>NW_020868368.1:261315-301315 GCF_003789085.1 Penaeus vannamei
GCTTGACCCTCCTCTGTGTTATCTTTAACTGTTCCCTTTCTTAATTTTCTGTCGTAAACCCTTTTCAATACTTCTTTTTTTACAAAACTTGTTATTTGGGCGACGACGCACCGGCACTGACCGCGCTGTCATTACCGTGCTCCTGTGGCCCACCGGCGCACACAGCCCCCGCTTGTGACGAGGCTCCTGCCGGTCGTCTCTCTCGCTAATTCGCCGGCGAAAATTAATCCTGCCTGTCCTCTTCCTTCTTCGTATTCGCTTTTGTTTGCTTTTTTTTTAATTTGGCATCTGCTTTGTCTCCTTCCCTTTTTTCCCATTCTTATTCGTCTTCACCTACGCATTCCTCTTTGCCGCCTTCTTTCCCCCATTTTTCCCTTTCCCCATTCTTATTCGTCTTATCCTTCATAGTCTTCATTATCTTCTTTCTTCTGCGTCTTTCTTCTTTCTTCTTTCTCCTCTTCCTTTTCCATTCCCTTTGTTCTTGTTCTCCCCCCTCCTCTCCTCTCCCCTCCGCCCTCTCCTCTTTACTCCTCCTCTCCCTCCCTCCCTCCTTACCTTCCTCCTCTTCCTCCTCCTCCCGCCCCTCCCTCTCTCTCCCCTTTCTTTCCTCCCGCCTGATGAAACTCCTCCAAAGGGGAAGCCAATCAGCATCACGCATTGTACATCCCGTGTGATCGCGATTCGTCTCATCTCCCACCACAACAACACAAGTGCACCTGTACAGCTTCTTATCTTATCTTATCCCTCTCAATCTCGGTCTCTCGTTCTCTTTGAGATATAGAGGGGGGAGGGAGAGAGGGAGGAGAGGGGAGGAGACGGAAAAGGGAGGGGAGAGAGGGAGAGAGGGAAAGAGGGAGCGAGAGGCGGGAGAAAGGGAACGGATGCGAGAAGAGGGAAAGAGGGAGAAGACGAGGGAGAAAGGGAAGGAGGGAGAGGAAGGAGGAGGAAAGAACAAAAAAAAAAAGAGAAAAAGAGAGAGAGATAGTGAATTCCGGAATAATGATTCTCCGGAGTAGTGAAGTCCCGGAAAAGTGACCCGGCCGGAAAAGTGAATCCCCGGAATAGTGATCCCCGACATACATCGAGACAGGCTCCAGTGCATAAGCCAGGAGCAGCCGTTCCTGAATAACAAGGATAACACAGTTTAAGGAAAGGGGATAATAATGATGATATAATAACCATACACAAAACTTATAATAACATAACAATATTAAGTATATTAAGTTTTAATCATTATTATTATTTATCATTATTATCATTATTATTCCTATTATCATTATTATTATTATAAGTTTTATAAAATAAGAATAACAATAATGATAATAGTAAAAAGTAATAAAGAGGGAAAGGGAGAAAAGAGGAAGGAAAAAAGAGAAGAGAAAGAAGAGAAGAAGAAAGGAGGCACAAGAGGGTGAAGGAAGAGGGAAAGGTAAAACGAGGGAAGACAAAAGCACGATGCAGAAAGAAGAAAAAGAAAAAAAAAACGAGGAAGACAAAACGCGACGCAGAAGGAAGAAGAATGAAAAAAGAAAAAAAAGAAAGAAAAGAAGAAAAAAAAACGAAAGTTCAGGCAGGCTGCAAGAGGAGACGACGGCAAGAGGCACAAGGAGGGATTAAGGAAGGCGGAATGAGGAAGAGGAAGAGGAAGAAGGCCTTGGGCGAGCGTCATTCGTCTGGCTGGCGGCGACATTCCCTACGAAGGGGAGGAATGAGCCACCCCCACCCCCCACCCTCTCCACCCTCCCCGTCAGCGCCGCGCGCGAAAAAAAAAAAAATTGCCCACTCACTCTTGCTCTTCGGAACCGTGGCCTTTATTCTGTCTCTTTATTCCGGCTTTCGCTTTTTTTTTTTTATTGTTGTTGTTCTTTCCACGTCCGTCTTGTCTCCTATGTCCTTCCTTCTTCCCTTTCTTACTAAAAAAAAAATCTTTCCCCTCCTCCCCCTGTAAAAAAACACACACACAAAAAAATAATAATTCTGCAAAATATATTTCAATCTCACTCTCCTCCACTCCGCCTTCCACCTTCCTCCTCCTCCTCTCCTCCTTCACTCCCCCCCCCTACTATCTCCTACTCTTCATTCCCCCCCCCCTCTAACCACCCCCACCCACCCGACCATTTTTCCCCATAAATAGTCCGAGAATGCATTACGTAACATGATAAAATGCAAATATTTACAGACCCCGAGAGCGAGCGAACGAGACACGGTAGCCCGCTCTCGTCGCCTACAATGAGCGAGTTTGGAGACACCTGCGAGGTTTTATTCCACGGCGAAGAATGGGGGGGGGAGGAGGAGGAGGAGGAGGAGGAGGAGGAGGGAGGAGAGGAGGAGGAGGAGGAGGGGAGGAGGAGGAGGAAGGAGGGAGGGAGGGGGGAGGAGAAAGGAAATAGGAAGAGGAGGAAGAGGAGCACGCAGCATGAGGAAGAAGAAGAGGGAGAGGAGCACGCAGCATGAGGAAAGAAGAAGAGGGAGGAGGAGATGAAGAAGAGGCAGGAGGAAGCAGCATGAGAGAAGAGGAGGAGGAAGATGAGGACGCAGCATGAGGAAGAAGAGGTTTGCAGAAAAGGGCGGAGGATGGGGAAGACGAGGAAGGATAGAAAAAAGAGAAGAAGAAGGAGGAGGAGAAAGATAACTAAAGTGGAAGAGTAAAAAGAAAATTCCAAATAGACGTATAGCAATATGCACAAACACTCTCACAAACAAAAATGCATTTAACTGAAAGCAACACACCGGACGTGTCCTTCGCAAGCACGCACAGTTCCTGAAATCTCACGTTTACACTCGGGAACTAAATCGACTCTCCCTTCCCCCCTCCCCCCCTTCTCCCCCCCCCTCTTCCCAAACCCTTCCCCTCCCACGCATCCTCCAACCCCCCCTCTTCTAAACCCTTCCCCCTTCCCTCCCGCCCCTCCACCCTCTCCTCCCAT
The DNA here is from genome assembly GCF_003789085.1 of Penaeus vannamei. Taxonomy (NCBI): domain Eukaryota; kingdom Metazoa; phylum Arthropoda; class Malacostraca; order Decapoda; family Penaeidae; genus Penaeus; species Penaeus vannamei. The sequence continues at coordinate 264,243 of NW_020868368.1, forward strand.
CCCCCGCATCTCCTCCCCCCCTTCCCCTCTTCCTAAACCCCCTCTCCTCCCCCCCCCTCCCTTTCCCCTCCCCCTTCCCTCCCTCCCTCCCCCTCTAAAATGAAAGAATGCGAGCGATCTGGCTCCCTGAATCTCATTACGATTCTCAGGTCTCCCGCTGCCGCTGATGGTGGTCGTGGCGGTCGTCGCTGCTCTGCCGCGTGGTCGTGCTGTATAAGGCAATGGCTGGAGGCCGAGCGAGGGAGCCAGGGACTGCTCGCACTGCGTCAAATGGGAGACAATCTCTCTCTCTCTTTCTCTTTCTGTCCCTCCTCCCCCCTCTCTTCTTTCTTTCTTTCTTTCTTTTCTTTCTTTCTCTCTCTCTCTCTCTCTCTCTCTCTCTCTCTCTCTCTCTCTCTCTCTCTCCTCTCTCTCTCTCTCTCTCTCTCTCTCTCTCTCTCTCTCTCTCTCTCTCTCTCTCTCTCTCTCTCTCTCTCTCTTCTCTCTTCTCTCTCTCCTCTCTCTCTCTCTCTCTCTCTCTTCTCTCTCTCTCCTCTCGTTCTCTCCCTCTCTTCCCCCCTCCCCTCTCTCTCCTCTTTGTGTCCAGTTCTTGAATATTCTCCTCATCTTGTATTCCTGTTCATTTATCTGGATTTAATGGTTTTTCCTAATCATTAGTTTCACATCATTAGGAGAAACGGACACAGCCAACGAAACATACAGCCCAACAAATTAGCTCGACCACAAAAGAAAAAAAAAAAACAAAAAAAAAAAGAAAAGTAAGAAAACAAAGGGTAAAAGAAACAAGAAAACAAAAAACAAAAAAGAAAAGCAAGAAAACAACAAACCACACTCCGCCGGCCGCAGACCCAACACGCGATCCCCGTTTTTAAAAAAATCCCCAAATCTTCTTTCCGGACCAAAAAGCCCCGAAAACACGCGCTTACAACACCAAACACCATTCTCGAAACGCAAAAAAAAATCCTCGCAGATTAAATCCTTCTCCCTCCCCCCCCCTCTCATTCTCTCCTCGCCACGTTCCCCGCCCTTTGCGTCTTACCTTAGTCTCCCCTATCCCTCCCACGCCCTCCTACGCTATCCTCTTCCCCTTCCCCTTTCCTATTTCTCTTCCGTTACCCTGTACCATTTCCCAATTCCCTCTTACCTTCTTTCCTCCGTCTCATTCCTCCCCCGATGTCCTTCCCCCCTCCTCCTCCTCCTCTCCCTTCCCCTCCCGTAGCCTATCTCCCCAAGTCCCACGTCCCCGTCTCCTCTCCCTCTCCCTGTCTTCCTCTTCCCCCTAACTCGGCCTATCCCCCTCTTCCGGGTCCTTCCCCCCACCTCTTCCCCTATTCCCCAGCCCGACCCATCACCCCTACACTCCCACCCCTTAACCAAATAAATGTGGAACAAGCAGACGCACAAGTGGATATACAAGCTAAGTGTGTCCGGAAGGGTGTGTGAGACCACCAGCGGGCCGACGGGTGGAAGGAGCAGGGAGGTGGAAGAGGGGGACCCGACGTGGTGGAGGGAGGGGAAGAACTGGAACAAGGGTGGGGGCCAGAGGTGGGGAAGAAGGGGGGAAGGGGGGGGTCAAGTGGCATCGAGGGTGGTCGCAAATTGCTTTCACTCGCTTCCCTGTTAGACATATAGATCCGTCTCTCTTCTCGTTCGTACTTCATTCGGTCTTCCTTAAACCTTCCCTTTTATTTCTACTTCTCTTACTACTTTTATCTTATCAATACGAAAAGCACTGCTACTGCCACTAACCATACCACTCCACCTTAACCTCCTACTGCTATCATTAATTTCCTCTTCCTCCTCCTCTCTCCTTCTCTCTCTCCGTAATCAATTTTCTCTTTGTCTTCGTCTCCCTCATTCCCTCCTCCTGTCTCTCCCCGTATCATTCTCGAGCCCGAAATTCACCCTCATCTTTAATTAGTCCCAGCACGCGCCCGCGCACATAGTTGCACATAGTAATACACGCGTGTACACGTGCACATACATATAAACGTATCCCCGCCATGCGTTATGGAATACCCGGCCATCCCTCCCGAGGCCTCAGCATGCCTGCCAAGTACAAGGCACCCTCCCTCGGCGAGAGGACCCGTCCGGAGGGCCACCGGCGGGAGGCAATAACTGGCCAGGACATTCCAGGGCCACGGGGGGGCCACGGGGGCGCTGGCGTCGCGGGCGGATTGGGCGCCCCTAATCCATTCTGGGAGGAGGAAGGGGGAGGGGAAAGAGTGGGAAGAGAGGGTAGAAGGGGAAAGGGAAATGGGAAAGGGAAGGCAGAGAAAAAGAGGAAGATAGATAGATAGATGGATAGAGATATGGAGAGAGAGAGAGAGAGAGAGAGAGAGAGAGAGAGAGAGAGAGAGAGAGAGAGAGAGAGAGAGAGAGAGAGAGAGAGAGAGAGAGAGAGAGAGAGAGAGAGACGAAGAGAGTGACAGAGAAGGAGAGAGAAAGAGGGAGAGTACATCAGAGGGAAAGAATGAACAATAAACATCGCTGGGATCAGCCAGACCCTCTCATTAGCCCCAACATTTCCCGAACGGAATGACTCAGATTCTCAAATTCTCGAAATTTGAAGCTAGGCGCCTGTACCAGGGGGGGGGGGGGAGGGGAGAAGAGAAGGGAAGAGTAAGGGGAAGGGGGCTCAATCCCCCGCCATCCTTCACATGCCTCCTACCCCCATCCCACCCCCACCTTCAAATGCCTCCTATCCCCTCCCCTCCACCTCCCACCCCTACACATGCCTCTACCCCTCCCCCCCCCCCCTCTCCACTCCTAACATGCCTCCTACCCCCTTCACATGCCTCTTACCCCACATTTCCCCTCCGCCCTTCCCACCCCTCCCCTAACATGCCTCCTACCCCTTCCCTCCCCCACCCCAGTCATTCAGAGGATGCGGTCCAGTTAATGCAGGATCAGTTATCCAGTCACGAATTAGCTCCTTTAAACGTGCTATTTGCCGACGCCAGTCACGCTGGGGGCGGCGCTCACCTAGTTGGGCGATTTTTTTCTTCTTTTTTTCTTCGCTTCCTTGACGTTTTCATTCCCTTTCTTTGTCTTTCGTTCCCTCGATCTTTTCTGTTTTGTTTCCTACTTTCGTCTTGTTCTTCTCTTTTCCCATTTCTTTTCCCTGCCCATTCGTCCTAACTCCTCCCGTGTCTCCGCAGTTCTCCCTCTTCCTCTGTTAGCCTTCCTCTTCGTCTCATCTTTCTTAATTTCATTCTCTCTCCCTCTCCCTTTCATTTCCCCCTTCGTCCTCCCCTTCCCTCCGCCGTACGTGAATGACGTCGCCAAGAGAATCCAGAATAACCATGAAATGTGTATCACGTACAGACCGCCTTCCACCTCCCTCCTTTGCCCTCCTCCCCCTTTCCCCCTCGCCTTCCCTTCTCCCTTTCTCCCTCCCTCACATTCCTCCTTGCCCTCCCCCCCTCTTGCCCTTTTCTTCCCTTTACCTTCCCCTTCTCTCCTTCCCTCCCCTCCCTCCCCTTTTACCTTTTCCCTCTTATTATAAACTTCTCCTCGTGGACGTTTTGAATGCCCTTTCACTTCTGTTAATTCTAATCTTCATTATTCATTTTCATCGTCTTGTTCTCCTTCGCCGCCTCCTTTATTCCCTTCTCCTTTACCATTCTTCCCCTTCTTTTCCCTTCTTCACCACACCCCCTTCTCCACCATCTTCACTTCTCCTCTCCGTTCCCACCATCATCCTTTCTCCATTCCTTCTTCACCATTCCCTCCCCTTTCTTCACCATCCTCCCCCTCTCCTTTCCCTTCTCATTTCTCTTCTTCACCATTTGCTACTCCCCCGTACACTCCTCTTCCTCCTTCTCTTCCTTCTCCTTGCTCCTACAACGACTCCCTACTCTTCTTTTCTTCTTACTTTACCATGTCTACCTCCCGCTTTTCTCCCCTTTTCAACTTCTTTTATTTCTACTCGTCTATACTACTACTAATAATATATAATGTAATGATAAATGATAATAGTAAAAATAATGATATGAAAAATGAAAATGATAATGATAATTATAATGATAATAACAATAACAACAATAATATGATGATGATGATAAAAAAAAAATAGCAATAACATAAGAAGAACAGAAACAACACCGAAAATATTAACAACATGGAAGAAGAAGTAGCAGAAGCAGCAGCAGGAAGAAAAAGAAAGAGAGAGGAAGAAGAAGCAGAAGAAGAAGAAGAAGAAAAAAGAAGAAGAAGAAGAAACAGAAAAAAGAAGCAGAAGAAGAAGAAGAAGAAAAAAACAAGAAGAAGAAGAAGAAGGAGAAGAAGAAGCAAACTCTTAACTTCTCGTAATGACTATTTTGCACTCGAGTTCCGCCCGTGAATTCAAGGGACGAGCGAAGCCAGGGTGTTGATTCGGTGAGTTTAAACTCGTTCTTGACGGGGGGGGGGGGGGGGTAAGGGGAAGGAAGGAGGGCACGAAAAAGGGGATGGGATGGAGGGGAGAGGGAGGGGGGAGGGGAGGAGAGGAGGAGGAGGAGGAGGAGGGGGAGGAGGAGAGGGAGGGGGGGGGAGGAGGAGGAGGAGGAGGAGGAGGAGGAGGAGGAGGAGGAGGAGGAGGGAAGAGAGCGGATGTAAGGGGATGAAGGAAAGGAGGAAGAGAGGAAGGGGGAGATGGTCGTGAAGGGAGCAAGGAGGGAGAGGATAAAAGAGAAGGAAAAGAATGCAAGCGGAAGGGCGAGTAAGGACGAAGGGCCGGCGGGGGGGGGGCTGGGTAAAGGGCGGGCGAAAATGAGTAAAAAGAAAAATGTAAAACAAGTAGGGAGGGAAAAGACAGAAGCTAAAACAACGTGAGGCGAAATGCAAGAGAACATAGAAAGAAAGAGAAAGCAAAAAAAGAACGAGAGGGCAGAAAGAGAACAAGAAAAACGAAAAAAATAACCAGCACTAGGAGGCGGGGAGGGGAGGAGAGAAGGAGAGGGGTAGTGGAGGCGGGGGAGAGGGGTGAGGAGGGAGAGGAGGAGGAGGGAGAGAGGGGGAGAGGGGGTGAAGGGAGGAGGCGGGGGAGAGGGGGGAGGGAGGGAGGGGAGGCGAGGGAGTAGGAGGCGAGGAGAGGGGAGAGGGAGGCGGGGAGTAGGAGGGAGGGAGAGGGAGAGAGGAGGGGGGAGGAGGGAGGGAGGCGAGGGAGGAGAGGGGCAGAGGGGAGGGAGAGGGCAGAGGGAGGAGAGAGGAGGAGAGGGCAGAGAGAGGAGAGGGGCAGAGAGGGAGAGGGCAGAGAGAGAGGGAGAGGGGAGAGAGGGGAGAGGGGGAGAGGAGCAAAGAATCATTAACAAGGTCTTAGAGCCTCACAGCGGATTAGATATCCTCTTAGCCTACGCAACCGTGTCCAAGATGCTTCTTCTGTTTCCTATTCTATTTGTCTCTCACCCCATTTTTTCGGTTCCTATTTCCTGTTTTACTTTTTAATTATATTCACGTACCTTCGCTTATATCTTCACATAGCCATATTACTAGTATACGCATAATAGCAAATACGTATATAAATGTATGTGTACAAACTACATACACAGGATAACACACACACACACACCAACACGCAAACACGTATCCACATCCACACACACACGCACGCACATACTCAACCTATCCCTCCTACAACCTCCTACAAACAAAACCCCTCCCCTAACCCCCACCCCCCACCCCCCCACCCCTTACTTACTTATTACTTATCATTAATTAATAATTATCAATCTTACTCCCACAACCACAATCTCGGACCCTCAATGAGAAGGCAGATCACACCATCGCATTAATTCTGCGTGCGATTCACTAACCACAAAATCAAGATCAAGACTAGAATGATTAATATAATCCGCCATTCCCGGATCACACGACTTCCCTTCTAATCTATATTCAACACTAAGCGTAAGATTGAAAAAAGTCATTTTTTTCCAACGTCAAAGCTCACACCGAGACCTAAATCTCACGAACCGATGTCAAAACACAATCAACTTTATCATTCAAAACCAAGACCCTTATATTATTTTATTAATTCCCTTGAATAATCTCACGAACCAAAGTCAAAACGCAATCAACTTTACAATCAAAACCATGGCCCTTATCTTTTTTTTTTTTTAACAAATTTCCCTCGAATAATCACACGAACCAAAGTCCCAAGAACAATCACACGATGTCAAAACACAATCAACTTTAACATCAAAACCCAGGCCCTTATTTTTTTATAAATTCCCTCGAATAATCACACGAACCGATGTCAAAACACAATCAACATTACAATCAAAACCAAGACCCTTATATTTTTTTTTATTACCCTTAATAATAATCTCACGAACCGATGTCAAAACGCAATCAACTTTAACATCAAAACCATGACCCTTATTTTTTAAAAATAAATACCCACGCACAATCACACGAACCAAAGTCAAAACACAATCAACCTCTAACATCAAGACCCTTATTTTTTTTCTTAAATAAATCCCACGAACAATCAACTATAAAAAATAAACCGTTTTTTTTGTAATTTTCCCTCGATCAAAAAACTAAAACCCAAACCCCCACGAACGAAACTCAAAAAAAACATACAAATCAATACAATCAAAAAAATAACCCCCCCCAAAAGAAAAAAAAAAAAATCCTACGCATCGAAGCCCAATCACAATCAAGAAAGTCAAACATACAATCAGTACAATCAAAAAAAAAAAAAAAAAAATAAATAAAAAAATCCTTACGCAATCGAAGCCAATCAAACAATCAAGAAAGTCAAACATACAATCAGTACAATCAAAAAAAAAAAAAAACTACGCATCGAAGCCCAATCACAATCAAGAAAGTCAAACATACAATCAGTACAATCAAAAAAAAAAAAAAATAATAAAAAAAAAAAATCCTACGCATCGAAGCCCAATCACAATCAAGAAAGTCCAAACATACAATCAGTACAATCGAAAAAATAAAATAAAATAAAAAATAAAAAAAAAAATAAAAAAAAAAAATCCTACGCATCGAAGCCCAATCACAATCAAGAAAGTCAAACACACAATCAAAAATAACCCCCCCCCCCCCCAAAAAAAAAAAACCTTACGGATCGAAGCCCAATCACAATCAACGTTATAACCCGACCACTTAAAAATAAAACCTTGAGACGTTATAACCCAAATTTCCTCAAGACGAAAACCCACAGGAAGGAAGCAGAGGGGAAACGCCTCCGATAAATTACCAAAGTCGTCTTCCTCTTCCCCTTCCTCTTCCTTCCCTTCTCTTCCCTGCCTCTCCCCTTCTCCCCTTCTCCCATTCCCCTTTCTAATAAGATTGCAGATTGATATTAATATAGATGGAAGGTGTTTAAAATGCCGGGAGGGGAGAGGGAAAGATTGGGCAAAGAGAAGGGGAAAGGGAAAGGAAGGCGGAGAGGAGGAGGGAAACAAGAAGAGGGGAAAGGAGAGAGGCGGAGAGGAGGAGGAGAAACAGAGATGGGCAATGAGATGGAATTGCAAGAAGGAGTGCGGAATAGACAAGAGAGGAGGGAGAAGAAACAGAGATAGGGGAATGAGTGGCGCGAGCCAGAGGAGGAAGGAGAAAAACAGAGATAGTGGATGAGGCGGGAGAGGAGGAGAAACAGCAGAGATAGAGGATTGAGTGGAAGGCGAATAGAGAGGAGGGAGAAAACAGACGATAGAGGGATGAGGGGAGACGGATGAGGAGGAGAGGAGAAACAGACAGAGATAGGGGAGATGAGCGGGGAGGAAGAGAGAAACAGAGAAATAGGGGAATACCCTGATGATGTAGGGGAAGCGAGAGGGCGATTATGAGTGAGGAGGTACAAAACAGGATTAGTGGGTGATGAGGATGGGCGGAGAGGAGGAATGGAGACAGCAGATTAGCGCGTCGGGATGAGGAGAGGCGAGGGATGGAAGAGAAACAGAGGATAGGGATGAGGGGAGGATGATGTGGAGAAGGAAGAGAAAGACACCGAGATAGGGGGATGAGGGAGAGGCCGCGGATGGCACGACGACTGTAAGGATAAAGGAGCGAGATAAGGAGCGAGAACACAGAGAATAGGGATGAGGCGAGAGGAGGAGAAGAAACGCAGATATATAGGCCGGGGACGAGGGATCAGAGGGTGGAGAGGAAAAGGAACACAGAGATAGTGGGAATGAGGGAGAGAGAGGAAGAGGAAACAGAGAAAGGGTTACAGACAGAGAGAAAAGGGAAGAAAGAGGTAATCTCCTCTTATGTTTCATTTATTCATTGCTTTTGCTTTATTTTTGCTTCGCTGCGCTCGTCCTCTTCCTGCTTATCTATATGCTTCTATTTCTTTAAATCTTCATTCCTCATCCTCTTTCATTTCTATATGGTTCACTTCCATACACCTTTCTTTATTTTCTATATAGTTCACTTTCATACAACTTTCGTTACTCACTCACTCACTCACACCTCACTCACACTCTCTCTCTCTCTCTTCTCTCTCTCTCTCTCTCATATATATATATATATATATATATATATATATATATATATATATATATATATATATAATATATTAAATGCCTTTTCTTTTTTATGTTCATTCTCTTCCTGTTTTTGCTGTTCTGTCTATTTCTTAGCGTCTATACAAAGACGAAAGCAAATAAAACACGAAAAGATAAATAATAAACACGAAAAGAGAAAAAGGAAGAGAAGATAACAGACGAAGAGTAAATAAACAATCAGCAAGAAAAACATCAAAAGAAGAATGAGAGAGAGAGAGAGAGAGAGAGAGAGAGAGAGAGAGAGAGAGAGAGAGAGAGAGAGAGAATCCTTGCCCAACCTAACCTGTATGTAAAATGGAACTGTGACCTCCCCCCTCCCCTCCCCCTACCGAACCCCATACCTCCTTTGACATCATCCTCGACTACCCCCTTCCCTACACCCTCCTCCACCCCTTCCCCTCAACCCCTACTAAACCTCTTCTCCTTCCCATCTCTCCCCTCCCCTCCCCTCCTCCCCCCTATCCCCTTACCCCATCCCCATCGTCTCCCTTCCCCCCCCCTCCTTCTTCCCCTCCCCCCCATCCTTTCCTTAAAGTGCCTCGGATCCTTTTGGCGAGATTGAATGAATGAATGAGGGAGAGAGGGGGAGGGGACGGGGGGGGTGGGGAAGAGGGGGAGAAGCGAAGAAGTGGGAGAAGGGGAAGGAGGAGAGGGAGAACCAAAAAGCTCTAAAGTCAAAGCGAAGTACAAAAAATTGTGAAACAGAATGGGAGAGAATGAGAGAGAGAGAGGGGGGGGGATAGATAGATAGATATAGAGAGAGAAACATGAAAGAGAAAATACATTAACGAGAGAGATAGAGCGAGAAACATGAAAGAGAAGGCATATAAGACAGAAAAGAAAACTGAGAGAGAAAAAAAAAACGAGTGAAGAAAAAAACAGGAGAGACTGAAAAGGAACAAAAATAATAAGGAACAGAAGAATAAAGATAAAAAAACAAAAACAAAACGAAAGTCAGAAAAGAAGCAGAGAGAGAGAGAGAGAGAGAGAGAGAGAGAGAGAGAGAGAGAGAGAGAGAGAGAGAGAGAGAGAGAGAGAGAGAGAGAGAGAGAGAGAGAGAGAGAGAGAGAGCGAGAGAAAGAGAAGAGAAAGAGAAAAAAGAACAGAAATAAAAAGATATTCCACGTGACGTCGTGTCTCTTTTATCTGCATTGAACTCAAGGATGTATATTTGATTCCATTGAGATCGCACGATATCTGCGCCGCCCGTGGATATGTCAAGGACACAGAGGAAGTCTTCACAAAGCCAAATCCATAATAACGTCAATGAAAATATATCATAATAATAATCACCCACAAAGAGCAGCGAAAAGTATGTGCTCTGTACAAACACACGCACATACACACATACATACATAACATACACACAAACACACACAAACACACACAAATTATCTTCCACTCACTCCAATCCCTCCACCTTTCCCCTCCGCCCCTTCCCAATCCCCCCACCCTTCCCTCCCCTCTCCCTCTCTCCATTCAGTACAGCCTACCAGCAAAACCGAATAAAAAGAGAGATAGATAGAGAGAGAGAGAAAAAAAAAACTAGCTCCTCCCTCCTGTCTCATCCATTACCATTCCCTACTTTCGGAAGCCTCCTGTAGGGGAGGGGGGGGTCTAAGAGAGAGGGGAGGAAGGAGATGGAAGGAAGGGGGAAGAGAGAGAGGGGGAAGCGAGAGAGGAAGAGGGAGGGAGGGAGAGACGGAGAGGGAGGGAAGTTAGAGGGAGAAAGGGAGGGAAGGGGTAGGAAGAAAGGGAGGAAAGTAGGGGAAGAGAAGAAGGGGATTGGGAGGGAAAGGGGGAGAAAGAGAAGGAGAAAAGTAGGTCAAATGAAGGAAGGAGAGTGGAAAGGAGGGGGAAGGCGAAGGAAAGATAAAGTAAGGCAGACGAAAGGTGAAGAAAGAAGGGAAGGAATAAGATAAGTAAAAAGCGTGGAATAAAGAGGAGGGCAATTTTAAAAAAATATAATAATAAAATAAAAATAAAATAAAATAAAATAAATAAGAAAAACAACCGACAGAAAAACACACAAATAACCAGAAACTACAAAAAAAAAAATCAACAAATGGAATGCCACCTAAACAGAATAATAACAATAAAAAAACCGAACACTTTCTTAACCAATGGAATGTACATAAAAAAAAAAATAAAAAAAAACAATCCTCTATCATTCTTCATCTGCAACAATCACTCCCTCCCACACGTTGCAGAGTTGCACGCGCGTCACGCATCGGCAGGCGAGAGGCAGCCTTGCAACAAACGCCTTGCACTCTAAATCCTCAGCCAACTGGGTCGCTTATCGGTCGCTTATCGGTCGCTTATCAGTCGCTTATGGGTCGCTTATCGGGCTGGTGTTTCCTGTCCGATAAGGGGATAAGGTCGCTTATCGGGCTGGTGTTTCGTGCCTGATAAGGGATAAGGTCGCTTATCGGGCTGGTGTTTCCCTGATAAGGATAAGGTCGCTTATCGGTCGCGGGGTCCGCTTATCGGGCTGGGTGTTTCCTGTCCGATAAAGGGGATAAGGTCGCTTATCGGGCTGGTGTTTTCGTGCCTGATAAGGGATAGGTCGCTTATCGGGCTGGTGTTTTCCTGTCCGATAAGGGGATAAGGCCGCTTATCGGGCTGGTGTTTCCTGTCCGATAAGGGGATAAGATTGGTGCCTGTCCGATAGGGATAAGGTCGCTTATCGGGCTGGTGTTTCGTGCCTGATAAGGGGATAAGGTCGCTTATCGGGCTGGTGTTTCGTGCCTGATAAGGGATAAGGCCGCTTATCGGGCTGGTGTTTCCTGTCGATTAAGGGGATAAGGGCTTTATCGGGTGGTGTTTCCTGTCCGATAAGGGGATAAGGTCGCTTATCGGGCTGGTGTTTCCTGTCCGATAAGGGATAAGGTCGCTTATCGGGCTGGTGTTTCCTGTCCGATAAGGGGATAAGGCCGCTTATCGGGCTGGTGTTTCCTGTCCGATAAGGGGATAAGGTCGCTTATCGGGCTGGTGTTTCCTGTCCGATAAGTAAGGTCGTTATCGATAAGGGGATAAGGTCGTTATCCGGGCTGGTGTTTCTGTCCGATAAGGGGATAAGGTCGCTTATCGGCTGGTGTTTCTGGATTAGGGGATAAGGCCGCTTATCGGGCTGGTGTTTCTGTGATAAGGGGATAAGGTCGCTTATCGGGCTGGTGTTTCCTGTCCGATAAGGGGATAAGGTCGCTTATCGGCTGGTGTTTCCTGTCCGATAAGGGGATAAGGTCGCTTATCGGCTGGTGTTTCCTGTCGATAGGGGATAGGTCGCTTATCGGGCTGGTTTTCCTGTCCGATAAGGGGATAAGGCGCTATCGGCTGTCCGATAAGGATGGTCGCTTATCGGGCTGGTGTTTGTGTCGATAAGGGATAAGGCGCTTATCGGGCTTGGTGTTTCCTGTCCGATAAGGGATCGCTTATCGGGCTGGTGTTTCCTGTCCGATAAGGGATAAGGCCGCTTATCGGGCTGGTGTTTCTGTGACCGAGATAAGGCGGGCTGGTGTTTCCTGTCCGATTAGGGATAAGGTCGCTTATCGGGCTGGTGTTTCCTGTCCGATAAGGGGATAAGGTCGCTTATATGGTGTTTCCTGTCCGATAAGGGGATAAGGCCTTATATCTCGACGCTGGTGAAAATTAGGACGATTAGGGAATATGGAGAAAGTTGTTATCTTTTCCGGAAGAAAAAAAAAAACAATAACAATAATATTACTAATAGCACTAGCGACGATAATAATAACATAAATGATACAGGGTGTGTGGTGAAATCGATGATAATGATAACAGTGATGATGATGACCGATGGTGATGATGATTATACGTTGACGATGATGATGATGATGATTAATGATGATAATGATAATGATAATGATAATGACGATGACGATTATACGATGACGATGATGATGATGAAGATAAGAATACGAGCAATGGAAGAACCAAATATAAAAAAAAAACATCAAAAACATTTATAAAATCGATTAAAAATTTTTTTTAATCTATCGTTTTCGACATCGCTTCAGTCTGCGCCGACGATGCAATGCAATCACCGCTGCAAATTCTTCTCCGAAAAAAACGATAAAGAGTCAAAACCCATTTCTCAAATGAAAAAAAAAGATCATCACAGTATTCCAAAATAAAGAAAGGAGAAAAGAAAAAGAAAAAGACGAAAAAAAAAGATGACGACAAATGCAATGGCTGTTCATCTCTTCCCTAAATTCAGGAATATGAATAATCTACATATAATCTAATTCATCTGTTAATATATCAATAGCCTATATATAATTACAGAGGGAAGGAGGGAACGAGAAAGGACAGGAGGAACAGGGGAAAAGAGGATGGAAGGAAAGAGGGAGGAGAAAGAAAGGAAAGAGAAAGGAAGGAAGGAAGGAGAAAGAAAGGAAAGTGGGAGAGAGGAAGGAAGGAACGTGGGAAGGAAGGAAGGAGGGAAATAGGGAGGAAGGAAGAAAGGAGGGAGGAACAAAGAGGGATGGAAGGAGAGAACAAAGTCGAGGGAAGAGGCAGGAATAAAAAAACTATAAATGAGAGGGAAAAAGAGACTGAGGAGGGACGGTGGAGGGAGAGTAAAGGGAGTGAGGGAGAGGAAAGACAGAGTAAAGGTAGAGGGAGGAAGCGAGAGGAGAGAGATAAGAACAAAAAGGCGAGAGAGAGAGAGAGAAGAGAGAGAGAGAGAGAGAGAGAGAGAGAGAGAGAGAGAGAGAGGAGAGAGAGAGAGAGAGAGAGAGAGAGAGAGAGAGAGAGAGAGAGAGAGAGAGAGAGAGAGAGAGAGAGAAGAGAGAGAGAGAGAGAGAAGAGAGAGAGAGAGAGAGAGAGAAAGAAGAGAAGAGAGAGAGAGAGAAGACCGGTAAGAAGAGAAGAGAGAAGGAGGGAAAAAAGTTAGAAAGAGAAAGAGAAAGGAGGAGGGAAATAAGAGGGAGGGAGGGGGAGGAGAGGAGGGGGAGGGAAATAAAAGGGAGGGTGGGAGGGGAGGAAGGGGAAGGGAGGGAGTCACCTGGCCGGCCGCCCGCTACAACAAAAGTGTAAGTGGGATGCGTCTTGTGGAACCGGTTGCCAGGAATTTTTGCGTCCTCTGACCTCAATTGATGAGGTGCTCCTTTTGGGTTCGCAGGATTTGTCTCTATCTCTCAGTCACCATAGGATCTGTCTCTCTCTGTCTCTGTAACGCCACGGGATCTGTCTCACTCTGTCTCTCTGTCTCTGTCACGCCACAGGATCTGTCTCTGTCTCTGTCATGCCACAAGATCTGTCTCTGTCTCTCTCTGTCTCTGTCACGCCACAGGATCTGTCTCTCTCTCTCTCTCTGTCTCCGTCACGTCACAGGAACTGTCTCTCAGGATCTGTCTCGTTCTGTGCTTCTGTCTCTGCCACTTCTACGGATGCATACTCTTCTCGTTTCGGTCTCTGCCAATATCTATTGTGTCTTTCTCCATCTTCTCTTGCCTCTTGCGCTCTTTGTCTCTGCCTGCCGTGGTCTCGTTCCAGCCCTCTCTATCTACTCATTTTGTTTATTTTTGTTTCTATTTCTACTCATTTTGTTTATTCTTGTTTCTATTTCTACTCATTTTGTTTATTCTTGTTTCTATTTCTACTCATTTTGTTCATTTTTGTTTCTATTTCTACTCATATTGTTTATTTTTGTTTCTATTTCTACTCATTTTGTTTATTTTTGTTTCTATTTCTACTCATTTTGTTTATTTTTGTTTCTATTTCTACTCATTTTGTTTATTTTGTTTCTATTCTACTCATTTGTTTATTTGTTTCATTTCTATTTTGTTTATTTTTGTTCTATTTCTACTCATTTTGTTTATTTTTGTTTCTATTTTCTATCATCTATTTCTTTTGTTTTATTTTGTTTCTATTTCTACTCATTTTGTTTATTTTTGTTTCTATTTCTACTCATTTTGTTTATTTTTGTTTCTATTTCTACTCATTTTGTTTATTTTTGTTTCATTTCTACTCATTTGTTTATTTTGTTTCTATTTCTACTCATTTTGTTATTTTTTGTTTCTATTTCTACTCATTTTGTTTATTTTTGTTTCTATTTCTACTTATTTTGTTTATTTTTGTTTCTATTTCTACTCATTTTGTTTATTTTTGTTTCCATTTCTACTTCATTTTATTTATCTTTGTTTCTATCTCTCATTTCTGAACCGTTCTCCCTCTGCCCCCTAGCTTCTCTTCCTCCATTTCTGCTTTTAGTCTCTATTCCGTCTCCTTTTTCATCTTCCTGAATTTGAAAAAAAATATATATACATAATAAAAATTCCATTGCAAAAGGCTCCCGTCAACACAAAAAATCAAAACGAAATCCTAAAAAAAATAAAACACTCACCTCTCCCCCCCCCCCCTCCCCGTCCTTCCCCGTCCTTCCCCCCTCCCGTCCTCCCCCCCCTCCTCCCATTTCGAGAGATAAAGACTCCTTGGATCCTGCATTGTATATATCCTTCAGAACCGATCTTGCAGCCGTTGGTATTGCATGCCGTTCCCGACGCCGGATTGCAATGAAATGAAATGGGGGGGGGGGGGAGGAGGAGAGGGGGGGGAGAGGAGGAGAGGAGGGGGAGGGGAGGAGAGGAGGGGGAGGAGGAGGGAGGGAGGAGGAGAGGAGGGGGAGGGGGAGAAGGGAAGTTGGAAAGGAAAAGAGGGGAGAAAGAGAAGAAAGAGGGGGAGGAAAGGGAAAAGAGGGAGGAAAGGGAAAGAAGGGGAGGAAAGGAGAACGAGGGGGAGGAAAGGGAGGAAGGGAAGTTGAAAGGAGAAAGAGGGGAGGAAGAGAGGAGGGGAGGGAGAAGGAAGTTGGAAAGGGAGAAAGAGGGGGAGGAAAGGGAGAAGGAGGGGGAGAAGGAAGTTGAAAGGGAGAAAGAGGAGGAAAGGGAGGAAAGGGAAGTTGGAAAGGGAGAAGGAGGGGGAGGAAAGGAAAAGAGGGGGAGGAAAGGGAGAAAGAGGGAGGAAAGGAGAAAGAGGGGAGAGGAAGGGAGAAGAGGGAGAAAGGGAGAAAGAGGGGAGGAAAGGGAGAAAGAGGGGAGGGAAAGGGAGAAAGAGGGGGAGGAAAGGGAGAAAGAGGGGGGAAAGGGAGGGGAAAGAGGGAGGAAGGAGAAGGAGGAGAGGGAGAGAAGGAAGTGGGGAAAGAGGTGAGGAAACGGGAGACGGGGAGAAAGCAAGATAGGGGGAGGTGGGAGTTAAGGGCGGAAGAGGAGAGGCGAGAAGAAAAGAAGTTAGGAAAAAAACGGGAAGAAAAGAAGTGAGGAGAAAAAAAGGAGGAAGGAGAGAGAAGAAGAGGGAAAGAGGAGGAAGAGAGAAGGAGAATGAGAAGAGAAAGAGAGAAGGAAAAGAGAATGAGAAGGGATAAAAGGAGGAGAAGAGAGAAAGGAAAAGAGAATGAAAAGAAAAGAGAGAAGGAAAAAGAGAACGAGAAGGGGTAAAAGGGGAGGGAGAAGAGAGAAGGAAAAAGGAAAGAGAATGAAAAAAGAGAGAAGAAGGAAAAAGAAACGAGAAGGGATAAAAAAAAAGGGAGGAGGAGGGAAGGGCGAAGGAAAAGAGAAGAATGCGAAGGAGGGACGGAGGAGCGAGGAAAGTGAACCGGCCCTCGATCACATCTCCGCAACGACGATGTCCTCGCGTGTGAGGTTCCGGAAAATGGGAGGATTGCGCTCGATTATCCGGATAACGTTCGCTCATCCGGGTTTTCGAAGCCGCTTCTGCGAAATGGCCAGAATGGGGGGAGGGGGGAGGGAGGGAGGGAGAGAGGGAGAGAGGGAGAGAGGGAGAGAGGGAGAGAGGGAGAGAGGGAGAGAGGAGAGAGAGAGAGAGAGAGAGAGAAGAGAGAGACGAGAGAGAGAGAGAGAGAGAGAGAGAGAGAGAGAGAGAGGAGAGAGAGAAGAGAGAGAGAAGAGAGGGGAGAGGAGGGAGGGAGAGAGGGAGAGAAGGGAGAGAGGGAAGGGAGAGAGGGAGAGAGGAGAAGAGAAGAGAGGAGAGAGAGAGAGAGAGAGAGAGAGAGAGAGAGAGAGAGAGAGAGAGAGAGAGAGAGAGAGAGAGAGAGAGAGATGAGAGAGAGAGAGTGGGAGGGTAAGGAAGAAGCAGAGAAAAGGCGAGAATGCAATGAAAGAAAAAAGGAGAGGGAGGTGGATGGAGGAGAAACAGAAGGAAAAAAAAAAGCAACTACCGCAGCCTTGAGGCATTAATAGCAGTAGTAACAGGAGTAGTGGCGCTACTACTGCTTCCAGAGTCATTATTACTAATAGCAGTAGCACAGAGCAATACCGGTAATAACTGCAGTAGTAGTAGTTCACGTCCCCGTTGTTTATGCAGTAACAACAGCAGTAACAACAGCAATAACAACAGCAGTAACAACAGCAATAACAACAGCAGTAACAACAGCAGTAACAACAGCAATAACAACAGCAATAACAACAGCAGTAGCAACAGCAGTAACAACAGCAATAACAACAGCAATAACAACAGCAGTAACAACAGCAGTAACAACAGCAGTAACAACAGCAATAACAACAGCAGTAACAACAGCAATAACAACAGCAATAACAACAGTAGCAACAGCAGAACAACAGCAACATCAATATAAAGCAAAATGGAGGCGGAAGTCCTCATGGCACCAAAGCCTACTCGTGTTGCTGGTGGTCTGCCACACGGGGCTTAGGGTTCAAGTCTGGCGGATTAAGTCTAAGGGTTCAAGTCTTAGGGTTTAGGGTTCGAAGGGTAAGCCCCTCTAACCCCCCCCCCCACCCCCACCCCACCCCACCCCTTCAGGCGCTTCAGTCCCCCCACCCCCCCACCCCCCGCTCAACCGCTACACCACTCCCATCACCCCTTCCCCTTCTCCCCAAACCACGCCCACCGCCCGCCCCTCGCTACGCCCAGACACGCCTCCATTAAGATGAATGCCTCAGATGTCTCTCTCTATCTCTCAAGGCATCGCCAAGACAGCTGCACGTTCGGCATCAACATCCTAGCGTTAGGACACGAATTGCTGTGATTCGAATCTTAATTCAAATATTCTTTCCTGAAGTTTGTGGATTTTCGATTTGGGATCTGAATCATGATCTGTTCAGAATCTCGCCAGCTAAACCGCATATAAAAAGGATATACTTGATTGTGAATGAATACGTATGATCTAAACCGCCTTATAAAAATAATATAGTTGATTTGTGAATATTACGTATGGATCTAAAGCGCTTAATAAAATAACATAGTTGATTGTGAATGATTACGTATGGATCTAAACCGCTTTTATAAAATAACGTAGTTGATTGTGAATGATTACGTATGGATCTAAACCGCTTATAAAAATAACAGTTGATTGTGAATGATTACGTATGGATCTAAACCGCTTATAAAAATAATGTAGTTGATTGTGAATGATTACGTATGGATCTAAACCGCTTATAAAAATAACATAGTTGATTGTGAATGATTACGTATGGATCTAAACCGCTTAAAAAATAATGTAGTTGATTGTGAATGATTACGATCGCTATAAAAAAAACATCGTATGCTACCGCTAATAAAAAATAATATAGCTGATGTGAGTGATTGCGTATGGATCTAAACCGCTTATAAAAATAATGTAGTTGATTGTGAATGAATAAGTATGGATCTAAACCGCTTATAAAAATAATGCTGATTGTAGTGATTACGTATGGATCTAAACCGCTTATAAAAATAACATAGTTGATTGTGAATGAATAAGTATGGATCTAAACCGCTTATAAAAAAAATATAGTTGATTGTGAATGAATTACGTATGGATCTAAACCGCTTATAAAAATAAATAGTTGATTGTGAATGATACGTATGGATCTAAACCGCGGTTGATTGTGAATGAAACGTATGGATCTACCGCTTATAAAAATAAACGTATGGATCTAAACGCTTATAAAATATATGATTGTGAATGTAATAGGATCTAAACCGCTAATAAAAAATATAGTGATGTGAGTGATTGCGTATGGATCTAAACCGCTTATAAAAATAATATACTTGATTGTGAATGAATACGTATGGATCTAAACCGCTAATAAAAATAATATAGTTGATTGTGAATGATTACGTATGGATCTAAACCGCTTATAAAAATAACATAGTTGATTGTGAATGAATAAGTATGGATCTAAACCGCTTATAAAAATAACATAGTTGATTGTGAATGAAAACGTATGGATCTAAACCGCTTATAAAAATAACATACTTGATTGTGAATGAAAACGTATGGATCTAAACCGCTTATAAAAATAACGTAGTTGATTGTGAATGAACACGTATGGATGTGAATGTGTTCGTCAAAGTTCTCACATTCTGAACATGCACACAAGAGCCATGCATTGATACAGACTCTGGCACGCGTTATATGCACATAGACCAGGTATCTCAAAAATAATGATTGATGATGGATAATAATAATAACAATAATAACGTTGTTAATCATGGAATTGAAAAGAATGATGATGATGATAGTAATATAATAGTAAATAATAATAGTAATAGTAATAATAATAAATAATAATAATAATAATATAATAGTAATAGTAATATAATAAATAGTATTAATAATAATAATAATAATAAAATAATAATAATATAATAATAATAATAATAATAATAATAGTAATATAAAATAATAATAATAAATAATAATAATAATAATAATAAGTAAAAACAAACAAACCGTACACACACACACACAAACATACAAGATGTGAGCATACATACATACAGATACATACACATACAGCAAGCACCGAGCCACACACACACACACAAAGACGCCCATCCACATAAAAAGGCAATGAGCTGACACCGCGCCCAAATGCGCCCACTTGCCCTCATCGGGCGCAATTAACGGGCGGCAAGGAGGCCGGCCAACCTTGGCGCCGCGGCTCGCCTTCCCGGACGGCGCGCGCGCACTCACGCACGGCACTTGCGGGACCCTGCGGCGAGGCGCGAGATGTCCTCCCTTCCTCTCGAAGGCCATGGAGAGGGAAGGGGGAGGGAGGAGGGGAGGAAGGCAGGGAAAAGAGGGAGGGGGAAGAAGAGGGAGGGGGGAGGCGGAGAATGGGGGGGAAGAGGGAGGGGGGAAGAAGGGGGAAGAGGGAGGAAGAGGGAAGGGGAAGAAGAGGGAGGGAAGAAGGGAAAGGGGAGAGAGGAAGGGAAGAGGAAGGGGAAAGGGAAGAGAGGAGGGGGAAGGAAGGGGAAGGGGGAGGAAGAGGGAGGGGAGGGGAGGAAGAGGAGAGAAGGGGGGGAAGGAGAAGGGGAGGGAAAGGGGAGGAAGGGGAAGGGGAGGGAAGGGGAAAGGGGGAGGAAGAAAGGGAAGAAGGGAAGAGAGGGAAAAGCGGGATGGAAAAGAAAGGAAGAAGAGGAAGTGAGAGGAAAAAAAAATGGAGAATGAGGAAAGAATGAGGGCAGAAAAGGAAACGAGGAGGGAAAAGTGTGAGGAGAGAAAATAGGGAAGGGGAGGGGGAGGGGAAGGGAAGGGGAGAACAGGATAGGGAGGAAAGGCGGAATATACGGTTTCCTCGAGAGGGGGACAGCAGAAGGGAGAAGAGGCTGGGGCAGAAGTGGGTCTCAGATATAACGCTTTTTTCTCTCTCTCTTACCCTCCCTCTATCCCCCACTTCCCGTCTTTATTACCTCTATTTAAGTCTCTCCGTGTCCAACCCACTCCCCTTTCCTTCCCCAACCCTTCCAACGCAAAAAGCACAGCAGACATAAACAAGCACCAACCAAGCCATGGATCACGCCGGCAAACACTCAACAAGCAGGCAAACAGAAGCATCCCCTGCTTCTGTTTGTTCCCCTCTTTTGTTTGCTTCTGTTTGTTGGTTTGTTGAGTGTTTGTCTGCTTCCCTGCTTCTGTTTGACGGCTTGCAAACACTCAACAAGCAGGCAAACAGAAGCAGGGAAGCAGGCAAACACACAACAAGCAGACAAGCCGAACGTGAGCTTGCAAGCAGACAAGCCGAACGTGAGCATGCAAGCATGCACGGCGAATATCAGCAGGCAAGCAGGCACGGCGAATATCAGCAGGCAAGCAGGCAAACACACAAGGGACCATGCCCTGCGGCGCATCTCCTGGGCCACTCCTCAAACGGGATGAAGGAGACGCAGCCTCCTTCAGCGCTCTCCCCGAGCTCAGCAGCCACCTCCCTCTCCTTCTCCTTCTCCTTCTCCTTCTCCTTCTCCTTCTCCTCCTCTCCTCCTCCTTCTCCTTCCTCCTTCTCCTCCTCCTTCTCTTCTCCTTCCTCCTTCTCCTCTCCTCCTCCTTCTCTTCCTCCTTCTCCTCCTCCTCTCCTTCCTCCTCCTCCTCCTCCTCCTCCTCCTCCTCCCTCCTCCTCCTCCTCCTCTCCTCCTCCTCCTCCTCCCATTTCCCTTTCTCCTCGTTCCCTTCCCTTCCTCTCACTCTCCCGTCCTCTCCCATCTCCCCTTTCCCTTCCTGTCCCCTCTCTCCCTTCCCCCGGAGTGGAGTAGACGGCGGAGAGTGGGCGCAGGTAGAGTAGAGAGAGGAGTGGCGGGGAAGCCACAATAAGGGTAATGGCTGTAGGGTGTGGCGGGGGAGAGGGGGTAGGGGGAAAGAAGAGGGAGAGGAGAGAGAGAGAGAGAGAGGGGAGAGGAGTAGGGAAAGGAGAAGAGAGAGAGGGAAGGGAGAGGGAGGGAAAAGAGGGAGGAGAGAGAAGGAGAGAGAGCGGGGAGGAGGAGAGAGAGGAGAGGAGAGAGAGGGGAGAGGTAGGGGAAAGAAGAGGAGAGGGAGAAAGGGAGAGGGAGAGAGAGGAAGAGGGAGGGGAGATGGGAGGGAGGAGAAGAAGAGGAGAGGGAGACGAGGGGAGCAGAAGGAGAAGAGAGAGAGAAGGAGGAGGATGTAGAGGAGAAGAAGGAAGGGGAGGAGAGGGAGGGGAAAAGAATGATAAAGAGAAAAGGGGAAGACTGAGAGAGGAGTGGGGGAGACAGAGAGAGAGGGGGAAGAATGATAGAAAAGAAGAGGAAGACGACGAGAGAGAGAGAGAGGGAAGAATTAGAGAGGAGAGGAGAGATGGGAGACGGTTTTTGTCCACAGTGCAGACCGCCAAAGGCACAGCGCGTTCTCTCTCTCTCTCTCTCTCTCTCTCTCTCTCTCTCTCTCTCTCTCTCTCTCTCTCTCTCTCTCTCTCTCTCTCTCTCGTTTCCATCGTCTCCAAGCATATATTCAAACACGCATACATACAAGCAAAGCAGACGATTATCTACAATATCTACAATCTCCACACACACACACACAAAACACAACCCCCCCACCACAACACACAAAACACAACCCACCACTACACGCACACAAAACACAACCACCTCCCCCCCACACACACAATTCCCCCCCATCCCACCCCCACCACACACACACAAAACACCCCCCACCCACACACACACAAACACCCCCCACCCCACCACCACACACACACAAAACACCCCCACCCCCACACACACACAACCCCACCCCACCCCACCACACACACAACACCCCCCCCCCACCATCACCACACACACAAACACAACCCCCCCTCCCCACCACACAATCCCCCACCACCAACACACACAAACCCCTCCACCCCACCACACACACACACCCGCCACCACCACCACACACACACACACAAAACACAACCCCCCACCCCACTACACAACCAATCCCCCACCCACACACACACACACACAATCCCTCCCCCCCACACACAATCCCCCACCCCCCCCCACCACCACCCCCCACCACACACACACACACACCCCGCCACGTTATAATTCCACTGAGCGACACTTGATTCGAGGCCAATGAACGAGGCTGATTCGCCAAGAGGCTAAACCGCCAAGGAATCATCATCATCATCATCAAGCCCCTGCATCATCGCCGAGCCAAACGCAGGGAGGGACGGGAGGAGGAGGCTCGAGAAACGTTTGCTCGAATGATGAAAACGTTTAGATGATGCGAAAGACGAAACGTTTGCTCGAATGATGAAAACGTTTAGATGATGCGAAAGACGAAACGTTTGCTCGAATGATGAAAACGTTTAGATGATACGAAAGACGAAACGTTTGCTCGAATAATGAAAACGTTTCAATGATGCGAAAGACGAAACGTTTCCGCATAGGAAGTGAACGCTTAAATGGCTTAAAAAGGATGTTTTGACAATGGAAATGGTTGACGACGTTTCTTAATATAAAGAAGAGGCTTAATGATACAAAATATGATTGGCAATGAAAAAGGTTTAAGATATTTTTAAACACAAATAATAAGCTTTATTTCCAAAAGATGTCTGACAATGGAAATATTGAAAACAAAAACAATAACACGACTTTTAGCAAATACAATAACATCACAATGCAGCATTCTGTCTGATAAATATCTACCATTTCAGGTTTAGCATAAGAACAAAGTTTATCAACACAAAAAAATAGCAATAAAAGAAAAAAAAAACGTTTATTAACACAAAACGTTCCATACTCCCCAGACCACCGCAAAAGCTCGAATGGGAACATATGCACACAAACAGACATTTACCCAATACTCACAGAGGGGAGAGAGAGAGAGGAAAGGGGAAAAAGGGGACGGGGAGTGGAGGAAGGGAAGGGAAGGGTAGGAGGGGAGAGAGAGGAAAGGGGAAAAAGGGGACGGGGAGTGGAGGAAGGGAAGGGAAGGGAAGGAGGAGGGAGAGAGAGGGAAAGGGAAAAAGGGCACGGGAAGTGGAGGAAGGGAAGGGAAGGTAGGAGGGAGAGAGAGGGAAAGGGAAAAAGGGGACGGGGAGTGGAGGAAGGGAAGGGAAAGGGAAGGAGGGGAGAGAGGTGGAGAGGGTAGGAGAGGGTAGGAGAGGAGAGAGGGAGGAAAGGGGAAAAAAGGGGAAGTGGAGGAAGGGAAGGGAAGGGGTAGGAGGGAGAGGAGAGAGGAAAGGGAAAAGGGAAGGGAGAGAGTGGAGAGGAGGGGAAAGGGAGGGTAGTAGACGAGGGAGGAAGGAAGGAAGGCAGGAAGAGGAGGGGTAGGAGGCGAGTGAGGAGGGAAAAGGGTAAGAGAGAGAGAATGGAGAGAAGGGGTATACAAGGATTAAGATAGAGGGAACCGAATTCAGAGAAGAGAAGAGAAAGGGTAAGAGAAACGAAAAGAAAAGAAGAGAAAGAAAGGGAAAAGAAGAGAAACGTCAAAGGGTATAGTGGGTGGGGAAGAGATGCGAAGAAAGAGGACCAGACGACAGGAGCGAAGAGAAAAAAGGGGAGAAAAGAGAGAAGAGAGGCGGGGAGAAGAGAAGACGGGGGAGAGCATCAGGGAGAGTGCACGAAAATTGCCATAATGCACTAACATGCAGAGTGCAGCTTACGGCGAGCCTCGATCCTACTGCCAGTTACGCCAATACGAGAGGCTGGCGGAGACTGGGAGGCTGGGGACTGGCGACGGATGGGAGCGAGGGCGAGAGGAGAGAGAGAGAGGAGAGAGAAGAGAGAAGAGAAGAGGAGAGAGGAGAGGAAGAGGCGAGGAGAGAGAGAGGAGAGAGGAGAGGAAGAGGAAGAGAGGAGAGAATAGAAGAAAGAGAAAAGAAAGGAGGGAAGAAGGGGAGGAGAGATGGAAGGTCGAGAAGAGAAGAAAAGAGGGGAGGGAAAGGAGAGGGAGAGGGAAAGGAGAAGGGGAAAGGGGAGAGAGAGAGCAGAGGGAGGGAGAGAGAGAGAAAGAGAGAAGAGAAGAGAGAGAGAGAGGAGAGAGAGGAGAGAGAGAGAGAAGAGAGAGAAGAGAGAGAGAGAGAGAGAGAAGAGAGAGAGAGAAGAGGAGAGAGAGAGAGAGAGAGAGAGAGAGGAGGGGGAGGGGGGGGGGGAGGGGAGAAACAGGGAGGGATGACTACAGTAATAACAAAAAAAGCGGAATGCATAAAATGAAAACGGCCTTTTTTGACAAACAACAAACAAACAACTAAATAAACAAACAATTACAACACCTGCCCGCAATATCGCCTCTACGTTGTTTTTTCTCTCTCTCTGCCACGGCTTCCTTACCTGCAAGAAAATAAGACAAGAAAATTAGTCTCCTGCGCCTCAAAAAAAGCAAAAAAAAAAAAGAGAGAAGAGAGAGAGAGAGAGAGAGAAGAGAGAGAGAGAGAGAGAGAGAGAGAGAGAGAGAGAGAGAGAGAGAGAGAGAGAGAGAGAGAGAGAGAGAGAGAGAGAGAAAGAGAGAGAGAGAGAGAGAAAAGAGGAGAGAAGAGAAAGAGAAGAGAAAGAGAGAGAGAGAAAGAGAGAAAGAGAGGAAGAGAAAGAGAGAGCGAAAAGAGAAAAGAGAGAAAGGAGAGCCAGGGAGAGATGACTACAGCATACAAAAAAAGCGGAATGCATAAAATGGAAATGCCTTTTTTGACAACGCCGCATCCCAATAGGGAAAAAATACCGGAGATAAATGAAAGCGAAAATGCAAACAGGATTTTTTTAAAAAGTCGTTCATTTTTGTTTATCGTCCTCGGCAATTCTTTGGGGAAATTCGTGCATTCAGCGCAAAAAAAAAAAAAAAAAAAAAAAAAAAAAAAAAAATACAAGCGATCTGAGGACAATAAAAAGCGGCGTTAAAAAGTAATCATAAATCACCGAAAAGTATCAAACGCTGTAGATAACTGGAGGTATCTACTCATCTACATAACAAAAGCTAAGTAACAATAGATAAAAACTGCCCACAATAGATAGACAAGTAGATAAGCATGGTAGAAAATAACAGATAACAATCACCCTTAGTCGATAGTGATATACAAACAGTATACAACACCACTACCGGTATATAACATCGACATATAACCTACCAGATAAAAACTAGTCCTAAGAGAGTAGACAGGCTATTAGTGGAGAATGGTAGATAACAGGACAGACAGCAGATAACAGGAGAACAGCAGATAACACTCCACCAAAAGTAAGATAAGCAGTAGTAAAGAATTAAAAAAATATCATGATTGTAGACGCCCAAAATGTCTTCAAAATAGGGAGCAGCCCCTCACTTTCATGTAGATCTATAGGCTACCCTTCCCCTCTCTCCCCCCATTATTCCATTCCGTTCTTCCCTCCCTCCCTCCCTATCATCTTTTGCTTTCTAATCTCCGTATTCATCACATTCCTTCATTCTTCTCCTCCGTCCCCCTGCACTTCTATCCTTCAGACCTCCCTTTTTTCGTATCCTCTCTCCCTTCTCCCTCGCGATTCTCATCTCCTTTCCCCTCTCTCTACGCAATTAGCAATAACGCTATATTGCAAAGCGAGAGGGGGAAGAAGAGGAAAGAGGGTGGGAGAAAGAGTTAGAGGAGAAGAGGAGAGCGGGGGAGAAGAGGAAGAGGGGGGAAAGAAGAGAAGAGGGGGAGAAGAGAGGAAGAGGGGGGAAGAAGCGAGAAGGGGGGGAAGGAAGAGGAAAAGGGGGGGAGAAGAGGAAGAGGGGGGGAAAGAAAGAGGAGAGGGGGGGGAAGAGGGAGAGGGGGGAAGAAGAAGAAGGAAGAGGGGGGGAGAAGAGGAAGGAGGGGAGGGGGAAGAAGACGCGCACACGAGTGGGGGGGGGAGAAGAGGAAGAGGCGAGGAAGAATAAGAGGAAGCAGGGGGTGCACGGAAGAGGAAGAGGGGGATAGAAGGTGAAGGAAGAAAGGGGGCGAGAAGAAGAGGAAGAGGAGGGGAAGAAGGATAGGTGGGATAGAGGGGGGAGTTAAGAAGGAGATGACGCGAAGTGATGGGGGGGAGAAGAGGAACGAGGGGGTGGTGAGAGAGAGGAGAGAGGGGGTGGGGGAAGCAGGGACAGGACTTAATGGCTGGGGGGGAGAAGAGGGAAGATGACGGGGGGAAGAAGAGGAGAAGCAGGAGGCGGGTGAAAGAAGAGGAAGGAGGGGTGGGGGAGAGAAGAAGAGGATAGCAGGGGGAAGGCGAAGAGACAAGAGGAAGAGGGGGGAAGGTAGAAGAAGAGGGATGAGGGGGGGAGGATGAGGAAAGAAGGTTGATGCTAATCTGGTTAGCAATCGGGGGGTGGGAGGGGGGAAGAAGAGGAAGAGGGGGGGGGCAGAGGAAGAGGGGGGCAAGAAAAGAGGAAGAGGGGGGAAGAAGACGCCGTCGGAGTAATAGATGGGCGGGAAGATAAGAGTGAAGATGGCTGCGGGGGGAGGTAGAACGAGGTGCAGGAGATGGATTGGGTTCTCGAGGGGGGAAGAAGAGGAAGAGGGTGGGGCGCCGAGAATGGATACAGAAGCGGCGTGGGGGTCCCCGAGAAGAAGAGAGGAAGAATGGGTGGGGCGTGGCGCGCAAAGAGTAAGGGGAAGGCATGGGCGAGGACGAGATCTGTCGTCGACGCGCGCAGAGTAGAGAGTGCACATGCAAACATGATTATAGTTAGGACAGGGTTCTGACGCTCTGCCGAAACGCGAGCGGTTGTCTGCACGCCGCAGGCATAGAGGTCCAAATCGAACTTTGGCTGGCGCTACTCACGTCGAATATATTATTTAACAGGAGGGGGATACATAGGGTAAGGGGAGGCGCTGAGGGGGGTGAAGTAGGGAGGTGTGGCAGAGGGGGTAGGGGAAGGGTGGAAGAGGGGTCAGATAGGGGGGTGGAGGGGGGTAAAGGAGAGTGGGGGAGGGTGGAGAGGGGTAAGGGCGGACAGGGTGGAGCAGGGGTGAAGGTTGCAGGAGGGTGGATGAGGGGTAAGGCAGAGGGAAGGGTGGAGAGGGTGGGTAAGGGAGGGTGGGAGAGGGGTAAAGGAGGAGGAGATAGCGCGTCGAGGGTGGGTAAAATGAAGGGGGGGTTGTGGGGCGTTACACCGTTAGGATAAAGGGGGGAGGGATGTGTGGTCTCGCACCGGTGGGGTGGGGGCGGGGATTGTGCTCTCGAGTGGGTCCCAATGATCTGCGTGGTTTTCTCGGTTGCACGTATCTGGGTAGCTAGTCTGGAGAAGAGTTCAGGAGAAGGGGCGATGAAGAGAGAAGCTGAAGAAAGGGAACGAAACATGTATAGACGCTTGATGGAGCCGGCTGAGAATATCACGAGTAGTAGTGGTAGATCGGAGGTTGGAGGAGAAGGAGAAAATGACGCAGACACACGCGAGGCGAAATAGAAGAGAGAGAGACGAAGCGTTTGGTTACTGATTGTATTTTTCTTAACCACACAGGTAAGCCGACAGAGTGAAACAAAAAAGAAATAAAGAATACACGCGATGAGAGTGGAGTCCTGCAGCGAGCCAGCAGACCACGATCTTGTAGTAGAAAGGAGATCCGTGGACCCATCCCCCACCGCCGACGCCCACCCCCGAACTCTGCGCACCCATCCGCCCGTGGCGTTCGCAGGCCTGCCCGTAGAACCTCGCCCCCGCCCCCCCCCACTTCCCTTTGTCTTCCGCCTCCTCCGTCCTCCGCTGTACCCACCTATCCTTACGCTGTTTCTCGCCTCGTGCCCCAGCCACCTCTCACACCTCACTTCTCACCCACCCTCCCTCACCGCGGCCCTCCCGTTCTAACTCTGTACATTACGCTCAGCCTCATACGGCTTATTCCCGTCTGTTTACCTGGAATCTCACGCACTTATCTAACTTCCCGCTCTTTCTGTTCCCCCGGTCTTCTTTCCCCCGTCAGTCACGCTTTGCGCGCCTGTCTCTTCCTACCACTCTCCGACCCCCAGTCCTACGTTCCTCAGTATTCTGCGCTCCTAGAGTGTTCCCTTCACCCCATTCCGAACCCAACCAAGCCAACCCGTAATCCCAGACGGACAGCAGAAAACAGATTCGGCAGGAGCACCATGCGGAACATCAATCCACCTAATCAAGCAAACCCCTCCACCACTCCCCTTCTACCTTCCCCCTTCATCCCTCCCTCCTCTTCAACCCGCCTCGCCTCTCTTCACCCCTTCCTCCCTCCCTTCCCCCTTCATCCTCCCAACCCTCTTCACCCCCGTGTGGATCCTCTCCCCTTCCCCTCCTTCCCCTTCATTACCCTCCTTCCCTGCTGAAACCTTATAAGAGCGTAGTGACGCCCACGGCATTCCTTTTTCCTGCCTGGTCGTCCAGCCCCTCATCCCTGCCCTCCCTCCCTCCCTCTCCCACTCTCACCCTACTCCTTTCCCCTCTCCCTCCACCTAATCCCTCATGCGTCCCCCTATTGTTTCTGCTAATATCCCCCCGTGCAATAATGGCAGCCGAGGAAACTCAATTCCCGCGGATCTTATCTCGCAGCGAGCATAAACAAGGCGGGAGCTGCTGCATTCCCCGCCGTGAACGGGCGCGCCGGGGACGGAACCGCTCGGGGCTGGCGGGGAGGGGAGGGGGGAGGCGGGGAGTCTAGGTACGGAAGGGGGAGGGGAGGGAGGGATGTAAGGGAGATGGGCGTGGGAGAAGGGGGAGGGGAGGGATAAGGGGAACACTAAAGAGGTAGGGAGAGTTAATAGAGCTAAGTCGGAAGTGAGGCGATGGAGAGAAGTTTTGGTTCGCTCGAAGAGTCTTCAGACAATATCATGGGGTAGAGGGTAAGTCAGGGGGACAGAAGAGAAGGACGCGGGGGAGGCGGAGTAGGGAGGAGAAAAGGGAGATTTGGGTGGGGGAGGGAAGAAGGGGAAGAGGGGGAGAAGAAAGGGAGAATGGGGGTGGGTGGGGTGAGGGAGAGGGGCGGAGAGGAGAAGGGAGAGATGTAGGGTGGGGGAGAGAAAGGGGGTTGATTGGCAGGCGATGAGAGGGGAGGAATGTGTGGGAGAGAAGAGGGAGAGAAAGGATTGGAATGGAGCACGAGAAAGGGAGATGGCTGTGGGGGAGGGAGAGGAAGCTTGGTAAGGAAGGAAGAAAGGGTAATGGGAAAGAAAAAGGAGGAAGAATGGTTCAGGGGGAAAGAGGGATAGAAGGAGGAAGAGAGATGATGGTGAGAGTGGAAAGAAGGATAGGAAGGAAGGAGAAGGGAAGGGGAAGAGAGAGAGGGAGGTGGAAGAAGAAGGACCATGAGGAGGGGAAGGGGCGGGGAGAGAGGGAGGGGAGAGAGGAGGAGAGAACAACAAATGTGTGGGAACAAGCACATTTGGCGAGGCATATAAGGGCACGAGGTGTATTTTAGATCCTGCGAAATGTGTCTCTTTTGTCGTCGTCGTCTTGCCCACTCTACTGATGTCATGGATCCAGAGGCTTGTGTTTTCCGATTTAGAATATTGGGATTGGCGTATCTGCGGATGTGCGTAAGGGGGCTCGTCACGACTCGACTTTCACATGTGCAGTCCTTCATTTTTGCTCTTCTCTCTCTCTCTTTAAATGCTGATCGTTGGAATGATTGTAACACGAGTGGTTCGGCGACATGGAAGTGCCTCTCTCCTCGTCCCCCCGTCGCCCTTTCTCCTTCCTCGCGTTGATATAACTTCCTTCCTTTCTCCCCTACCCTCCTTATCTTCCATCTCTCGGCTCCCTTCCTCTCCTCTCTCACTCCCTTCCTCCTTCCTCCTCTCCCTCGCTGCACCTAGTACCTTCGTCTGCTCTCGTCCCATCGCCCTCTTATTGCCCATGGATCCGCCTCCTTCCTTTCCCATCCCATCTCCCCCACTGCAACTGAGTGCCTCCGAGTGACTTCACCCTCTCTGCCGGTCCATCTCTCCACTTCTTCTCTCTCTCGAGGATCACTTCCATCTTCCTTATAATTTCAAGTTTTTATCATCGTCCCATTTCCCCTCGATCTCCCCCCCCCTAGATCTGCTTAGACCAGATCCTGCAGTCAATCTTTTTATGCCACCGATTCAATATCTGTCATCTTTCATATTTCCCTTTGTCCCTTTTATTTTCGCTTATACTTATCCCGTTCATTCTATTTCAAATTTCCGAATAAAGCGACAAATTTCTGAGAAAAAAGAAAAAAAAAAAAAGGACACAACCACAACTAAAACTTAATGAAAAAACCCATTACATTTAGCCATGCAACCCCCCCCCCCCAAAAAAAAAAAAAAAAAAAAAAAAAAATTTATATATATATTATAAATAAAAAAATAAATAAAATAATATAAAAATAATGAGAAAAAAATCGAACGAAAGACCAAGCAGAAAAAAAAGTAAACCGAAAAATGAAGAAAGAAAAAGAAAATATCAAGAATAAGAAGAGGGAAAAAAGAAAAGAGAAAGAAAAATAACAAAGAAGAAGAAGAAGAAAAAAGAAAAAAACAAAGAAAAATAACAAAGGCCGAGGAAGAAGAAGAAGAAAAGAAGAAGAAGAAGAAGAAAAGTAAGAAGAAAGGAAGAGAATGAGAAGAAGAAGAAGA
This sequence comes from Penaeus vannamei, assembly GCF_003789085.1. Lineage (NCBI taxonomy): Eukaryota > Metazoa > Arthropoda > Malacostraca > Decapoda > Penaeidae > Penaeus > Penaeus vannamei. Next base: position 295,013 of record NW_020868368.1, read on the forward strand.
AAGAAAGAGAACAGAAGAAGAAAGAAGAAGAGAGAAAAAGAAAAGAAAGAAAGAATCGAGAGAAGAAACAAAAGAAGAAAAGAAAGGTAGAAAAAAGTAGAGAAGAAACGAGAAAGCATAAAGAAAGAAGAAGAGGAAGAAAAAAGAGAGAAGAAGGAAGGGAAGACCGAAAAAGAAAAGAAGAAGAAGAGAAGAGAAAACAAGAAAGAAGAAGAAGAAATTAAAAAAAAAAAAAAAAAAAAAAAAAAGCCCAAACCCCATCTCGCAGGCGGAACGCGAGAAGCCGAGGCACCACGACCCCCGCCGCCAAATCATCTTTTATCGCCGCTTCAAAAAGTCCACGATCATTAACAGAATGGAAATTCCGCTCGTGCCAATCCTTGCTCGGGGGGGAGGGAGGGGAGGAAGGGGCAGGGAATGGAGAGGGAGGGAAGGGGAGAGGGAGAGAGGAAGAGGGAAAGGAAGAGGAGGGAAGAAGGAGGGAGAAGAGGAGAAAGGGAGAGGGAGGAGTGGAAGGGGGTGGGAAGAGAGAGGAAAGAAAGGGGAGGGGGAGAGGGGAAGAAGGGGGTGGGAAGAGAGAGGAAGAAGGGGAACAAGGGGAAGAGGGAGTGGGAAGGGGTAGGGGAAGTAGAGGTGGGGACCAGAGGGAGGGGGAGAGGGCATGGAGGATGGGGGGGATGGACAATGGGGAGGTAAATAAGAAGAGAGAGAAAAGAGAGAAAGAGAGAGAGAGAGAGAGAGAGAGAGAGAAAGAGAGGAGAGAGAGAGAAGAGAGAGAGAGAGAAGAGAGAGAGAGAGAGAGAAGAGAGAGAGAGAGAGAGAAGAGAGAGAGAGAGAGAGAGAGAAGGGAGAGAGAGAGAAGAGAGAGAGAGAGAGAGAAAAAAAAAGGAGAGAGAGAACGAAGAAGAACAAAAAGAGGAGAAATAAAAAAATACAGCTCTTCCCTTCCTCTCCTTCCATCTCAAGACGGAGAGAAAATAATGGAGTAAGATCTTTCAAACTGGATGCGTGTCAGTGTTACTCCCTCCCAAGATTTATTTTGACAGTTCCATCTATCCATCACATTCTTATTTTTCCTCTTTCTCCTTCGTTCCTATATTCCTCTCTCTCTCTCTTCTCTCTCTCTCTCTCTCTCTCTCTCTCTCTCTCTCTCTCTCTCTCTCTCTCTCTCTCCTTCTATTTTCCTCTTATATAACTTATTTCCTACACTCCGTCCCTCTCACTTCTTTCTCTTTTCTCCCCTTGCTCCCTCTCGCTTTGTTTCTCTCCCTTCCTTCCTATTCCTTTCCCACGCCATCTTTCTCCCCCTCCATCCATCCTTCCTTCCATCCATCCTATCATCCTTTCATTCAAATGAATCCTCAATTCGCTTCTCATCCTGCTCTGGCCTCTCTTTCCCACCACCCCACCATCCTCCCTCCCCTCTCTTTCTCTCTCCTCCCCCTCCCTTCCTCCCGCTCTCTCTCACACCTGTATCCTTGCCTCCCTCTCATCTCTCTCCATGTATTCTCCCCTTCCTCCCACTCTTTTCCCTCCTTCCCTACCTCCCCCTCTTTCTCCCTTCCACCTCCTTCCCTACTCCCCATGCTTTCTCCCTCTTACCTCTTCCCTACCTCCCCCTCTTTCTCTTCCCCATCCTCCTTCCCTACCTCCCTCTCTTCACCCCCCCATCTTCCCTACCTCCCCCTCTTTCTCCCTTCCACCTCCTTCCCTACTCCCTCTTTTCTCTCATCCATCCTTCCCTACCCCCTCTTATCTCTCCTCCCACCTCCTTCCCTACCTCCCCCTCTTCTCCCTCCACCTCCTTCCCTACCTCCCTCTTTCTCCCTCCACCTCTTCCCTACTCCCCTCTTTTCTCCCCTCCACCTCCTTCCCTACCTCCCTCTTTCTTTTCACCTCCTTCCCTACCTCCCCTCTCATTCACTCCCCCATTCTTCCCTACCTCCCCCTCTTTCTCCCTCCACCTCCTTCCGCTACCTCCCTCTCTTTCTCCCCTCCACCTCCTTCCCTACCCTCCCCCTCTTTCCTTTCTCCCTCCACCTCCTTCCCTACTCTCCTCTTTTCTCCCTCCACCCTCCTAACCTCCCCCTCTTTCTCCCTCCACCTCTTTTCCTACCTCCCCCTCTTTTCTCCCTCCACCTCCTTCCCTAACTCCCCTTCTTTCTCCCTCCACCTCCTTCCCTACCTCCTCTTTCTCCCTCCACCGTCCTTCCCTACCTCCCCCTCTTCTCCTCCACCTCCTTTCCCTACCTCCCCCTCTTTCTCCCCTCCACCTCCTTCCTACCTCCCCCCTTTCTCCTCCAACCCCTTCCCTACCTCCTCCTCTTCTCTCCACCCCTTTCCTACCTCCCCCTCTTTCTCCCGTCCACCTCCTTCCCGTACCTCCCCCTCTTTCTCCCTCCACGTCCTTCCCTACCTCCCCCTCTTTTCTCCCTCCACCTCCTTCCCTACCTCCCCCTCTTTCTCCTCCACCTCCTTTCCGTTTACCTCCCCGCTCTTTCTCCTCCACCTCCTTCCGCTCCCTCCACCTCTTCTCCCTCCACCCCCTTTCCTACCTTCCCCCTCTTTCCTCCTCCAACCTCCTTCCCTACTCCCCCTCTTTTCCCCTCCACCTCCCTTCCCCTAACCTCCCCCTCTTTCTCCCTCCACCTCCTTCCCTACCTCCCCATACTCCCCTCCGCCTTCCTTCCCTACCTCCTCTCCTCTTCCACCCTTCACCGTCCTCCTACCTCTCCCTCTTTCTCCCTCCAACCTCCTTCCCTAACCCCTCTCTTCCCACCCCTCCCTCCTTCCCTACGCCCTCCCCTCCTCCTCCTCTCCCCTCTCCTTCCTCCCCACCTCCCCCATCTCCCCATCCCCCTCCTTCCCTCCCTACCTCCCCCATCTCCCCTCCTTCCCCCATCCTCCCCACCTCCCCCCCCTCTCTCGGCAGGCAAGCAAAAGTGCCAAAGTGCTTCCGGCGTTCACCCCAGAAGAAGGCAGCACAAAAGGACCAAGCAACAGTCGAATGAATGAGACCTAAACAGAAACTCGATTACTCTTGCACAGTTGCACGCAGCAACGAATATATTTCCCGTGAATGGCTGATTGGCGTCAGAATGGTCTCTCTCCGCAGCTCTGGCGCAAACAAAGAAACAAGGAACAATGAAACAAAAAAAACAATTAACAACAACGTCATTGACAAACAAACAAGCAAAAATGTTATACATAAACCAGGGAGGAGAAAACATGCCAACAACAAATAACATAAATAAAATACAGTTTTCCGAAACAAATAACCGTGTGCGCTTCTCTGTGAGTTTATGCAAGTGCGTGCGCGCGCGCTCTTTCGTGTGTACATGAACGAAAAAAAAAACTTTCAAATAAACATTATTCATCAATCAGTCAATTAATCAACCTATTAGGACATCAATCATCACACACAGGGGGCAAGGAGATGGGAGGGGGGGGGAGGGGGGGGGGGAGAGAGGGTAAGAGAGAGGAAACGAGAGCGGGGAAGGGAGAGAGAGAGGCGAGAGAGGGAAGAGGGAGAGAGAGGAGGCGAGAGAGGAAAGGGAGAAGAGAGGAGGAGAGGAGAGGAAAGGAGAAGAGAGAGGAAAGAGAGCGGGAAGGGAGAGAAGAGAGGAGAGGAAGAGAGAGAGGGGAAGGAGGAGGCGAGAGAGAGGGAAGAGGGAGAAGAGGAAAGGGAGAGAGAGAGAAGAGGGAAAGGGAGAGAGAGGAAGACGAGAGCGGGAGGAGAGAAAGGAGAAGAGAGAGGAGAGACGAGAGAGGGAAAGGGAGAGAGAGGAGGCGAGAAGAAGGGAAAGGGAGAGAGAGGAGACGAGAGAGGGAAAGGGAGAGAGAGGAGACGAGAGAGGGAAAGGGAGAGAGGGGAGAAAGGGGAAGGGAGAAGGAGACGAGAGAGGCGGGAAAGGAGAAAGAAAGAGAGAGAAAGAGAGAAAAGATAGGGAAAGGGTGAAAGGAGAGAGAGGAGAGAGAAGTGAAGCGAGAGAGAAAGGCGAAACGAAAAACAAAGAGAAAGAATAAACAGAAGGGGAAGAAAACGGAGAAGAGAAACAGGGAAAGAAAGGAGAGAGTAAGAGAGGAGGGAAGGGGGCGGGAGAGTTGCAGAGAATTACCACAGATGCGACGGGACCTCCAGCGCCTCGTGCACCTGTACACACCTGCAACATCCGCCTGGGACTTAATTATCACAAATGAGAAGGAATATTTTTAGACGGGGCTCCCATGCTGCGTGCGACATCCCGTTTTCATACACCTCGCCCTCCCTTCCCTCCTTCCTCCCATCCCAAAATCCCACTCTCTTCATCTTCCCTCCCTCCCTCTCTCCTTCCTTCCTCCATCCCCAATTCTCTGTCATCTTCCCTCCCTCCCTCTCTCCTTCCTTCCTCCCATCCCCAACTCTCTGTCATCTTCCCTCACCTCCCCTCCTCTTATCTCCCTATCCCCTCTCCTCCCTCCCCTCCTTCCCCTCCTACCCTCTCATCCTCTCCTTCCTAGCTCCTCCCTGCCTCTCACTCCCATCCCTCCCTCCCTACCACCCCTTATCTTCCTCCTATCCTCCCCTCCCTCTCCCCTTCCTATCTCCCAGCCTCCCCTCCCTCTCTCCCTCCCTCCCTTCCTCAAAATCCTAGAGGTGGGGGCATAGGAGGCAAAGCATGGCAAGAGACGTATGATGGGGAGGGGAGGGAGGGGGTGTCACCTGTTGCCATATAGCATTAATAATAACCTGTCTATGGGAGGAGGCCTTAAAATGGGCACTCTGGGAATTCGAAAGCCATAAATAAGAAGGGGAGGAAGAGGGTAAAAATGATGAGAGAGAGGGAAAGCAGATAAATATAGGATGGAGAGAGGACGATGGAAGGAGGGGGGAAGAAGGGAAAAATATGTGAGAGAGGGAAGGAAAAGGGAAGAGAGGGGGAGGAAAGGGGAGGAGAGAGAGAGAGAGAGAGAAGGAAAGGGGGGGGAGGAGGGAAGAAAGCAAAGGGAGGGAGGGAGGAAATAAAAAGGAGAAGGGGAGGAAAGAAAAGGAGGAAGGAAAGTTGAATAAGAAGGAAAATTACATTATCACTTCCTGTTATAACTATATGTTCTTACGATATAAACAAAACAGCAATCCAGACATCCTACACACACACACACACACACACAAAATAAACAGAAAAATCCGAAATCCGTTTAACCCGAAGACGAAATCAACAACAGGAATAAAAATAAAATCAAAAATAAAGAAAAAAAAGAAAAAAAATCTCTGTCCTTTCTCAAATAACCGTAAAAAAAAGGAAAGAAAACAACAGAAAATTCATATTCTCATAACCGTAAAAACAAAAAACAGAAAATTCATGGGCCAAGAGAGCAAAGTTCAAAAAATCGCAAACGCCATGAAACAAAAAGTTCATCCAGTTAAAAAAAAAGAAAGAATATCGTGAACTCCACCAACACACTGCAAAAATGGAAAACAAAATAAGATCTTAAAAAGTCTTGTTGCAGATGAACAACAGTGCGCATATAATGAAACAATTATATAATAATAACAACAATATCATCATGATTATTATAATAATTAATAAGAATGGTAATATAATAATAATAATAATAATAATAATAATAATAATAATTAATTTAGACTTTTCTGCGATTCCTTTGGCCTCGTCTTAATGCCTTCTCTCGTTCACCTCTCTCTCATTTTCTCTTTCTCGTGTTTCTCTTTCTATCTTTTTTTTCCTTCTCTTTTTTCTCTTTCTCTGTTTTTCTCTTTCTCTCTTTTTCTCTTTTCTTCTTTTTCTTCTCCTCTTCTCTCTCTTTCTCTCTCCCTCTCCTTTCTCTCTCACCTCGTTTGCTTTTCTGGCTTTCTGCTTTATTTTTTTTTGTTTGTTTGTTTTCCGTTCCAACTTTTGGTTTTCCAACCTTTTCTTGTTAATCGCTATCTAGTTATCGCCTTCCTTCCTCCTCTCCTTCTCTTTGCCGTCTCTCCGTCTTCCTTGTCTTTTCAGCTTTTTGATATGCCTCTCTTTATGTATCTATGCCCATCTATTTATCTATCTATATATCTATCTATCTGTCTCATATTCCCAGTCAGGGGTACTGCTTTGTTTGTCTCTCCTTCCCTTCCTCCTACTTCATTCTCTCCCCTTCCCTTCCTCCCATTTCTTTCTCTCCTTTCCCTTCCTCCCATTTCTTTCTCTCCTTTCCTTCCTCCCATTTTCGCTTTCTCGTTCCCTTCCTCACATTTCTCTCTCCTTCCCTCCTCCCATCTCCCTCTTTCTCCTTCCATTTCTCCAATTTCTTTCTCTTTCCTTCCCT
>NW_020868368.1:308815-313815 GCF_003789085.1 Penaeus vannamei
TTGTTGTTTCTCATCGTTCTATGCTTTTTTTCTTTTTCATTCTGTATTTGCTCCATATTTCATTTCGTCATTCTGATTCCCTTCTCCCAACCTTTATCCTTTTTTTATCGCATTCCTTCCCTATTTTATCTGTATCTCTTCTCCCAATGATTTCTCTTTCTCGTCCCTCCTTCATCGCTCTTCTCGATCTCGTTCTTCCTCGCCCTTCTGTTTTCTGTCTCATCCCTCCTCCTTTCTCGCCTTTCCTTCCTCTACTTCCGTTTCGCTCGGCATTCTTCTTCCTCCTCCTCGTCCTTCCTTCCCTTTCTTACTCGCCCCTCTATCTCCTTTCTCATTCTCCTTCACCTTTCTCCTCGACTCTCCCTCTTCTTTCTCGCCCTCTCCTCTCGCCCTCTCTCTCCTCTTCTTCTCTCGCCGCTTCTCCTTCCTCTCTTTCTCCCCCTATCCTCTCCTTCTTTCTCCCATCTCTCCCTTCCCTTTCTCCCCCCTCTCCTCTCCCTTCTCCCCCCTCTCCTCTCCCTTCTTTCTCCCCCTCTCCTCTCCCTCTCCTCCGCCCCCTCCTCCTCTCCTTTCTCGTCTACCCCCCCCCCCCCATCTCCTTATCACAAGCCTGTCTTTGCGTGGGATGGAAAACCTGCTTGCGTTTGCTTGCTTGCTTGCTTGCTTGCCTTGCTTTCGGATGACGTCACTCGCTGCTCGATGGGTGGACGGATCGAATCCCAAGAAGATACGGTTTAAAATAGAACAGAATTGAGGTTGACTGTGAGAAAAAAAAAAAAATGGTGATAAGGATGATTGTGATGAACAGAACGATGATTTTAAGAGAATACAGACGATGATAATGACGATGATGATGATAATGATGATGATGATGATGATGATGATGATGATGATGATGATGATGATGATGACGATGACGATGATATGATGATCGATGATGATAATTGACGATGATGACGATTGATTGATGACGACGACGACGACGGTGACGACGATTTTAAGGACTGGCACTCTTACAACGTGATGAAGACGTCAGCGAAAGACGATCTTTGTGCCTGTCATTAATCATAACAGCCATTATGTGTGTAAAAGAACAACTTCCACAACAACATCCACAAGCAAAACCGAATAAAAATAATATTCTACGACCTCAACAGTAACCAAACATTCTGCAGTCAATCGAACGGACGAAATCTTTCTTTCCTTTTTGTCTCGCCTGTTCTTTTATTCTTCTTCATTCGATTCCTTTATCATATCTTTCTTTCTTCCTGACATTTCTTTCTGATTCATAAATGCCAGCACGAATATCCACATTGCATCCACTTACAAACACCNTGCTTAAGTTACGTTCATCCTCAATATTTCCAATAGATTTCCCTGACGAGCAGCAGTGTCAGTGGGGGGCCGAAGGGGGGACGGTCTGGTGGGCTATGAACTTTTTTTTTTTCTTTCTTTTTCTCTATGGGGTAGGGAAGGGGCGCTCCATTTCTACCCATTACCCCTAGATTTGACCCCTCCCCCACCCACCCCTCGCCCATCAGCCACTCTGTAACCCTATCTCACTTTCTCGATCATGCACTCTCAGACTTTTTTCTTCCACGATCTGAATATGAGTTGCGGATCAGGAAAAAGAACGGGGGGGGGGGGAGAGAAAGGGTGGGGGGAGTCTCCTCACGAGCCCTCCTCCCCACACACCCCTTCCCCTCTGCACACCCTCCCCAACCCCTCCCCTCCTTGCACCGTTCGCGTTGAATGGAGAAGCTGTAGAGTTTGATGGTCTTAATGTCCTTTATGTGTATTTTCTGTTAGGTATATGATGCGCTGTGAGGGGGATGGGGAGGGCGAGAAGGGGCGGCGGCAAGAGCTATTTCGGGGTGGGGTGGGGTTATATTGCCCTGGATGCTCTAGGAATAAGTCTGGTGTTAGCGTGTTTTAAGAGTGATTTTCTGTGTTGAATGATCATTTATCACTGTCAGTGCTACAATCGTGGTAGATGCAATGCCAGTCATTTGTTATCACAGTAGACTAGTTATAATAATCTTTATTAATATTACTAGACCAGTCGTTTCTATTATTCTTATCATTATCATACTCATCCTTATATCAATATCTTTATCATCAGCTATAATCAGTATCATGATCACTATTAGTAATACCATTAGTATTGTTATTGTCAATATAACCATTTCTTTTACTACTTTTAGTACCAATATTAATATGACAGTAATAACAATTTGAACATCCTTATTATAATTGCCATTATTTCTGTTGTTACTTTTATCTTTATTGCTTTAATTATTATCATTATATTTTTTATAATCATTATTATTGTTATTATAATCATTATCATTTTTACCATTATCATTATCATCATCATCATTATCATTATTATTATTATTATTATTATCATCATCATTTATTATTTATTATTATATTATCATTTATTTCATCATCATTATTTATTATCATTATTATTATCATTTATTATTATTATATTATTCATTATTAATTATTATTATCTATTATATATATCATTATATTATTATTATTTATTATCATTATTATTACTTGTAATTATTCCATAAAAATATATCATTATTCATTATTTATTTTCTTATTATTATTATAGCTGTTGTTGTTATTGCAATTGTCATTATTGCTATTACTATTATTATAATCATTGTTTCCATCATCATTATGTTATAATTATCATCTTTACTACTATTATCATTTCAATCATTATCATTACTATTACTAATAGTAATACTACTATCATCATTATTATTATCAGTATCATTATCTTTATTATAATCAAAACTTTTATTAATATTATTATCATCATTAATGTCATTCACATTATTATTACTATTAGTAGTAGTAGTAGTAGTATCATTCTCATAACTATTATCATTACAATTATCATTATCATTATCATTATCATCCCCAATATTACTATTAAGATTTATCATCATATTCATCATCCTTATTACCATTAATACTATTATTGTTATTGTCACCATTATCCTTACTATTATAATCATCATCATTAATAGTCATCATTATGATCAAAATTATTATCATCGTTTTATCATTACTAATATATTTTACTGTCATTATTGATGCTACTACTGCCATTATTATCACTTTTATTCTTTTTATCAGCATTATCATTATGATTATTTTCACTATGATCATAATTGTTATTATTGTCATTATCATCCTTATCACTATTACTATCATTATCAATACTGCTATTACTACTAATACTGCTATTACTATCATTATTACTGTTAGTAGTAGTAGCAGCAGCAGCACTAGTAGTAGTAGTAAGAGCTAAATGTTGTAGTGTGGTAGTAGTATGGTAGTTGTAGTAATAGTAGTAGTAGTAGTAAGTAGTAGTAGTAGTTTTAGTAGTAGTAGTCAGTCCCTAGTAGTAGTAGTAGTAGTAGTAGTAGTAGTAGTAGTAGTAGTAGTAGTAGTTTCATCAGTATCATTATCATCACTATTAGTATCATTCTTATCATCATTACTATAATTACCAATACTATTCTTACTAGCAATAGTGATATTGCTACCATTGTTACTGCTAGGAGTAGTAGTAGCAGCATCAGCACTAGGAGTAGTAGGATTGTAGTAAGATTTGTATTAGTAGTAGCATCAGTAATGGTGGTGGCGGTTGTGGTGGTGGTGGTAACACTAGTACTAGTAGTAGTAGTAGTAGTAGTAACAGTAGTAGTAGTAGTAGTAGTAGTAGTAGTAGTAGTAGTAGTAGTAGTAGTAGTAGTACTAGTAGTAGTAATAGTAGTAGCTGTAGTGGCAATACTAGTACTACTACTACTACTACTAGAAGTAGTAGTGGTGGTAATACTAATACTAATACGTAGTAGTGTAGTATAATGGTGGTGGTGGCGGTGGCAGCAGCAGTAGTAAAGAAGTATTAGCAGTGGTAGTGGCTGTAGTTGTTGATGGTGGTGGTGGTGGTAGTGGTAACACTAGTACTAGTATTAGTAGTAGTAACAGTAGTAGTAGTAGTAGTAGTAGTAGTAGTGGTGGTAGTAGTAGTAGTAGTAGTAGTAGTAGTAGTAGTAGTAGTAGTAGTAGTAGTAGTAGTAGTAAGTTGTTTTGTGTTGTAGTAGTAATACTAGTACTAGTACTAGTAATAGTAGTAGTTGTAGTAGTAGTGGCAATACTAGTACTACTACTACTAGTAGTAGTAGCAATAATATAGTAGTAATGGTGGTGGTGGCGGTGGCAGCAGCAGTAGTAAAGAAGTATTAGCAGTGGTAGTGGCTGTAGTTGTTGATGGTGGTGGTGGTGTAGAAGTAGCAGTCTGAGTATTGATAGAATGATTAATATCGTCATCATCATCATTGCGATCACTATAATTACTTATCGTCATTATCGTCAGTATTGTTAGCATCCTCCCCATTAATACCATCACAAGCGTGAGAATATTCAACACATTACAGAAAATACCACAATTCTTGTTCTATTGTCAAAACAAAAAAGCGACACAGCAAAGCATTCCTTCGCCACAAGTTTTCCTTTACGACACGACAAACTGATCTCCAAAGGGTAGCTTCGAGTGGGGGTGGGGGAGGAGGAAGAGTAAAACCGAGGATTGGGGTAGCATCTTGACGACCACTCTCGGTGTCGTTATGGTCGTGCAGGTAAACCTAATCGACTCCAAGTCAAGACTGCTGCCTTGCGTCCTGTGTCATAGCCTGGGGATGATCTTACGGGGGAGAGGAGGTGTACAGATCTGGTCTTATATACAGATTGGATGGTGAGGCAGTAGAGGGAATGGGGACAGGAGGGAAAGAGGGGGAGACAGGCGGTTTAAGAAGACGGTAGGGACGGAAGGAGGAAATGAAGGGAAAAAGAGAAAGATCGACAGAGAGAGAGAGAGAGAGAGAGAGAGAGAGAGAGAGAGAGAGAGAGAGAGAGAGAGAGAGAGAGAGAGAGAGAGAGAGAGAGAGAGAGAAGAGAGAGAGAGAGAG
>NW_020868368.1:316315-317444 GCF_003789085.1 Penaeus vannamei
CTCTCTCTCTCTCTCTCTCTGGCTCTCTCTGGCTCTCTCTCACTCCTCACTCTTGGCTCTCTCTCTCTCTCTTCTCTCCTCTCTCTCTCTCTCATCTCACTCTTTGGCTCTCTCTCTCACTTCTTCTCTCTCTCTCTCACTCTTGGCTCTCTCTCTCTCTCTCTCTCTCTCTCTCACTCTCTCTTGGCTCTCTCTCTTCTCTTCTCACTCTCTCTTCTCTCTTCTCTCTCTCTCTCTCTCTCTCTCTCTCTCCTCTCTCTCTCTCTCCTCTCTCTCTCTCTCACTTTGGATCTCTCTCTCTCACTCTCTCTCTCTCTCTCACTCTCTCTCTCTCTCTCTCTCACTCTTGGCTCTTTCTTTCTCTCTCTCACTATTGGCTCTCTCTCTCACTCTTGGCTCTCTCGCTCTCTCTCATTCTTGGCTCTCTCTCTCCACGCACTCACTCTTCACGGCGCCCACTATCCAACTCTCTCCTCGCCCCTACGCCCCTTGGCTTTGCCTTTTCCTCTCACGCCTTTTTTTATTGGTATGGAAATAATAACGGCACAGGAAATAATCATGATGATGAAAATCGAAATAGTAATGGTCTGAAAATCGTGACGAGAAGAACGATAAACAATATAGGAGATGAGAGATGAGAGGAGAGGATAGAAGAGAGGAGAGAAGAGGGAGAGAGAGGAGAGAAGAGGGAGAGAGAGGAGAGAAGAGGGAGAGAGAGGAGAGAAGAGGGAGAGAGAGGAGAGAAGAGGGAGAGAGAGGAGAGAAGAGGGAGAGAGAGGAGAGAAGAGGAGAAGAGAGAGAAGAGAGAGAGAGGAGAGAAGAGGGAGAGAGAGGAGAGAAGAGGGAGAGAGAGGAGAGAAGAGGGAGGGAGAGAGAGGAGAGAAGAGGGAGGGAGAGGAGGAAGAGAGGATAGAGAGAGTGAGAGAGAGGATAGAGAGAGAGAGTGAGAGAGAGGATAGAGAGGATAGAGAGAGAGAGTGAGAGAGAGGATAGAGAGAGAGAGAGAGAGAGAGAAGAGAGAGAGAGAGAGAGAGAGAGAGAGAGAGAGAGAGAGAGGAGAGAGAGGAGAGAGAGGAGAGAGAGAGAGAGAGAGGGGGAGAGAGAGGGAGAGGAGGGAGAGAGAGAAGAG
>NW_020868368.1:330727-335727 GCF_003789085.1 Penaeus vannamei
GATTTTCTTCTAGCTACCGGTAAGCCCATTTCTTTGGTTTTACATGAGGAATTAGGAGACACATCCTCTCCTGTATTAGGGGCTGTAGGCAACCGATTACTGTCAGAAGCAACGTCCGACTCCACATTTTTAATATCAGATTCGTTAGGAGAAGGAGCTAAATCCTTGACTGACACTCTAGATTCGCATCCATCTGGATACCTTCTCTTAGCATTAAGCTGGATTAATGTTCATTAATTCCACCTTGTCAACTGCTGGATCATATTTTCGTGATCTTACAAATCTGCGAAGCAAGACTGGTGCAGACGGCTATGATGGTAGGATGTTACCAAGAGTAGAACGTCGCTGAAATGTGAAAAACCTTTCATGAGGTATAGGGCTCGTAGCAGCTGACAGTTATTACCTTAAGTAATTGAAGGCATTAGATAGTGTAGCTTCCCGCTGCTGTACAGGCAGATTTCTCGATCTTGGTGCAAGCCGTTTTGCCTTCCAGGTAATCCCATTATACCTCTCTACCTGGCCATTACCAATATGATGATAGGGTGTGGTTCTGCTGGTTGCAGTCCCTTTCAAAGAGAGGTAAGATTTCAGCTGAGACATAAATAATGCACCTTTGTTTGAATGAATGTATGCAGGCATTCCAGTAAGAATAAATATCTGTTCAAGACATGCGATGACTGTATACGTGTGCATGTTCTGACAAGGAAATGGAAAAGGATATCTGGATAATTCATCAACAACGGTGAGCATGTATACATTGCGCGTTGTAGATGGTAACGGTCCTTTAAAATCAATGATTAGTCATTCTTAAGGTTGAGTGGCTTTGATAAGGGTTCCATCAGATGAGCGATAAAACTGGCTTTACTTTAGCACAAACTTTGCATGCAATACAAGTTTTCTTTACGTAGTTGAAAAGGGTAGGTTATTTGATCTTACAAAATGTCGTAAGCGGGATACTCCTGGATCGCACAAACTATTGTAGATATCCATTGTAGAGTGGAAAAAGCCAAACACCAAAATTCTCTCGCCAGAGTATCAGGGGCCACATTCTCTATAAAGGGGCGATAGTGAATACTTTAGCTGAATGAGTAATGACATCCTCCATTCTTGAATCTTGCTATTCTTCATTTACACCGCTGGGTGATGTATCTTGCTACCTTGTAAATGCTCTTGACATGAAAGCAAGAGGTCTTTTTCCTTGGTTTAACACACCTGAAATGTTTACATCAGAGGCATCACATTCAACCACATAAGGCAAATTTTCGTAAGTAGACTGAAAGTTGGCATTGTTTAGTTGTTTCTTGAGTTGAGTAAAGGCCTCTATAGGCTGTGTAGTCAGTGAAAAAGTAGTGTTATTAATTAACAGCTGGATTTTATCTGAAAATTTGGGTGTCCATTTTGCATAGTAAGCAAACATTCCAACAGCTCTCCTTAGTGCTCCGAGACTTCTTGGAGGAGGAAGCTCTTGTAATGGTTGAAGCTTTTATGGATCAGGTTTTATTATGCGATCGCCAACACTGTAACCAAGGACTTTAATCAAGGAAACGGAAGTTATGGTCTGTAAGTCAATGTCTTGTCACTGACAACTTTTAATAAAAAATCTGAATGTTTTAACCGTGTTCCTTTTGAGTACGACCAGCACCTGTAATATTATCAAGATAAGGAAAGTTTTTTTTTCAAAATTTCTTGCAGTAAATTTCTTCAAACTTTGGCAATGATTAGACATTAAATACTGCATATAAAATTATTGTTTGGAAATAATCAATGCAGTGTTTTTTATGTTTGTTCGCTGGATCTTTCACAACTACAGGTTGAACACGCTATGGAGAAGTACAAAATTCTACAATACCTTCTGACAGTAGACAAGAAATTTCTTCACTTACAAAAGTTTTATCATTAGCACTGAAACTCCTAGATTCTGTAACAATAGTGAAAAGATAGAGCGAGGGTACAATAAGGAGTCATTCTAGGAATAGTTAACTCAGGTTTTGTTCTTCCTAAGTTGAACTTCAAGCTCTTATGTTGTATCATATCCTAAGATTATATCACAGGACAAATCTTTTAAAAATCCAATATAAGTTGAGGGATAACTCATCTATAAATCTACCAAAGAATACCCTATAGAGCTTGTATTTAATGAAGTTTGAGCCACTGATTTATTAGTTTCAGTTCCCTAGCAACACTCAGTAATATAACTTTCTGAATTACAGAAATCTATTAAAGCATGGCACTTCCCATTTACTAACACCACTGCTGCTGCATGAGAAAGATTATGTGGAAAAGTAGTAGTGACAGCTAACACTGTAGGAAAGAACAAAGCTGCTAATGTACTCAAGTGTGAAATTGTTCATAGCTTAAATCGACATACCTTAGCAATGTGTTCTTTCTTTTCCACATGTGCGTGCTACACAAGTCCTCACCTGCTGGACATACTTTCATGTTATGAAGAGAGTTGCCACAGAAATAACACTTCCATTTCGCAGTGAAGCAGTGGCAGGTGTCTGGTCTTGTTGAACTTCAGCCTGAGTTTGTTGAGGAGTAATGATAGCGGCAGCAGGTACACTCGGAGAAGCGTAAACATCAGTATTACGTTGGGATCCATAGAACAGGATTGATTTCCCTTTCCTTTCCTTCCTCTCACTCTTCCTTTTCCAACTCTCCTTCTTTCTTCTTTCCCACTTTCAATCCCTTCCTCCATTCTTCGCCCCCTCCTCTCTCTCTCTCTCTCTTCTCTCTCTCTCTCTCTCTCTCTCTCTCCTCTCCTCTCTCTCTCTCTCTCTCTCTCTCTCTCTCTCTCTCTCTCTCTCTCTCTCTCTCTCTTTCGGACAAACACACAAACAAATTTCCTCCTCTTTCTATCACATTCCCTCCTCTCCTGCCCCTCTCCCTCCCTGTCTTATTATCCTTTGTGTCAATCGCATTTACCTTTCGTGTTTCATAAGGTTGTGCTAATTCCTTGTAGAATGAATGGGGGGGGGCGGAGGAGAGATAGAGAGGAAGGGAGAGAGAGAAGAGGAGATTGATGAAGAGAGAGAGAGGCGGGACGGAGGGAGGGAGAAGCAGAGACTGATAAACGGAGAGAGAGGGAGGGAGAGGAAGTTGGAGAGGTCTAAAGGAAGAAAAAGGGAAGAGATAGAAACAGGAGCTGGTGGAGAAAGGGAGAAAGAGAGAGAGATGAATTAGTAAAGGATTAAATTCCTAAATCATTTATTCCAGTTTCATCAAAGTGTGTGCGTGTGCGTGCGTGCGTGTGTGTGTGTGTCCGTGTTTTTATGTGTGTGTGTCCGTGTTTATGTGTGTGTGAATGTGTGTCTGTGTAAGTGTTGCTGTGTGTGAGAAAGAGAAAGAACGAAAGACAGAGAGGAGAGAAAGGGTATACTTGAGTGTCTCTGTCTGTGTGTTAATTAAATATTTCACCTGAAGTTTTCTCCTCCTAAAACCTTTCCTCCGTTGCTTCAACATTGACCTTTGACCTCTCTCTCTCTCTCAACCTATCTATTCGCCCATCTATCCATCTATAAATTTGTATCAATCTATCGATCTCTCTCTATTTATCTATCTATCTACTTATCTTTATATATCAATCTTCTCCCCCTCCCTCTACCTACCTCCCTCACTCTCTCTCTCTCTCTCTCTCTCTCTCTCTCTCTCTCTCTCTCTCTCTCTTCTCTCTCTCTCTCTCTCTCTCTCTCTCTCTCTCTCTCTCTCTCTCTCTCTCTCTCTCTCTCTCTCTCTCTCTCTCTCTCTCTCTCTCTCTCACCTGCACAATTTGCTGACAAATGGTTAAACCATCATATATAGTAAACAGGTATACCTTGGGTCAAACAATCAGATTTCGCTCTTCGTCATTATTATTAACCTTTAATAAATTCTTTATGTAACCGTTCACTTAAACTTTGCATGTATCCCCTATATTCTCAGAGTATTAGGAATATTAACCAGAGGCGGCGATCCTTTGTAAACTGTGCGAGCTTAAAAATCTACAGCTATACATACTACACACATCACCAGCACACTCAACCACACACACAACACACACACACGTCACTTCACTTCACTCACTCACTTCACTCACCTCACTTCTCTCGTCTCGTCCTCCTCTCTCTTCCTTCTGTCCATCTCATCTCCTCTCTCGTCATCCTCATCATCTCTCTCCTTCTCAAGTCTCTTCTCGTCCCTCGCGCTTCTCCCCTCCCCTCTGTTTTCTATCTATCTAATCTATTAGTCTATTTAATCTATCTCTCTCTCCCACCGTAACTCTCTCTCCTCGTCTCTCTCTCTCTCTCGTTCCTCTCTCTCTCTATCCCTCTCTCTGCATCATCCTTCCCTCTCCCCCCACTCTCTCTCCGGTTTACTCCTACTCTCCTCTCTCGTCGTTCTCAATCCTGCTCTCCCTCTTCCGTCTCCTCTTTCGATTCTGTTTGTTTTTAATCCATTTATATCTCCCATATTCTATCTGTCCTCTCCATCTTATGAATCTTGATTTATTTCATTATCATTATATATTTTTTATTTTTCTCTAACATCTAATCTTTTTGAAATACAGGTTTCGTGATTTTTTTTTTTTAAATATCTGGGTTAAGGTAACATGTTAAGTGAGTCTATTAGTCATTAATCCGACGTAAAATGTGACCTTGACTGAGTTAATACGAAAGAAGAAGAGGAGAGAGAAGGAGAGAACGAGAGAAGAGAGAGAGAGAGGAAGCGGAGGGGGTGAAAGTGAGAAAGACAGAGAGAGATAGTGAGACGTAAGAAAGAGGAGAGTGGAAGAAGAAGGGGAAGAAAAAAGTTGGGAAAGAAAAGAAGGAAGAGCCATCACAGACAGAATCACATAGATAGAGATAAGGCAGCATCGATCGATACTTTGTATTCGGTATCGGGATATCGAAAAAAAGAAATATATAGTCAATACAATTTACATGACTCTCTTGTGTCTTCACTCTCTCGCCTTACTGTAACACAAGTAACCCCACTAAACTCTCTCTCTCACATCTCTCGCT
>NW_020868368.1:340727-343227 GCF_003789085.1 Penaeus vannamei
AAGAGGAGGGAGGACGGGGGAAGTTGGAGAGAGGAGGGAGGGAAAGAGGCGAGGGAGAAGGGGGTAGAGGACATTGATATTGAAACCGTTTCTTTAGCCATTAACAGTAATACAAATCAAATGGGTACAATCGATATTGCAGAAACGTGGCTCAGCCTTTTGAGAGCAAAACTCTCTTGAAAAGGCTGTTATTTAACAAAGTATATACAGGGGTGTGGGTCGAGTTAAACAGTTACATTGAGGGGTACCCAAAGCAAATATAGAATAGCAGACAATATAGACAATGCATTTGTTTTCTATTACAAAGGCAACTGCCAGAGACATGTTGGTATAATAAAATATATAGAACATTTACAAACGTACAAACATAACCAAAGCATGGAATAAAATATGTACAAATCCAAGCAAATAATGATAGATAACGTAGTCTAAGGATTAAATACAGGAATGTGATTGGTTGTCAATGTTAATGATATACATTATTTTACTCAGCACAGCCATTATTATGTCTGACCAGAAAGTATTACTTGAGAGTCTTTTAGAACACCTCAAAAGTAGGTTCATACCTTAGATTTTCGAAAGAGTGTTCCAGATATTTTGACCTAGGTAATCTATGGATGCTTTTGAATGGGACGAGTAACTAAATGGGAGTAGGAGGTAGTAGCATTTCTTAAAGTATAGTGACTGTTATTGCGATAAGTAAATATTGTGTTAACTGGACTTCTTTAACATTTGAAGAGGTAAGTAGCAGAGCAATAATCGCTGAATTCATAGAACTTTAATATAACTTTCTTCTCTGCGTTGCGTTGCGTTGGTGTGATCATACCTGTAAAAGCAGGTAATGAATCTTATGAGTTTCTTCTGAACAATAAACAGGCTTTTGAGGCGATTCTTGGGAACTACTCCATACGACATTACAATACGTACGATGAGGATGTATCAACGAATGATATATCTGTTTGACAGCTTCCGTAGATAGAACATAAACCGAGTCCCAAGACACAGTTTGCAAGAGCTGAGTAAACAGATGCACAATATACTCTAACAAATCCCTATACTGAATACCTATTTTGCCAGATTGTGCTATTGTTACCTTAGACTTAACTTCAAGGAGTACTGGAAAGTGATCAGAAATATGAAAGTATATTATTATATTGCCTACATTGTTTGTAAGGCCATTTGTCCAAATATGATCCAGCAATGTTGCAGAACTGACAGTGACGCGGATGGGCTTCGATATAGTTAAAAAACAGGTTTTCGGTTCTATTAATTTCTGAAAACAGGCAGGGGTGACTTTAATAAAATTACATAACATGGCCGTATTTGTTCTCAGATGCTAAGACATTAAAGATTTCATTTGAATTTGTCAAAGAAAAGCAGGTTATTTGACTCGGGACACTTGTAAGTCATACCAACGTTAATGTTACCGGATTTATGGAAGATTTAAACGAAGAGGCTCTCTATGATAAAGTTATGAACAGTAAGATCTGGTCTTGCACAAGAAGTGTGTGAACAAATACTGCTATATCCCGCTCCTTCAGCTGGTATTGTTGGTGAACATTTGTTGCTTTAATACCTTACACGTTTTGTATTTCATCAGTCAGCTTCATTTCACACATACACAAGACATAAGAAGTAAAGTTAAGTGGCAGAATACAGCTGTATAGGAAGTCATCAAGATGTTTAGGAACGCTGTTAATATTGTAACCTAAGAAAGCGGAAGATGGAAATCTGTCATCAACCTTAGGGCCGGACTGACGTCAGAAGAAGTGGTCTGGTCAGTCGGAGTGAGGTTTGCGTCGGCCGGAGGCGTGTTCGAGGAGCAGCAGGGGAGAGCTGACTGGAGGCTGGAGTGTCAATGACGTCAGGACAAGAAACTCTGCTCTGGAGGTGGCACGAGGCGGTGGCGTGTGCGGAGACGGGTGTGGCTTGGGGCTGCGTGGCGTCGCGAGCCGGACGACCGCGTGGGCACTCCTATTCTCGTCGTTCTCTTATCATTTATGTCCTATACTTAATCTTGGCTGCGGTCCCTTGCCGTCCCGTTTCGCGCAGTTCGTCCATCTTATTCCAGCGGTTGCCTAATCACGTATTTCTCTCTCTCTCTCTCTCTCTCTCTCTCTCTCTCTCTCTCTCTCTCTCTCTCTCTCTCTCTCTCTCTCTCTCTCTCTCTCTCTCTCTCTCTCTCTCTCGCTCTCTCTCTGTGTCTGTCTGTCTCTCTCTCTCTTTTCTTTTTTTTAATCCTGGCGAGCTTATGGTGATCCTGCAGCACGGATTCGCGGTCCTGGAATCGCGTGAATTTGCCAACGATATCACGTGGTCAGTCCTGCTTTCCCTCTCGGTAGCTTGTCCCATGTCAGGCTCCACAGCTCTCGTTCTTAACCTCTGGAATTCCACTCCTTAGTAAATTATTTCTTCTCCTTTGATTTCTTCTCTTATTGTCCTCCATGTAGTCCGCACCGTCCGTGGCTTTCTTGAGATTCTGCTTATCTTCAGAGAGCTT
>NW_020868368.1:348227-350727 GCF_003789085.1 Penaeus vannamei
CTCTCTACACACACACACACACACACACACACACACACACACACACACACACACACACACACACACACACACACACACACACACGTGTTACAATTCACCACTTTAACAGGCGAAACTTTAATTTTATGTTCATCTTTCTCTTGGTGAGAATTATTATTTAGTCGTCTAGGGTTTCAGTTAAAAACCTGTATGAGCAAAATTAATCGTAATTGCCTAGAGTTAAATTCAAATCTTAAACCGGTTTGAAATTCTATCATCAGTTATTATTACTCTCTTTACGTTTCAACACAGTTTATCAAAGTGACTTTCATTATTCTCTGAGTGTCAAAAGACTTGCAACTGGTTCTCATCTTACATTTATTTGTATGACTTTTCTAATTCTATATTAGTGCACATATAAATTTCAACTTGCTTCAATTGGACTTTAGTTTCATTCAGCAAAATATTCATCTGCACTATTAGGATTTATTCACATTTTTAATTACTCACTAAGTTTAACTTATCTTTTAAGTACCTTTCAAAAGCTACAAAAATCTTATATTATTCTTTTAGGTTTTCAATCAACTGATATCTTGCATAGCTAAAAGTTGGATCATTGAACAACAGTAATTAATCAGTAAATAATTCATCCCAGGATGTAGTAAGATTGTGAAAGATATTAAACACTAATACCAATATTAAAATACATTATCAAAACTACATAATACTCTTTGCTCTCTGCCAAAGGCCAACAAGAAAGGTGTAAATATGTTAATGTAAATATGTTAATATTCATTTGTTAAGTTTTCCATTGGGTTTGATCCAAGAATGATACTTGATAATGATGCTCTTTATTTTTAATTAATAATGGACGAATGCCAGATTGATGCTGCATATTCACAAATTGGTTAATATGCGGAGGTCTTGGGATGCACCGAAAGAGCTTAATCTAGTTAGCATGGAAAACTCTTCCACACTTTAAGATCAATTTCTTGGTATTGCCGAACCACTTTAGGTCATCACTGATTACTACTCCTGACAGATTTACCTCTGTGGCGTGTGATAAAAGCCCGTCACCTATTGTCAGAGTACTATCACAGTCGGCTAATTTGTTTCGTTTTGTGCACTTCTTGGTACTGAATAACATTTAGTTTGATGCCCACTTAGACACTTGGTTGAGGGCGTCTTGTAACCAGGTGTTTCCTTGCCTTGGTTTGTGTGGGAGAGCAAGTGTCATGTCATCCACATATTTTAGGTCTTCGCGTGCGGGATATTATCCTCATTTACCATCATCAGGAACAGCAATGGGCCGAGGACCGTTCCTAGAGGGACACCGCAGTAAAGGTTAATCTCATCAGGTGTTTTGTCGTTAGCGCGAGTCCTGTGGGAGCGGAGGTTCATGAAGGCTGAGATCCCTTCACCCAGCACTCGTGAAAACCTATGGAAATCATTTTCTTAATCAAGGTGACGTGATCGATGAGATCTAGTGCCTTCCGCAGGTCTATGGTGACGGTGGTGACCTCCATTCGCTTGTCTACATTTGAAGTGATATAACTGATCAGGTCAACTAGGTAGTAGACAGAGGAGGTACCCTTAAGGTTTCCAAATTGGCGATGATCTTATTTGGGGGTGAATGCTTTCCGCAATTATTCTCCAGAGAATTTTGCACGGAATAGGTGTGTGTGTGTGTGTGTGTGTGTGCAATTGTATACATGTATGTATATATATATATATATATATATATATATATATATATATATATGTGTGTTGTATGTGTGTGTTGTGTGTGTGTGTGTGTTATATCTCGCTCCCTCTCCCTCTCTCTCTCCTCTCTCTCTCTCTCTCTCTCTCTCTCTCTTCTTCTTTATATGTATATCTATATAGATATAGATGTACAATATATATATATATATATATATATATATATATATATATATATATATATATATATATATATATATATATTATATATATATATATATTACATTCTTCGGTTAGGAAAGAATGGAAGCCAAAAGAAAACGATTTGCGAACTTCCAATGCAGTGATATAAAACGATAAAATAAGGATTAAAACTCATAATAGAAGAGTTTTAGTAAACCTTATTAATATGACTAGACAGAAAATGATGTCATGTCACTGACCCCGCGAAATAAGTTAAATTTTCCAAAAATGAAATCTAAAACCGGAGACAAAACAAGAATCTTGAAGAACAAATTGAATGTATCGAAAAGGAAAACTAGTTAAAATGAACATGCAGTAATTAAAACAATTAAAAGTGAGGACAATACAAAGTTATGGGCGAGTGCAACTGGAGTGTGTCGCCCTCTCCTCTGGATCGCAGACCATTCCACAATATATATGTGTGTGTGTGTGCGTGTGCGTGTGTGTGTGTGTGTGTGTGTGTGTGTGTGTGTGTGTGTGTGTGTGTGTGTGTGTGTGCGTGGTGCGTGGTGTGTGTGTGTGTGTGTGTGTGTTGTGTGTGTGTGTGTGTGTGTGTGTGTGTGTGTGTGTGTGCGTG
>NW_020868368.1:358227-359720 GCF_003789085.1 Penaeus vannamei
TCTCTCTCATCTATCTCTCTCTTCTCTACTCTCCATCCCTCTCTCTCTTCCTCCTCTCTCTTTCTCTCTCTCAATCTCCTCTCTCTTTCTCTCTCTCTCTCTCTCATCTCTCAATCTCTCCCTCTTCTCTATCTCTCTCTCCTCCTCTATCTCTCTCTTCACTCTCTCTCTCTCGTCTCCTCTCCTCTCTCCGTTTCTCTCTCTCTCATCATCCTCTCTCTCTCCTCTCTCTAATAGTTGTAATATTACCATTATCATTATTGTTTTTATCATTATCATCACCGTTATCATTATTATTATCCTCCTCATCATCATCGCCATTACATCAAATATCACCATCATACAACCATCATCAACCACCCCCATCATCATCATCATCGATCAAACATCACAATCACATCAAACCAATTACCATCATCACCGCCACCATGTTAATATTAAATTACTATTACTGTTAGCGCAACGTCGAGTACCTCCGCCTGTTTTAAACAATTAATTTCCCTCCTGGCATTTACATGAACTAGCTTTTACCGTACCAATAAATAAATATAGCGGACGCGTGTGTTCAGTGCACCGTGTCCATTTTTTGAACAGATCAGCGCCAATTGCATAGTGTATTGCGTCGATTTGAAAGTTGCACTGACTACTCATTGTAACTTTGATAAGTTCCTTTGCTTAAAAGAAATGCTGAGAGAATTTCTCCTCTTCTCTCTCTTTTCTCTCTCTCTCTCTCCTCTCTCTATCTCTCTCTCTCTCTCTCTCTCTCTCTCTCTCGCTCTCTCTCTCTTTCCTCTCTCTCGTCTCACTCTCTCTTCTTCTCTCTGTCCTTCTCTCTCTCCTCCGCTCTCCCTCTCGAACTAGCAAATTAAAGATAATAAAGAAAAAACAAAGACGAAATACAAGAGGATGATCAAGAGAAGAAAAG
Organism: Penaeus vannamei; assembly: GCF_003789085.1. NCBI lineage: Eukaryota > Metazoa > Arthropoda > Malacostraca > Decapoda > Penaeidae > Penaeus > Penaeus vannamei. The sequence goes on from NW_020868368.1 coordinate 359,153, forward strand.
AAAAGAAAAAAAAACTTGAATAACAGATTTCAAATCACCGATAGAAATACTGGCGGAATGGTATCTTCCAGCTAGCAAATTATAGATGATAAAGGCATAACAAAGACGAAATACAAGATGATGATTAAGAATAAAAAAAGAAAAAGAAAGAAAAACATGAATAACATATGCATAACTCAACACCGTGCAAAAAGTTTTAACATATTAAAAGATAAACGAATTTCGATAGAAAAACACTTTTCTGAACAACACGACTTTTTTAAGAGCCCTGAGGGGGTACAGTAACCTCTGTTAAAAGCGTTTTGAAAAGAGTAAACGATAGCATTCATAACCCGTGAAGTGGGCCATTACTCACACGCTTTCTTAAAGAGACTGGCTTCGTTGTTAACAGTCGAAGAAAAGAAAGCTTATTGTTGCTGGAAGAGAGGAGGGTTTGGGGCCACCAGGGTGCAAGTACTGCCCTTGCCTCTTAGGAAATGAGTTTATGTGTATGGATGGATAATGGAATATATATAATTATAATCATATATATATATATTACTATATAATATATATATAATATATATAC
>NW_020868368.1:363646-366146 GCF_003789085.1 Penaeus vannamei
TCTTCTTTTTTTTTTTTTTTTTTCTTTTTCTTCTTCTTTCATTTTGTTTTCTTTTCTTTCTTTCTTTCTTTCTCTTTTCTGTTTTTTTCGATCTCTTTTCTGTCTTTCGTTTGTTTGTTTTTCTCTCTTTCTCTCTCACTGTCTCATTTTTTTCGGATCTCTCTCTCTTTATCCTCTCTCTCTCTCTCTCTTCTCTCTCTCTCTCCTCTCTCTCTTCTCTCTCTCTCTCTCTCTCTCTCTCTCTCTCTCTCTCTCTCTCTCTCTCTCTCTGTCTGTCTGTCTCTCTCTCTCTCTCTTTCTTCTTTCTCTCTCCTGTTTTTCTCTCTCTCTTTCTTCTCTCGTCATATTTTCTCTTTCCTCTCAAATTCAAGTTGATGATAATAATGAGGATAAACAAAGATACAACTATTACAACAACAATAACAACAACAATAACATAATATATTTCAGTCCAGACGTCCAGTCGATCCCACAAACAGCAAAGCAATAATAACAATAAAACAGCAATAACAAAATAACAACAACAATAACTCAACAACAACAATAACAACAATAACAATAACAACAAGCAATAACAACAATAACAACAGCAGATAACAACAATACAAATAACATCAACAACAACAATAACAACAACAAAAAAAAAAACCCAATAATCAAAACAACAGCAATAACACAATAACAACAACAACAATAACAAAACACATTTCAGTCTCCTCTTTATCCAGCGAATCAACGTCCAGTCGATCCCAAAGCAACAGTAACAACCACAATAACAACAGCAGTAACAACAATAACAATAACAACAACAGCAATAACAACAACAACAATAACAAAACACATTTCAGTCTCCTCTTTATCCAGCGAATCAACGTCCAGTCGATCCCACAAGCAACAGTAACAACCACAATAACAACAGCAGTAACAACAACAACAATAACAACAACAATAACAACAACAACAATAACAAACACATTTCAGTCCCCTCTTTATCCAGCGATCAGCGTCCAGTCGACCCACAAACACCACGGCTTTGATATCGGGTGATTGGAATTTTATAATAGTGAGTGAACGATTTTTTTTTTTTCTTTTTTTGAATCGTTCTTCAATAATCAACGATTGGATTGCTTTACGAATCGGGGTCGCTACGGTGGTGGTGTGGGGGGAGGGGGGGGAGGGGGCAGTGGTGGTGATGGTGATGTAGGGAGGGGGGTGATGGTGACGATGATGATGATTATAATGATAACGATAATGGTAATGATGATGATGATGATGGTGATGGTGATGGTGATAATGATGATGGTGACGATGATGATTATAATGATAACGATAATGGTGATGATGAATGATGATGATGATGACGATGACGATGACGATGATTATAATGATAACGATAATGATGATAATGATAATGATAAAGATGCAGATAAAGATAAAGATAACGATAATGATAACGATGACGATGATACTAATAATGATAACAACGATGACGATGACAGACATGCCGGTGACGATAACAAACCATAGCAACATTGCAACATAAATCTTTCAATTCATTTCTCTCTCGATGTTTTTTTTTAATATAAATCGTTTCATTTCTCCTCAATGTTTTTTTAAATACAAATCGTCCCATATTCCGTCCCAGCCTCCTTCTCGATGCATGAACAAAACTGTCCAATTGAACACTAATTTTCGGCGTTCGTACCTGGCCTGACCTTACAAAAGAGAGAGAGAAATAAAAATATTTTTGTACAGAGCGCGTATATGCGTATATGAATAAATTGAAAGAAAAAAAAACAGGTGACGTATGAATGATTCTGTTTTTTGTTTGGTTTTGTTTGTCTTCCATTTTGGGTTCCCTTTCTGTTTGTAGGAGTGTTTTTCCTTTTCGGTTTGTCTGTCTGTCTGCCTCTCTCTCTTCTCTCGCTCTCGCTGTCTCTGTCTCTGTCTCTCTCTCTTTTTCTTCCTCTTTCTCGCTCTCTTCTTCGCTCTCGCTCTCGCTCTTTCTTTCTCGTTCTCTCTCTCGCTCTCGCTCTCGCTCTCGCTCCCTCTTCTCTCCTTCTCCCTCTCCTTCTGTACGATTATTTTTATCTACCGATTATTAGTCCATATTTTCTCTCTTCTTGTCACTGTTCCTGCTTCATTTAAATATTTATCGTGCAAACCGTCGAGAAAATGAGTCAAATGACTTTCCAAACTTTACAACAGAAAAATGAAATAATGGAAGAAGAAGAGGAAGAGGAAGAAGAAGAGGAAGAAGAAGTAGAAGAAGAAGAAGAAGAAGGAGAAGAAGAAGAAAGAAGAAGAAGAAGAAGAAGAAGAAGAAGAAGAAGAAGAAGAAGAAGAAGAAGAAGAAGAAGAAGAAGAAGAAAGGAGAAGAAGAAAGATGAAGAAGCAGAAGAAGAAGAAGGAGGAGGAGGAGATGAAGAAGAAGAAAAAGTAGCGATGAACATGAATACATGATGGCAAAATTATTAAAATAAAGACAAGCATACATAAT
>NW_020868368.1:371146-373646 GCF_003789085.1 Penaeus vannamei
GCGCCCGGTCACACGCCGGCCCCACCGAAGCCCCAGCACCGCACTGGTCGCACTACGCCTCATTAATCCTGGCACCAGATGGCCGTCGTTGATCCCGCCCATGCTTTGTAGTTCGTGGGAAAGCAGGTTAAAAAATGGACCGGACAAATATTTATTAGGCCGATTAATGGCAGTTTTGGTGTTTAGATTTAGATTTCGTGTGGCAGATGGGGATTTTTTATTTCTTCTCTCTCTTTGGTTTTCTTTTCTTTGCCTTCCTTCCTTCTCTTTTCTCTCCTTTAGTCATTGCACTTTCCCTTTCCTTCTCCTTCCCTTCCCTTTTTTCTATTCCCCTCCCCCTTCTCCTTCTCCTTTTCTGCCCCTCCCTTTCTATTCCCTCTCCCTCCCCTTCCACTTCCCCTTTCCCTCCCCTCCACATTCCTCTCCTCTTTCTTCCGTTTCCTTCTTCCTTTCGTTCTCCTCTCCCTTGCTTACTTTGAGCTTGATTGTTAATCTAAATTTAGCAAAATGGTTTGTTAACTCGTTAAGCCAAATTGCGTTAAACAAGATGTGTGCTTGTTAGTTGTATTTCATATCTCTCTTTCTCTATTCCTATCGTTTTTTTTTTTTCTTTCTTTCTTTTCATTTCACTTTATCCGTAGTGCTTAATCATCCATTCACACTTTTTTCTTGTCCATTCTCTTCTTTTTTCTTTTCCATTCTATCTGGCAATCGCAATATTTAATCACTCCCACTCTTTCCTCCTTTTTTTCTTATTCCCAATCGCATCTCCCATTATTTTTCTTTTCACCTATCTCCTCACATATTCATTCTTTCCATTTCCATCCGTCCCTAGTCATCACGCATCACATAATCCCCATTCACGCCGTAAAACAAAAGCAACACGACTTCCGAACACAAATAAGTGAATGTTTGGATGTTTGGCTTTTCTCGAGTGAATGTGCGCGCGCCAGAGGTCATACGTGCATATGTATATGAGGGGTTACCGAGAGAGGGAGAGGGAGAGGAGGAGGGAGGGAGGAGGGAGGGAGGGAGGGAGGGAGGGAGGGAGGAGGGAGGGAGGAGGGAGGGAGGAGGAGGAGAGAGAGAGAGCGAGAGCTTGTATGTGCAGTATGGACTCTTCAACATGATTTTTGGTGGATCATTAGTAAGGAAGGGGAGGGAGGAGGGAGGGGAAGAGGAGGAGGGAGAGGAAGGGGAGGAAATGAGGAAGGAGAGCAAAGAAAACCAAAGAGAAAAAATAATTTCCCTAATGCAACACGAAACCTAAACATGACTGTCATTAATCGGCCTAATATAACATCAATGTTATGAAATGTTATTGAAAAGGAGAAAAGATATCGATATATATACTGTACATATACTTTTTTTTCTTTTTTTTTTTTTTTTTTTTTTTGCTTGCAACATCCACTACCATTTCCCAAACTCACAGACCGTTCAAGATCTAGCGCATTTCCCAGAAAATCTCGAAAGCTGTGTGAATATACATACGATTCCTACATACATTCTCCCCAGTGAATCTGCGAGAGAAACCGGTCATTATTTTCATTAGTCATCCCTCTCTCCTCGTTTTCTGTCACGGTGGACGGACCTTGCTCCCGCGATCAGAGAAAACGGGTTTCGACGTCCAATTCCGTCATCTTCTTACTGTAAAGAATGCGTTCGGCGATTTCACTTTTTGTAATAAAAAGGGGGAAGAGACGACGGAGAGAGATCATTTTTGTGGTTTCCGCCGCAGAGAGCGAGTCCAGGAATTTGTACGTTGCGCGCAACTTACTTCTTTGAATCATGGACGCATGTTAGCAGAACTCGCTACCCAGGACTTAACGTTAATATATACAGTATAGATTTTACTCAATGGATGTGTATACATGTATGTGTGCATGTGCGTGTATACAAACGTATACACGCACATGCACACACAAACGTATACACGCACATGCACACACAAACGTATACACGCACATGCACACACAAACGTATACACGCCACATGCACACACAAACGTATACACGCACATGCACACACAAACGTATACACGCACATGCACACACAAACGTATACACGCACATGCACACACAACGTATACACGCACATGCACACACAAACGTATACACGCACATGCACACACAAACGTATACACGCAATGCACACACAAACGTATACACGCACATGCACACACAAACGTATACACGCACATGCACACAACAAACGTATACACGCACATGCACACACAAACAGTAATACACGCACATGCACACACAAACGTATACACGCACATGCACACACAAACGTATACACGCACATGCACACACAAAAACGTATACACGCACATGCACACACAAACGTATACACGCACATGCACACACAAACGTATACACGCACATGTACACACAAACGTATACACGCACATGCACACACAGACGTATATACGCACAATGCCACACAAACGTATACACGCACATGCACCACACAAACGTACACGCACATGCACACACAA
>NW_020868368.1:388646-396146 GCF_003789085.1 Penaeus vannamei
ATATCAATTTCCTTCTTCGTCTTCCAGACCAGCTTGAGCAAGCTCGCAGGGCAGCCTCTGTACGTGTACTACCCTCCTCAGGCTCAGGCTCAGGCTCAGAGATTCCCCTTCAACTTCCCCTACCAAGTCATCTCTCAACGCCAGGTGAGTTCCCTGCTGTCACACACACACACACACAAACACACACACACACACACACACAACACACACACACACACATATATATATATAATATATAATATATATATATATATATATATATATATATATATGTGTGTGTGTGTGTGTGTGTGTGTGTGTGTGTGTGTGTGTGTGTGTGTGTGGTGTGTGTGTGTGTGTGTGTGTGTGTGTTTAAATATTCATCTTTATCATCATTATCATTATCATCAATATCACCATTGTCATTATTATTATCATAACTATTGTAATCAGTATTATTACACCATCATCATTATCACCACCACTAAAACCATCACACTTTGGATGTAAACCTGACCTACACTCGCAAAATGTATATCACTTTAAGCCCCCGATTGCGCTACGACCTCGTTAAGACCCGTCGTTAACTGACCTTCCCCCCCCCCCCCCCTTGTGCAGAAGCGCGAGGCCCCCCTGTACAGCGCTCCCATCCTCAAGAAAATGGTCCAAAAGGTCAAGGCGAAGGTCAGCAACTTCACCTGCGTCATGAGGAAGATGAACTACGTGAGTATGAACATTTCGTCTTTGTTGCTTGTGCTTGCTGTTGTTGTGATTGTGATTAGCAGTTTAGTGTCAGTATCAGGATTTGTATTGGTATCAGTATATCAATATTAGTGATGGTATTAGAAACAGCGTTCGTGTTAGTACTAATATTAGTAGCATTATCCTTATCATTACACATCGTTGTTTCTTGCTATTTTCATTGTTATTATTATTCCTATTATTATCATTAATATCATTATAATTGCTATCATCATTATCATTAGCAATGATGGTAAGAATAATCGTAGTAGTAGTAGTAATAGATTAAAATTATCGCCATAACCATATTTCTCATATGGATCAAAATCAATCATTGATTTGCAGATTGATGACGACTTCAACCTTAATTACGAGGCCGTCAACACCCTGAGAGAGCTCGACCTCAGTGAGGACCTGAAGGAGGACCTCGTGAAGGGAATGGAGAAGTGCAAGGAACTCACGGTAAGTGCCAAGTGCGGCTGGGACTCGCAGTGACCACACGAGGGTCCAGGCTTCCATTTGCATACTTCGATCAGTCATAGACGCACACGCACACAGATGCGTGTGTGAAAATAGACAGATAGGGTGAGTAAGAGAGAGAGAGAGAGAAGAGAGAGAGAGAGAGAGAGAGAGAGAGAGAGAGAGAGAGAGAGAGAGAGAGAGAGAGAGAGAGAGAGAGAGAGAGAGAAATAGATACATAGACCGAGACCTTCCTTGACCCAGCCTCCCCCCGCAGACGTGCCTCCCCCTCGAGAAGTCCGGCTCCCCGATGCCCCTGAAGCTGCAGCGCATCGTCGCCCTCAACAAGTGCTGGAAGAAGGCCCGCTTCGCCGTCTGCATGAAGCACGACTTCATGAAGTACCTCAGCGAGTTCGACCTCTCCGGGCTTCCCGCTGACGAAGACAGCGACGAAGGCTCGAAGGCCGAGAAGGTCATCCACATCCTCATGGGCGTCGAGGAGAAGGACGACTTCCAGCTCTATTAGTCGAGGACGAAGGGGAAAAGTTCAGGATGCGCTGTCGCTTTTTCCGTGATCGCTGACTTTTTTTTCTGCGTCAGCAGAGAATTTGTAAGCGTTAAAGGAGTCAGAAATGAACTGTCTGATCTAGAGTATGAGGTGTGGTTATTCGTCACCACTTTCATTATGTGTTAGTGTACATTGGAACTAAAACAAATGCACAAACGCATTTAAATACACACACGCACACACACACATGAAAATGTTCACTTGTAAATGGAACAGTTTTGGGGAAGGGATGATAGTAAGCCGTTGGAATCTATAGACAAACTAAATCAATAAATTACAGATAAAAGTCTACAAAATTTTGTTTCTTCCCAAAAATGCCTCTAAATGTACGGATAAGATTAAAACATACATTACTAATGGAGAGAATCCATCTCATTATAGAATTTGCATACCAATTAACTTGTAAACCGTAACAGTATTTTTCTATGACTGAGCCCCTCCGACAAAGACACACAAAGAAAAGCAAGTAAATATAGAAAAGCACTGCGGTAATGGGTGTGGCAGCTCACAGCAAAGAAAATCCTATTTTGAACATCTTAGACAATCTTTAAAGTTCAAATATCTCATACATAAAATCTGATCAGTATGTATATGGAGTTAATAGTAAGGCTAGCTAATACAGAAGAAATGTAGAACGAATGATTTCAATGGAAAGAAAAGAATTCTCTCATTCCCCATTCAGTTGCTAAAGGTCCAATATATCTCGGTGTGATTCCTTTGAATGTATCTGGTCCTCTCTCTGTGTCTTTGATGCGAGAGTATGGAGTTGTAATATGCAGCTGTGACGACGGCGTGAAGGCGGGTCTCATGGCGGCGCTCGACTACTGCGAGGAATTTACGGGTAAGTGGAACAGAGAAAGAAAGAGGAATGGAGGACCGACAGAGGAAGAAAATATAACCACACCGTCAGACTAAAACGCTATACAGGGGTTCCTCGACTTACGACGGAGAACCGTTCCTACGATGGCGTCGTAACCCATATTTTGACCCTAAATGCAGTACGTGTACGTACGTACATAAGCACCAAAGTCACCCATATATGCTAATGCAATATGTATACATGTATTAGTCATGATATAAAATATAACAAGACACTTTTATGACGTACATGAAACATAACTAGGGCCAAAGGAACCCATAGAAGAGAAACTAAATACTGTACATGATCTCTAGCGTCGTAGCCACGAAACGTCGTAAGTCGAGCCCGTCGTAAACCGAGGACCCACTGTACTCTTTTACCCCGCAGCAGTACCTCTCCCTCGACAAGGCCCGTTCCCCGATGCCCAAGAAGCTGCGGAAGCTGCTTGCCCTCCTGAAGTGCGAGAGGAAAACCTGACTGGCCGTCTGCATGGAGCACGACTTCCTGAGGCACCTGGACAAGTCCGACGTGTCTGCCATCCAGAAGGAGGGCGAGGGCGAGGTGGCAGAGAGGCTCGTCCACCTCATGTAGGGGCCTCGAGGCTGACGACGAACCCCGGCTCTCCTGAAGGGTCGCTTGAGTCGAGGAGGACTTGCGACAATGCTCTCCGTTTCATAGTGACGCTTTCATGCAAAGACACAAAGGTTATACGTACGGTCTACTGCAAGGACCCTGTTAGCCATATGCTTTGTGAGATCCACTTGAACGAATGGCTATGAATTATACATGTGACATTAAATATGAAACTACATCATGCAATTTATTGAAAAGAATTTCCTCTAATATCTGCATCGTTTGGTGAGCTTTGGTAGATTTTTAACTTTTAACGTTTTAATTGAATGTTCAGAATAATTGCTTCCCATTGTTTCATTGAACGCTAAAATAAACACTTGTCAACACTATGTTCAGTGATGACTGCTTCGAATATTTAAAAATCACGTGAAAATGCGAATGCAGGAATAGAAACGAGAAAAAGCATACTGTTCATGAGCGAATAAGCATTGCACTTTTTAGCCGATTAAAAATCATAATCTAGATGCACAAATGAACATTGCAACAGAGACACAACCAGATACATAGTCATTTTACAAACTCTTTGTCTTCATATATTGAGAAGCAAACGAAAGGGGGAATGGATATAAAGAATTCTTTCCAGTGCATTCATTCGTTCTACATTTCCTTTCTATACGCTAAACTTACTACTAACGCAATATACACACTGATCAGATTTCCATGTATAGGAATATTTGAACTTTAAAGATAGTCTAAAATCTTTAAAATATGATTCTCCTTTCTATGCAGCTATCACACCCATGACTACAATGTTCCTGTGTATTTGTTTTTCTTTCTGTGTCTGTGTCGGAGGGGATCAGGTATATAAGAGTATCAATAAGGAATACCAAGTCACGGTTTATTAGTCTATTTATATCCAGACTATATAGTGAGATAGATATTGTTTATTAATGTATATATCTTAATCATATCCATGTATATAGAAACATTTTGGGGGAAAATCATAATTTTGTTTTCTTTTATTTATAATTCATTCATCAAGCTTGACAAAATATTCCATTGGCTTACTATTATCCCATCCCCAAGACTGTTCCATTTACGAGTAAACATTTTCATGTATGTGTGTATTTAAATGCGTTTGGGCATTTGTTTTAAGTACTATGTTCCCAATGTGCACTAATAATGAAAGTGGTGACGAATATACCTAGATCAGACAGGTTATTTCTGACTTGTTTAATGCTTACAAATTCTTTGCTGACGCAGAAAAAAATGAATCAGCGATCACGGAAAAAGCGACAGCGCATCCTGAACTTTTCCCCTTCGTCCTCGACTAATAGAGCTGGAAGTCGTCCTTCTCCTCGACGCCCATGAGGATGTGGATGACCTTCTCGGCCTTCGAGCCTTCGTCGCTGTCTTCGTCAGCGGGAAGCCCGGAGAGGTCGAACTCACTGAGGTGCTTCATGAAGTCGTGCTTCATGCAGACGGCGAAGCGGGCCTTCTTCCAGCACTTGTTGAGGGCGACGATGCGCTGCAGCTTCAGGGGCATCGGGGAGCCGGACTTCTCGAGGGGGAGGCACGTCTGCGGGGGGAGGCTGGGTCAAGGGAGGTCTCTCTCTCTCTCTCTCTCTCTCTCTCTCTCTCTCTCTCTCTCTCTCTCTCTCTCTCTCTCTCTCTCTCTCTCTCTCTCTCTCTCTCTCTCTCTCTCTCCTCTCTCTCTCTCTCTTAACCTATCTGTCTATTTCCACAACGCATCTGTGTGCTTGTACGTCTATGACTGAACGAAGTTTGCAAATGGAAGCCTGGACCCTCGTGTGCTCACTGCGAGTCCAGCCGCACTTGGCACTTACCGTGAGTTCCTTGCACTTCTCCATTTCACGAGGTCCTCCTTCAGGTCCTCACTGAGGTCAAGCTCTCTCAGGGTGTTGACGGCGTCGTAATTGAGGTTGAAGTCGTCATCAATCTGCAAATCAATTATTGATTTTGATCCATACGAGAAATATGGTTATGGCGAGAATTTAATCCATTACTACTACTACGATTGTTCCTGCTATCATTGCTAAATGATAATGATGATGGTAATTATAGATATTAATGATGATAATAGGGATAATAATAACAATGAAAATAGCAATAACAACGATATTAGTAATAAGGATAATGCTACTAATACTAGTACTAACATGAACGCTGTTTCTAATACCATCACTAATATTGATACTTATACAGATACCAATACAAATCCTGATACTGACACTAAACTGCTAATCACAATCACAACAACAGCAAGCACAAGCAACAAAGACGAAATGTTCATACTCACGTAGTTCATCTTCCTCATGACGCAGGTGAAGTTGCTGACCTTCGCCTTGACCTTTTGGACCATTTTCTTGAGGATGGGAGCGCTGTACAGGGGGTCGCGCTTCTGCACAGGGGGGGGGGGGAGAAGGTCAGTTAACGACGGGTCATAACGAGGTGTAGCGCAATCGGGGCTTAAAGTGATATACATTTTGCGAATGTAGGTCAGGTTTGCATCCAAAGTTTGATGGCTTTAGTGGTGGTGATAATGATGATGGTGTAATAATACTGATTACAATAGTTATGATAATAATAATGACAATGGTGATATTGATGATAATGATAATGATGATAAAGATGAATATTTAAACACACACACAACACAAACACACACACACACACCACACACACACACACACACACACACACACACACACACACACACACATATATATATAATATGTGTGTGTGTGTTGTGTGTGTGTGTGTGTGTGTGTGTGTGACAGCAGGGAACTCACCTGGCGTTGAGAGATGATTGATAGGGGAAGTTGAAGGGGAATCTCTGAGCCTGAGCTGAGGGGGTAGTACACGTACAGAGGCTGCCCTGCAAGCTTGCTCAAGCTGGTCTGGAAGACAAAAAAGGAAACCTAATATAGAACTCTAATATATATATATATATATATATATATATATATATATATATATATATATATATATATATATATATATATATATATATATAAATCCACAGATGGATAATTGAACATAAAGAAATATGGACACGATGGAACATTAACAATCTTAAAAAGACAAAAAGTCACATCTCTTCAAGAAGAAGCTCCTCACCAAAGGATCCATGTCCTCCTCCTCCTCCTCCTCCTCGAGCGAGGACCCCTTCCCGTGGCCCTCGGGAGCTGCACCCCCTCCCCGTAGCATCCTTGACGGCCCTGAACACCTCCTTCGACCAGCTGTAGTACTGGTCTTCGCCGAAGCAGTTGGCCATCACCTGAAGGGAAAAAATCCTTCATTTATTTATTCCTTTGTTTATTTTTAGTGTGCCATTTTATTCAGTGTTCTCATTGTCATCCCATTTTTTATATAGGAAGCCAGATCCTCCAGTTATATTTTCGTCTCAAGCATTTCCTTCTTGCTTTTGTTCGTTTCATAAAATTGCTTTTCATTGAGTCTTTTTCCCTTCTTTCTTTCTTTCTCCTTTCTCGTTCTCGTGTCACCCAGCTATACATTGTGGCATATGGGCGATATAAATACAGGAAAGATAAGAAAGAAAACAAACCTTGGAGTAGCCGTATTTCTTGGCGAATCCATCGGCGGACACCAAGGCGCCGCACAGGGCTGACAGCACGACCAGAGCTCGCAACATCCTGCAACGAATGCCATGTATATAAGTTTAGATAGATAGAGAGGTAGACAGATGGATAGATATATAAATGAACAGATGGATATTTAGAAAGATAGGTAGATAGATAAACAGCTGGATAGATAGGAATAAAGCAGACAGACTGGTAAATAAACAGAGAGCAGCGTAGATTAAGAAAATTATATCAACTGCCGTTACATGACAGATGGACAGATAGATATAGAGTTTCATAGATAAATAGAAAGATAGATAGTTACATAGATAGATAGATGGACAGAGCAACGATGCAGGGAGCAACGTAGATTAAGAAAATATTAACTGCATTTCATTAATTTTCCTCCAGCTGATATTGGGTCTTGCCTTTTTGGGTCCTATTTTTCCATGTTTATGCGAAATAACGCACATACGTGTACATACATACATATATACAGATTATATACAAAAACAAACGTGCCAATAGATATGCATATGTATAATTGTGTAGGTGTGTTTCTGTGTATATGTGCGTACACACACACATATATATGTGTGTGTATGTGTGTTGTGTGTGTGTGTGTGTATGTGTGTGTGCGTATGTGTGTGTGTGTGTGTGTGTGTGTGTGTGTGTGTGTGTGTGTGTGCGTGTGTGTGTGTGTGTGTGCGTGTGTG
>NW_020868368.1:420802-436674 GCF_003789085.1 Penaeus vannamei
GATTCCTCCATAGATTCTCCTTTAACTAATTTTTTCTGCGTTTGTCACGTGATTCCTCCATAGATTCTCCATTTAACTATTTTTTTCCGTGCGTTTGTCACGTGATTCCTCCATAGATTCTCCATTTAACTAATTTTTCCGTGCGTTTGTCACGTGATTCCTCCATAGATTCTCCAATTAACTATTTTATTTCGTGCGTTTGTCACGTGATTCCTCCATAGATTCTCCAATTAACTAATCTTTTCGTGCGTTTGTCACGTGATTCCTCCATAGATTCTCCATTTAACTAACTTTTTCCGCGTTTGTCACGTGATTCCTCCATAGATTCTCCTTTTAACTAATTTTTCCGTGCGTTTGTCACGTGATTCCTCCATAGATTCTCCATTTAACTAATCTTTTCGTGCGTTTGTCACGTGATTCCTCCATAGATTCTCCTTTTAACTAATCTTTTCGTGCGTTTGTCACGTGATTCCTCCATAGATTCTCCATTTAACTAATTTTTTCGTGCGTTTGTCACGGATTCCCTCATAGATTCTCCATTAACTAATTTTTCGTGGTTTGTCACGTGATTCCTCCATAGATTCTCCATTTAACTAATCTTTCGTGCGTTTGTCACGTGATTCCTCCATAGATTCTCCATTTAACTAATCTTTTCGTGCGTTTGTCACGTGATTCCTCCATAGATTCTCCTTTTAACTAAATTTTTCCGTGCGTTTGTCACGTGATTCCTCCATAGATTCTCCAATTAACTAATTTTTCCGTGCGTTTGTCACCCAGCTGGAAGAGGACTTCGACGTCAACTACGACTTTCTGAGGGAGGAGCTCGAGATCTCCGAACTGTTCGCGACTCTGGACGGCGGCGTCAAGGCGGACCTCATCGCGGCGCTCGACTACTGCCAGGAATACGAGGTGGGCGGAGAAATGTACATACATACATTATACACATGTACATACACACACACACACATACACACACACACACACACACACACACACACACACACACACACACACACAGACACACACGATATATAGATAGATAGATAGATATAGATATATATATATAGATATAGATATATAGATATAATATATATATATATACATATATATATATATATATATATATATATATATATATATATATATATATATATAATATTATACAACATATATATATATAGAGATAGATAGATAGAATAGATAGATAGAGATTACAGATAGATAGAGAGATAGATAGATTAGAATCTAGATAGATATAGATAGATAGATAGATCAGATAGATAGATATATAGATATAGATATATATAGATATTTGTGCGTGTGTTTTATATATATACATCTAAATATACATTAGTATATATATATATATATATATATATATATATATATATAGAGAGAGAGAGGAGAGAGAGAGAGAGAGAGAGAGAGAGAGAGAGAGAGAGGAGAGAGAGATTTATGCGTGTGTTTATGCTTATATATATGTAGATAGATAGACAGATAGATAGACAGATAGGTAGAGAGAGAGAGAGATGCAGCGAGAAAGAGAAAGCACTAAAGAGCATGAGTAAGTAAGCACGAAAGAGAAAGACCGAAGGAGAGGAGCAAGGGAGGGCCGAGGAGGCACCACCCACGACCTCTCCCCACGACCCCACGACCTCACCCGCCGCCCCTTCCTCCTCCCGCAGTATCCCGAGAACCCCGCCTCCCCGATGCCCAAGAAGCTGCAGAAGATCGTCGCCTTCCTCAAGTGCGAGAGGAGGACCCGCCTGCACGTCTGCATGAAGCGCGACGTCCTGAAGAACCTGGACGACTACGACCTGTCCGACCTGCGGAGGGAAGGCGAGAGCGAAGCCGAGGTGGCGGAGAAGGTCCTCCACCTGATGTGGGGCCTCGAGGCTGACGACGAACTCCAGCTCTACTGAAGGGCAGCTCGAGTCGACAAAGGGGAGGTCAAGGCGATGTTCACTGGGTGTTCACTTGAGCACTTTGAAGTAAGGGAATGTGGCTGAACACTTCATGAGAAACGCACAATTATTGGGTCGTGTTTCACATTTTTCAGCATATTTTTAAATTACATTCACCTGGAACCTGTATAATTCGTCAATCGAATATTTAGTGACTATGGATTACAACAGAAAGCAAAAACATTAGATATAGTGAAGCTGTAGTACAAATAGTGAAACTGCAATACAATGTAATCTCAATTCCAAAGAATTCCTAGTACTGTAAATTATTGTTATCATAGTACGGTATTATATGTTATCAAAATGTATTCGTTTCCACAATATAGCCTAATAAAACAAAGATTTGGATTCATTTTATCAAACACCCAATCATTCACCGGCAGACTACAGGATCAATAGGTATGGAAAATATCCCTAATACCCGAATTTAAAGCCGAAATATGGAACAAAATGTTGTCATCAACACAATATAGCTCCATCGACCATTACCCCTTGAACTCAGCTCTACCTTATGGCGGCTTTCCGTCTCTTTCACACTTCCTAATTCCCATAAAACCTCTGATATTCCGGCAAAAGAAGCCATCTTTGTTTTGTAATTGTTAACGAGAATGGGTGTCTTTATAAGCGTGTTTATATGTTTGTAAGTGAGAATGTATGATATTCATTGTATGCTTGACAGGTGTGAGTATCTGCGAATGCACATTTGCACACTTACCTGTTTGTCTGAGTGCTTGTGATTCCGTGCGTGTGTATCCATGTTATGTGCGTGTGTTACAAGACATGTATATACATCAGTATTGTTCATCTATTAGGTTATTTTGTATTACAGCCAGTTTGTTAAATTTGCGCAAAACACGATTCAGTGAATATTCATATATACATGCACATATACAGAAATAAATGCATATTTGTCTATCTGTCTGACAGATACACATTCATCTATCTATCCTTTAGATAAGCAAGACTGATAGATAAGTATATATTCATGAGCATATGCACGTCTGTATGATAAATATTCTTTTGGGTCGAAGCTCGCTCAATTCAACAAACGGCCGGTAGTCTGGTTTTGCAGTGCGAGAAGTCATCAACGCGAAACGTGCAATTGATATCATATCTTATCACAAGAAAATCTAAGATTAGAAACACACAGCATGTTTTTAAGACGGCCATGTGTAAGAAATGCAGTCACTGTAACTTGTGTATATAAGGTAAAACAATAATATAAGTTAAAATAAACAGTAATAATACTAGTAATGATAATGAAAATTATGGCAATAACAATAATAATAATGATAATAGCAGTAATAATAATGACAATGATAATGATAATAGCATAATAGTATTAATGATGATGTGATAGTAGTAATAATAATGATTATAATAATGATAATGATGATGCCGTGTAACCCGGGTAAAGGTGTGTGTGTGTATGTGTGTGTGTGTGTGTTTGTGTGTTGTGTGTGTGTGTGTGTTTGTGTGTGTGTGTGTGTGTGTGTGTGTGTGTGTGTGTGTGTGTGTGTGTGTGTGTGTGTGTGTGTGTGTGTTGTATGCGTGCCTGCTTATTACAAGTAAAGAGCTAGAGAAAATAAAAACCTTACTTTTTCAAAAAAGAGACTCAGGCAGTCCACACCCAGCAAAAAATGGCGCTTTCGTTACCAATCTCAAAAGAACTTGAATTACTTTACTTTGAATTGCGTGAGATCTGGAAAAAAATAAAAACCTTCTCAAAAAAAAAAAAAAAAAAAAATCAGGCAGTCTTTATCCCAGCAAAAATGGCGCTTCCGTTACCCATCAAAAAAACGAATTTACTTTACTTTGAAATTGCGTCAAGAGATCTGGAAAAAAAATAAAAAACCTTACTTCTACAAAAAAAAAAAAAAAAAAAAAAACAGGCAGTCTTTATCCCAGCAAAAATGGCGCTTTCCGTTACCATCTAAAAAAACCAATTACTTTACTTTGAAATTGCAAGTCAAGAGATCTGGAAAAAAATAAAACCTTACTTCTAAAAAAAAAAAAAACTACAAAAAAAAAAAATCAGGCAGTCTTTAGCCCAGCAAAAAATGGCGCTTTCCATTCGACCTGTATTAAGGAAGCTTTCTGGGGTTTTCTTTCATGAACCCTAAAGACCTTAATTAGGACTCTAAGGCTTGATTTGGCGTGAATGAGCATCCTTTCGCGGCGTAAAGTGTGGCATTAGCAAAGAAGTGGGGGAGCGTGCGTTAAAAGGGGAAGTTGGACTGCCTTAGTAAGCTATTTTCACAGCTGGCTTTTCGAAGTTTCCAGACTGATAAGAATGAAGTTTTCCTTTCTGTCTTTCACCTACACGCTGTCTTCTTTCTGTCTTTCTTTTTTCTTTCTTTTTTCTTTTTCTTCTTTCTTCTTTTCTTTCTTTCTTCTTTCTGTCTTTCTTTCTTCTTTTTTCCTTTTGCGTGTTGAGTATTCAAGTAAAACGATTTTATTGTCTCAGAAAGCATAGTCATGATCCTCTATGCCTTGTGCTCATCTTTGAAATTTCCTGGAATTTAGGATTCACGAAGAGTGTGTGTGTGTGTGTGTGTGTGGTCAAGGTAGGTGAACTTAACACACGTGTGAGAGCGGCTGAGACGCCCCTGAACACGGAAAAGAAATGTACTGTGGTGGCAACTACAGGTGTTCTGCCTCGTGACTGGCAGATCACCGCGAGAGACGGCACGGTCAGCCTCAGGACTAGAGCAAAATTACGATAGTGCTGTTAATCGTGCCAAGGTGCTGTGCCTGTTTACATACAGTATAATTAGTAAAGATGAAGGTAAACCGTTTGCTCTTTAAGTAACAAAGCAATGGAAATGTGATGTTAAGGTTTAGAGTATATTTGAAGTTTTCTAAGCATGCCAACTTGAAGAAAAGTAAAAATAGTTAAACTACATGGATTCCCTTTCTAACTGGAAATTGATATATCTGAAACACTTGATTTAGACTCAAAGTGATTGTGTCGTAAATGGGAATTAAAGTCACCATAATTCAGAATTTGCATTATTTATTCGGCGACACTTTACGAATTTCTTCCAAAAGACAAAGCGACGCATCAGCAAGCACGGGGAAGCGCTGAGAGCCCAGCTGTTCCCTTTCGTCCGCTCAGTACAGCTGGAAGTCGTCCCTGGCCTCGACGCCCCACAGGAGGTGCAGGAGCTTCTCGGCCTTCGAGCCCTCGTCGTCGTCCTCGTCGGCAGGGAACTCGGAGAGGTCGAACCAGTTGAGGTACTTCATGAGGTCGTGCTTCATGCAGACGCCGAGGCGGGCCTTCTTCCAGCACTTGTTGAGGGCGACGATGCGCTGCAGCTTCAGGGGCATCGGGGAGCCGGACTTCTCGAGGGGGAGGCACATCTGCAGGAGGAGGCTGGGGTCAAGGGACGGTTTTTCTATTTCTCTTTCTTTCCCTCTCTAACTTTCTCTGTCTGTCTGTCTGTCTGTCTCTCTCTCTCTCTCTCTATCTCTCTCTCTCTCTCTCTCTCTCTCTCTCTCTCTCTCTCTCACTCTCTCTCTCTCTCTCTCTCTCTCTTCTCTCTCTCCCTCCTCCCTCCTCCTCCTTCTCCTCTCTCCTCCCTCCCTCCCTCCCTCCCCCCCTCTCTCCACTCTCCTCCCTCCTCTCTCCCCTCCCTCTCTCTTTCTCCTCCTTCTCTCACCACACACGAAACCTACCGTAAGGTCCTTGCACTTCTCCATGGCTTCCAGGAGGTCCTCCTTCAGGTCGTCAGCAATGTCCAGTTTCTTTGTTTCTTCGATCGCTGTCTTGTAATCGATGTTGAAGTCGTCGTCAATCTGATGAGGAAGAGAAGAAATGTATATATCTTTTTTTTTTCTTTTATTTTCTTTCATTTTCTTTCTTATTTTATCGAAAATGGCTGCGTAATAGAGAAAGGGAATAATGGTGATAAGAATACTAATAGTTATGATATTAATAATCATGATAAAAACTATAACGATGCTGATGATATTGATAGTAGTACTAGCAGTAATTGTAATGACAATAATAAAGATAATAGCAGTAATGATAATGATAATGAATATAATGATGATAATCATAAAAGCAAAAGAGTATTAATGATGATAATGATAATAACATAAGAATTTTAATGATGATAATGATACTAGCAAAATAGTAATGATGATAATAATTCTAATAATAATGATAATGATAAAATATCATTAATAACAAAGTAATAATACTATGACAATAATAAAAGAATCTGAAGCTACAGATCTTCCTGCTCCTCATACTCACGTAGTTCATCTTCCTCATGACGCAGGTGAAGTTGCTGACCTTCGCCTTGACCTTTTGGACCATTTTCTTGAGGATGGGAGCGCTGTACAGGGGGGCCTCGCGCTTCTGGATGATAGGAAATAAAGCGGTCCGTTAGTTAAGGGATAAATTAAGGTCAGTTTTTGGATACTATGATGGGAATGATGGCTAGTGATGTTGCTTCATAATGATGGGTTTGAAGTGTGCAATAGTTTGTTTCGATTATTATTATTATTATTATAAATTTCGTAATGGAGTCAGATGTTCATACTGTACTGGGTTTTTATAATAATTCCAAGAAGAAAAATCCTGTGGTATGGTTCTATCACGATATCAGCAGAGTGTGAAGTGTGGTACAAGAACGTGTTAATCTTATGTCACGCCTGTCAGCTGTTATAGATAAGTCGAACTTTATAGCAATTCAATTTTTTTTTTCGAGGGAGAAGCTGCTCGCGAATCTTACCTGGCGTCGAGAGAAGAGCTTGAATGGGAAGTCGGCCGGAAGCCTTGCATCTTGGCCTTGTCCTTGAGGAGGGTAGAAGAGGATAATCGGCTGGCCGCTGAATCTGTCCAGGCCCTGAGGAGGATATTCAAAGCATGGGAATTTGTTGGTTTGTAAGGGCGCGTGTGTGTCTGTGTGTGGGTTTGTTTGTTTGGGTTTTTGTGTGTGTGTGATCGTTTGTGTGTGTGTGTGTGTGTGTGTGTGTGTGTGTGTGTGTGTGTGTGTGTGTGTGTGTGTGTGTGTGTGTGTGTGGTGTGTGTGTGTGTGTGTGTGTGTGTGTGTGTGTGTGTACGTGTGTATCCATGTTTGTGTGTGTGTGTGTGTGTATGTGTTGCGTGCGTGCCTACAAGGACCCCAAACTAGTATTTAAACCTCACTGACAACAAACCAAATTTTCTCAATCTGACGTGACCACAACCTTTAGGCTCCTCACTTACCAAGGGACTCGAGGCTTCCTCCTCCTCCGAAGACGACTCCTCCTCCCTCAGCCTCAGGAAGCTGCACCTCCTCCCCGTAGCACTCCTTCACGGCCTTGAACACCTCCTTCGACCAGCCGTAGTACAGGTCTTCGCCGAAGCAGTTGGTCATCACCTTGGGAGAAAAGGTGCATTCTCAGAGGAGGCGAAACACATGCGAAAGTATAGTTGTAAAACTATAACTATAAAGCTATAAGCTATAACTATAAAACTATATCTATAAGCTACAACTATGAACTATAACTATAAATATAAGCTATAACTATAAAACTATAACTATGAAACTATAAGCTATAAAACTATAAGCTATAGCTACAACTATAATAAAACTATAACTATAAAACTAAAACTATAAACTACTAAAAACTATAAACTATAAAACTAAAACTATAAATAAAACTATAACTATAAAACTAAAACTATAATATAAACTAAAACTATAACTATAAAACTAAAACTATACTATAACTAAAAACTATAACTATAAAACTCTATAACTATAAAACTAACTACTATAACTATATAAAACTATAACTATAAAACTATAAGCTAAAACTATAAGTTATAAAACCATAACTCGTCTAATTTGGTTAAAACAGTATGATTACATTCAATACAACTACCAACTTTTACAGAAAACATTATAAACAATCCTTCACAACCCAATAAACCTTTTAAATTTCCTCTTAAAATCTTCCTCCAGAGATCTGAATCTTATGTCATATATGAATGAATTATATATGTATAATATCATATAATAATAACGTATGTATGTATGAACCATGCCAAAGTATGAATGAAAACGAAGACATACCTTAGAGTAAGCATACTTCTCGGCGAACCCATCCTTGGCGAGAACGGAGCACACGGCCGTCAAGAGAACTAGTGCACGCAACATCCTGAGGAAAGGATAATATATTAATCAAAATAATCACAATAATAATAGCAACATCCTGAGGAAAGGATAATTGTATTAATCAATAGGGGAAATGGTAATAAAAATAATCACAATAGTAATAGCAACATTCTAGGGAGAGGATAATATATTCATCAATAGGGGAATGGTAATAAAAATAATCACAATAGTAATAGCAACACCCTGGGGAAATGATGATATATTTATCAATGTGGGAATGGTTTAAAGTAATGGTAATAAATGGTAATGGTAATAATCACAAAAATGTTAATAGCAACATCCTGAGAAAAGGATAATTTATCCATCATGGTAATATGAATAATCACAAAAATCTTAATAGCAACATCCTGAGAAAAGGATAATAATATTCATCAAAGAGGGAATGATATTAATAGTATGGTAATAAAAATGATCATGATAATCTTAATATAATATATTCATCAGAGGGGGAATGGTAATAAATAGTAATGGTAATAAAAATAATCGCAAAAATCTTAATAGCAACATCCTGAGAAAAGGATAATAATATATTGATCAAAAGGGGAATGGTAATAAATAGTAATGGTAATAAAAATGATCATAATAATCTTAATATAATGTATTAATCAAAAAGGGAATGGTATAAATGGTAATGGTAATAAAAATAATCATAATAATCTTAATATAATATATTCATCAGAGGGGGAATGGTAATAAATGGTAATGGTAATGGCAATAAAAATAATCACAAAAATCTTAATAGCAACACCCTGAGGAAAGGATAATATATCCATCGTGGTAATAAAAATAATCACAATAATAATAGCAACATCCTGAGAAAAGAATAATAATGTATTCATCAAAAGGGGAAATGGTAATAAATGGTAATGGTAATATAAGTAATCGTAATGATATTAATAGAAACACCCTGAGGAAATGATAATGTATTGATCAAAGGGGGAATGGTAATAAATAATAATTGTAATAAAGATAATTATAATAATCTTAATATAATGTATTATCAAAGGGGAATGGTAATAAATGGTAATGGTAATAAAAATGATCATAATAATCTTAAATATAATATATTCATCAGAGGGGGAATGATAATTAATGGTAATGGTAACAAAAAAATAATCAATAATCTTAATAGCAGTCTTTTAATAGATTACCATAATCATTACTATTATTGATACTATCATTATTGTTATCATCAATATTATTATCAATATTATCATTATCATTGCTTTAATACTCATAATCATTTTTTATCGTCATCATTACTGTTATTTTGATATTTTTTAAATTGTTTCTATCATAATTATCATTATCATGATTGTTACTATCTTTATTATTATTATTACCATTTATCAAAGGGGGAAAGTGTGTCATGGTTTAGGATGTTATGACTCATTTTATCTCGATCTTAGTTATCTATAATAGATTTATATAATGACATAATGATGATTGATGATGATAATGAGGATGTTGTTGATGATGATATTGATAATGGAAGTGAAGAGGATGGAAGTGGTATTCCTACTACTGCTTATATAACATGTGATAATGATCATCATGATAACAAAAATTACTGTTGAATATTAGTTATGGTATCAACAATGCTAATAAAATTTACGATAATCATACGTTACGTGAGGATCTCTGACGTTATATTAAATTACAACCTTTTCCTACATTAACACAAATGATAATAAAAAAACACAACCAATTAACTAACAGACCTATCCTTCAAAATATTAATAAAATATCTCAACCACATGAAATTTCACTCGAAAATATCCTCCTGCCAATTAGTACAGATAGACTTATACTCCAAAATCTCATGAGTTAAATACCCCAACCACATGAAATCTCACTCAAACATATTTCTCCTATTAAATAAGTACTGATAGACCTATCCCTCAAATCCCATTAGTAAAATATCCCAACATATAAAATTTCACTCAAACATATCCTACTAATAAGTACTGATAGACCTATCCCCCAAAATCCCTTTAGCAAAATATCTTAACCACATGAAATTTCACAAACATATCCTGCTATTAATAAGCACTGATAGACCTATCCCTTAAAATATATGAAATATGAAAATTCCCTCAAACATATTCTCCTATTTATAAGTACTGATAGACCTATTCCTCAAAATCTCATTAATAAAATATTCCAACCACATGAAAATACCTATCCCCCCAAAATCTCATGAGTAAAATATTCCAACCACATGAAATTTCCCTCAAACATATTCTCCTATTAATAAGTACTAATAGACCTATCCCTCAAAATCTTATCAATAAAATACCCAACCACATGAAATTTCACTTAAACATATCCTGCTACATGATGATGATGCTGTCCTTACCTGATAGACGAGACTGATGCCCAGAAGTCATGCCCACTCCTTTATATACATATTTGATATGCCAAGTCATCATAACTCATTATCACCCCCCGCCCCCCCCTCCCCCTCCCTTTCCCCCTCTCCCTCCTCTCCCCCTCTCCCCCTTTTCCCAGGCGCTGATCTTTCGAAAATGACCTTTATGCAATGACTGGCATATGCCTATCGTCATAGCTGATGGGATTTTGTTTGTCTGTTTTTTTCGATGACGGGAATGAAATTGTGTGCTTTGGGTATTCATATTATTATTATTTGATTTTTTGTTGTTGTTGTTTTTTGTTATTGTCTTTATCTTTTGGTTATATTTTTCCTGTTGTTGATGCCATCATTATCAATATCTTTGCTGCCGTTTTTGTTGTTATTTTTGTTGTTATTGTTGTCTTCTTATTCGTACCATCATCATCATTATTAATGCTATGATGATTGGTATTATTACTGTTGCTGTGTGTTATTATCTTAATTTTATTACAGTAATCTTCTTCTATATCTTTTCTACTATCATATCACATTATTATTATTATTATTATCATTATTATTACTATTACCATTACTGCTATTATTATCATCATCATCTATATTATTAGTAAAATCATTATTACTACTATTATCTTTATCATTATCATGATTATCATTATTATTATCATCATTATTACTATTACTATTATCAGCATTATCATTATTATTATCATCAGTGTTATCACCATCATTCTCTTTATAATAATAATGATAATAATAATGATAATGAAAGTCATAATATTGATAATAATAGTGATAATGATATTAGTAATGGTAATAATAATAATCATAATAATCTTAACAATTATAATGATTACTATCATTATAGTAATATTATTATTATTACTATATTATATTTATTCATTAATATTAATTTATCATTATTCATTACTATTATCATCATATATTTCTATCATTATTACTATAATATTGATATTTTTATTGTTTCTGTCATTATCATCAATATATTGTTAAATTTTTATTATTGTTATTATTATACTATCAATATTTTATCACCATTATCAATGGTATCATTGTTACTATTAATATCATTATTACTTTTAGCAGTATCATCACCATTATTTTCATTATTATTTATCTTACTGCTATTAGTATTATTTACTTTTTTTTTATGTTATCATTATGATTATCATCGTTATCAATATTATTATTATTATTCACATCATGATCATTAACTTTATAACTATTATCATTAACGTTATAATTTTCATTGTTATCAGCATTGTTATTGGTATCGTAATAATTATCAATTATATCATTTTATTTTACTGTTGTTGATTTTATACATCATCATTATCATCTCATTATTATTATCATCATTATCATTACTATCACCATAATCACTATCATTATACCCATAATATGATTACTCTCACACTATTTATACTGTTATTTGAGTAATGTTCGTTCGGTTTACTCCAGAGGGACTTAGAGAGAGAGAAGAGGAGAAGAGAGAGAGAAAGAGAGAGGAGAGAGGAAGAGAGAGAGGGAGGAGGGAGAGGGAGAGGAGAGGGAGGAGAGAGAGGAGAGAGAGAGAGAGAAGGAGGGAGAGGGAGAGAGGGAGAGAGGGAGAGAGAGAGGGAGGAGGAGAGAGGACGAGAGAGGAGAGGGAGAGAGAGAGGGAGAGGGAGAGAGAGAGAAGAAGAGGAGAGAGAGAGAGAGGAGAGAGAGAGAGAGAGAGAGAGAGAGAGAGAAGAAGAGAGAGAGAGAGAGAGAGAGAGAGAGAGAGAGAGAGCAGAGAGAGAGAGATGACGAGAGAGAGAGAGAGAGAGAGAGAGAGAGCATAGAGAAGAGAGATGATTGAGAGAGAAGAGAGGAGAGGAGAGAGAGGGTGAGAGAGATGCAGAGGAGAGAGGAGGGGGAGAACGAGGAATAACGCGAGAAGAGTGGAGATGAAGAGAATATGATAAGAGGACCGAGAGAGAGGAAGACGAGGAGACCGAGGAAGGAGGAGAGGAAGAGAAAGAACCGAAGTGAAGAGCAAAGAGAGAGAGAGAGAGAGAGAGAGAAGAGAGGAGAGAAGGTAGAGACGAGACGTGGGGAAGATAGGAAGGCGGGAGAGGAAGTAGTCAGGGCAGAGTTTCGGAAGGTGTAGAGTAGTAGTAGTGTTTCGGGTCAGGGGGCAGGAGGGGAAGGTAGTTTCGGGTAGGGGGTGAGGGGGTGAGGAGGGAGAGAGGGAGAGGAGAGGTGGGGAAGGGGGGAGGGAGGGGGGAAGCCGGGGGGGGGGGAGGGAGACGAGAGAAGGAGAGAGAGGGGAGGGCCGATGACGCGAGAGGCATTTTATTGAGATCGAGGACCGAGACGCGCATGAGAGAGAGAGAGGACCAGAGAGAGAGAGAGAGAGAGAGAAGGGAACGAGAAGAGGAGAGAGCGAAAGAGAAAGGAGAGAGAAGAACGAAGACGAAGAGAGAAGAAGAAGTGAGAGAGAAAGATGCTGCGGAGCGAGAGAGAAGAGACAGAGAAACGAGAGAGATGACAGAGAAGTTATGAGAAGAAGATTGAGTAGAGAGACTTCTGAGAGAGATGACCGACAAGAGAGACGAGACGAGAGGAGAGAAAAAAGACGAGAGAGAGGCCGACGCAGAGTATTTTCGTATTTCGGTGCCAGAACAGTCGTCCAAGCATTTTATCGTTCTTCACTTTTATATGTAACATAATACATATTACACCATCCTACACTTACCAATGGTATCTACTATTATTACGTTTACCATTACTATGTCTTTTATCATTACCGCTATCATCATAGTCAGGTATAAATGTGATCTTAAGTGCCACTGGTTTGTAGCAACCGCTGTATTAGCTGAGCGTGCCATGTGTTTTTTTCTTGCTCTTTTTTCTTTTTATTATTTATTTTTACTAATTTTTAGATTACTGCATAATGACAAGAGCATCTCGAGGAAGGAAAAAGCCTGTCTTCCCAGCTGTGGTTTCAGTGTCTTTAATGCATTCTAAGGATGATTGTTGAGTTGCATTTTGACCCCTTAATGACCGGCTGTCTTGTGCGATTGTTTGACATGTCTGCGGAGATGAATACGGCTGGAATTATAGATGTATTTGGCGTAGCCATTGTGTATATAATTCATTTCTATTAAGTACAATAAATCTTTGTATATGGAAAGTGATAAATCATTCATTGTTTTTTAAAGGGTCTGAAAACAAACAACTGTGATTGTTTATTTTTTTTATGTTATACACTGTTTATTAACAGTAGAAATCAGGGAAGCTAAGTCAAGTGAAAATAATTTCTTCAACGCTTTATGTATTTTCAGCATTATTTAATTCGCAGGTCTTGAATGATATAAGTAAAAACAGGGTTGTAAAGATCGAAATTAATACTGTCTGTTTTTCCTTCATTTCTCGCCTTCACATCTTTTCCAGTTATTCATTTTTGGGATATCGGAACTGGTTCCCTCTCCTTTCCTCCCTTTTTTGAAGTCCTCTTTTCCGTAGTGAATAGGGCAATTTGCTCTATCCCCATCTTTCGCCATTCTCCTCCCATCCTCTCGTGTTCGCTCTCCCTGCCGTTTCTTCGCCATGCTTCATTTTACCTCCTCGCCGTATCCTGTGCTCGAGCCCGACTAATGCCTTCTATTTATTCGCCGTCTCCCTCTTTGTCTTCCCATCCTTGTTTGATTTTTTACCTCTCCTCTCCTTCCTAGACTGTCCCATCATTCTCTTTTTCCTCTGCCTTCCCTCCCATCCTTCTTTTACCCTCTCCTCCCTTACTCCCATCATCCCTTTCTTTCCCTCTTCCCTCCTTCTCCAATCCTTTTTTCCCTCTCCTCCAACCCCCTTCCTCAATACAGCTGAAAATCGCCCTTGTTTTCGAAGCCCCACAGGAGATGTAAAAGCTTCTCAGCCTTCTCGCCCTCACTCGCCTCTCCCACTCCGCTGAAGTCAGAGAGATCGAACTCGCGACGAGATGTCTCTGAGAAAGGTCGCGCTTCATACAAGCCTTCAGCCGCAGTATTTTTTACTCGCATATTTCGTAAAGACCAAAATCTCCTGCAGCTTCTTGGGCAGGAGGGAACCCGAGTCCTCGAGGGGCAAGTATTTCTGAAGGAGGAAGGTGTTTTGAAATACATTTATTGTTTAATTCTGTTTCGGGTTCTATTCTCTTGTTGTATCTTTTTATCTTTTATTATTTTAATTTGTTTCGTTCTATTCTCTTGTTGTATCTTTTCATCTTTTCATCTGTATGCAAGTGAATAGATACTTAAATATGGTTTATTTCATCTACATAAACACGAATAGGAATGAATACACATGAATTAATCAAATCACACGCACGGTGAGCATAGGATCTATCATGCCAGATCTCTGGTTCTTATGCATTTTCATTGTAAACCTGCCAATTCATACAGCTATTTACCATATCATGCATTAGCTGCCAACTCTTGCAGGTTTGCTTTAGAGCAGGAGAGAGAGAGAGAGAGAGAGAGAGAAGAGAGAGAGAAGAGAGGAAGAGAGAGAGAATAGAGCGAGGAGACGAGAGAGAGACGAGAGAGGCCGAGAGAGAGCAGAAGGAGAGAGGCAGAGGCGCAGAGAAGAGAGAAGAGCAGGAAGAGAGATAGAGAAGGAGAAGATGAGAGGAGCGAGAAGAAGAGAGCGATGGAGAGAGAGAGAGGGAGAAGAAGCAGAGACGAGAGAGAGAGAGAGCAGAAACAGACAGGCAACACAGAAAGATACACAGACATAGTTATACGAAACAGGCCATGAAGGCAAGATGATAGAACAGATCGATAACAGATTAGACAGAGATAGATGATAGATAAAATAGATAGAGAGTAGGTAGAGTAGAGACTAGATAGATAGACGATAGGCCAGGATAGAAGATAAGATAGATAGGATAAGAGAATATAGATAGAATAGAGGTAGATAGACAGACAGATAGATAGATAGATGAGAGAGGGATAGATAGGATAGATAGGATAGAGGATAGAATAGAGAGTAAGAGAGAGAGAAGAGAGAGAGGAGAGAGAGAGGAGTGGAGCAGAGAGAGACCCGGACAGACAGACAGATCGAGAGACGAGAGAGGCAAACAGGAAAAGACAACCATATAATCGATAGATAAAACAGGACCAAACGAGACACACAAAGACCCAATAAAACAGATAGGATAAAACAAACACGACGACGGTAAAATAGACAGATGAGAAGGACTCACCGTTAGTTCTTGCAGAAGGTGATTAATAGGATGCTTCACAGTCGTTTCTTAAAGTGTCATCAACACAAGGGTCTCGGCTTCGACTGACCTTTATGCATACTCTTCATAATCAAAGGTCGAAAGATGTCATACCA
>NW_020868368.1:436788-441788 GCF_003789085.1 Penaeus vannamei
TTTCTTACTATGCGGTTCGTCAGCACGTTTCTTCTCATATGTAACTCATTCCCCTCTTCATTTTCGCTTTATAGTAGTATAGAGAGAGAAGAGAGAGATGAGAGTCAGTTCAGAGTAGAAAGAGAGTTTACGAGAGAGCAGAGAGCAGAGAGATGCAGAGAGAGTATGCATGCTCAGAGAGAGACGAGAGAGAGAGATGAGAGTCAGTTAGAGAGAGTCATGGAGAGAGAGAGAACAGAGAGTACGAGAGATCGAGTAGCACGAGGCGGGGGGGGTTCAGGAGGGATGGAGAGAGAGAAAGAGAGAGAGAAAGACCAGAAACAAAACAGCAAACAAACAGGCACAACAGAAAGATACACAGAGACATAGTTATACAAAACAGACACAGGCAGATATAAACAGATCGATTAAACAGATAGATAGGAGATAGATAGATAGATAGATAGATAGAGATAAGTTGATAAGACATATATATATATGTATATATATATATATATATATATATATATATATATATATATATATATATATACTATGAGAGAGAGAGAGAGAGAGAGAGAGAGAGAGAGAGAGAGAGAGAGAGAGAGAGAGAGAGAGAGAGAGAGATAGAGAGAGAGAGAGAGAGAGAGAGAGAGAGAGAGAGAGAGAGAGAGAGAGAGAGAGAAGAGAGGAGAGAGAGAGAAGAGAGAGAGAGAGAGAGAGACAGACAGACAGACAGACAGACAGACAGACAGACAGACAGACAAACAGACAGACAGATCGATAGACGGGCAGACAGAAAGACAACCATATAATCTGATAGATAAACAGACAAACGGACACACAGACCAACAAAACAGATAGATAAACAAACAGACACATAAATAGATAGAGAGAAGGACTCACCGTGAATTTCTTGCAGTGATTAATAGTCTTCACAAGATCGTTTCTTAAAGTGTCATCAACAAGGGTCTCCTTCCTGACCTTTATCATCTCTTCATAATCAAGGTCAAAGATGTCATCCACCTAGACAGTTGATTGATTGATTGAGTGTGATACTTGTTATTTGTGATTTATAAAATTTATATTTTGTTTTGTTTTTTATTTGTTTATTTGTTCTATATTTTAATTTATATTTTTTATTTTGTTTTTATTTGTTTATTTGTGATCTATATTTTCATTTATATATTCTTATTTGTTTTTATTTGTTTATTTGTGATCTATATTTTCATTTATATATTTTTTGTGTTTGTTTATTAGTCTTTTTGTTTTGATGTTATTAATGTATTTATCTTGTGGTTACTTAAAAGATAAAAATCAAATCAAAGGGGAAGAATTTTATTATAATTTGATTATTTCTGTTTGATATATTTGATGAGCTTATCATAATTCGATCAGAATTGATAGATTATTATATATGTAATTGCTATAAATAGTCTGATTTCTGCTGTTTTGGTCATGATCTTGATAAATAACCAAGTAAATTCCCTCATTTTTTAAGCAATATTAATGCAAGTTACTTGTACTAAGATTAATACTTATGCAATATACTTATACATACCACTTTCATTTTCTTCAAGACACAGGTGAAATTGCTCACTTTGGCCTTCACTTTCTCAACCATTTTCTTCAAGAGAGGACCGTCATACATCGCCTCACGCTTCTAAAAAAAAAAAAAAACGAAAATTTAATAGCAATCGCCATATACTCTGAATGTGAAAATATGTTCAGATGTCTTCACTTCAAAGTCACTTTACGTTATGCAACTGGAGACTCTACGTACTGTTCTTTGGCTAGTAGTTCTGAAAGGGAAGCTGAAGGGGAATTTCTGGTTCTCGTCTTGTTCTTGGGGTGTGAAGAACACCTGCAAGAACACGGGACTGCCACTGAATGGTTCTTCACTCTGAAGAACAGTTCTTAATTGAGAAAAAAGTGATGGAGTTTGGTGTTTTCTTTTTTTTTTAAGATTTTTCGGCATCTTTCCAAGAGGTTTCATCTATGGTTTTTGATGCTTATATTCATATCAACAAACGCAGACAGACAGATATATAAACACACACACACACACACATACACACACACACACATACACACACACACACACACACACACACACACACACACACACACACACACACACACACACACACACACACACACACCACAACACACACACACACACACACACACACAACACACACCACACAACAACACACACACAACACAACACACAGACCACACAACCACCGCACACAACCCCCACCCACCACTATCAACCACCGCACACAAACCCACAAACACACAGACAACTCACAAACATAATACTCTGAAAAAAAAAAAAACGAAAAAAAAAAAAAAAAAAAAAAAAAAACACCAACCTCTTCGCTGGAACTCTCTCCAGATTCGTCCTCCTCAGGCAAGTTAATTTCTTCGTTATAACATTGTTTCGCCGCTTTGAACACTTCTTTTGTCCAATTATTATACCTTTCTTCACCAAAACAATTAGTCATCGCCTGAAATAAACATTACATTGCCATTACTTTAAAGGTAATTGGTATACTTATCTGTTTGTTTACTTGTTGATTCATTAGATTCATTCTTCATTATACTTATTTGTTTGTTTATTTCTTGTTTCACTATTGTGTGTCTAGATTCATGTGTTTATTTACACATTTATTTATTTATCTTCTTTTTTTTTTGTTTTCAATTTTCAGTGTCACTGCTCGATGTTTTTCAAGTCATTATTTCCACAGAATAATCGATACCATTATCAAAAGCTAATTCTCAGCTTTTAAAAAAAACCAAAGAGAAAGATAATAATAATTTAAAATACTGATACTAATACTACTATTGATAATAACAGTATGAGCATTTTTTTACATTGGGAGGGGAGGGGAAGGAAAATATGAATCACTGACGCATTTATCGCATAATGATGAGAGAGAGAGAGAGAGAGAGAGAGAGAGAGAGAGAGAGAGAGAGAGAGAGAGAGAGAGAGAGAGAGAGAGAGAGAGAGAGAGAGAGAGAGAGAGAGAGAGAGGAGAGAGAGAGCGAGAGAGAGCGACCGAGCGAGAGAGAGCGACCGAGCGAGAGCGAGAGCGGAGAGACAGACAGACAGACAGACAGACAGACAGACAGACAGACAGAGATAGATAGATAGATAGATAGATAGAGAGAGGAAGAGAATGAGAGAGCGAGAGAGGGGGGGGGGAGAAAACAAACATAGAAAAGTGAAAACAAAAAAGTTGATGCATACCTTCGTGTAAGCATATTTCTCGGCGAAGCTGTCATGGGCGAAGGAGCTGCACATGACAGCCAAGAAGACAAAAGCTCGTAACATCCTGCTGAGAGAGTCCTGTGATTATTATTATTTTATTTTTTCTTATTTCTTCTTCTTCTTCTTCTTCTTCTTCTTCTTTATTTATTGTTATTATTATTAATTTTATTATTGTTATTATTATTACAATTATATTATTATTATATCATTATATTATTATTAATATTATTATTATTATTATTATTATTATTATTATTATTATTATTATTATTATTATTATTATTATTATTATTTGTTTAAGACAAATATTTCAAAATTATTGTTATTGTGTAGATGTCAAAAGGCTTAATGATTTAGGTGATCTGATTAGTGTCTCTGTCTATCTGTCTGTATCTATTCATCTATTTAATGTCTATATCTATTCTTTTATATCTGTTCATGTCTGTAAATCTATATCTTTACATTTTTATAACCATATATATATTTCCTTCTATTTTGCTATATCAATCCATATCCATTTTCTCTATCTATTTGTCTATTTATTAATCTATTTTTTCTATATCTATCTATATCTATCAATCTATCTATCTATCCATCTATCTATGTATCTATATATCAATCTATCTATCTATCTATCTATCTATCTATCTATCTATCTATCTATTAATCTATCTACCTATTCTACACACATATTTCACAGTCTCTAAATTCCAGAAGGGATGCATTACTTACCTGCAGAGATGAGAGGCGTGTGATGCTCAGCTTGTTATAACTCTCTTATATATATGCAGGTCGTATACGATATTGCAAGTCATCGTTTGTCCTGCAACACCCCTCCCCCCCTCCTCCACCCCTCCTCCACCCACCCACAGTCCCACCTCCACCCCCCTGAGCTATGCACAATAGATCTTAAGATGATGATAATAAAAGAATTACATGTTTCTTTGGCATTAATTTTATTAAGATGATGCTAATAAACAAATTACAAGTTTCTTTGATATTAATTTTATTTTCTCTCACTTATCCTCACTTTATTTTTTATTTGTTTTCAGTGTCATTATCATTTTTTACGAATTGCATGTTTCTTTGACATTAATTTTATTTTCTCTCACTTATCTTCACTTTTTTTTATTTGTTTTCAGTGTCATTATCATTTACTTTTGTTAGGGCTTTGAGAAGGGTATCGTCACCTGTTTCTGTATCAATTTACATATGCACAGCTCATTAGCATAAGAGGTACTCTAAATTATGCAAATAGAATTTTACACTAGATGAATGGCTCAGTTTCAAACGAAAAATTAATTTAGAGTTTTTTTCAACTTTCAAAATAAGTTTCAGGTGTCACTTTCCGCTCTCAATTGGCTTGCTGACACTTGATACTGACACCATATTCCCTAGAGTGCCTCGGCAATATACAATATACAGCAGTCAAAGTATGTGTGGATGTGTGTTTCATTCTGCGTTACTTCACATCTACTTTTAACGTGAATATTGTGTGTGTTTTGTGTACACTCTGCACACACAAACATAAACACACACACACACACAACACCCCACACAATCATGTATATATATGTATATGTGTGATGTGGTGTGTGTGTGTGTGTGTGTGTGTGTGTATGTGTGTGTGTGTGTGTGTGTGTGTGTGTGTGTGTGTGTGTGGGCATGCATATCAGAAAATTATATTTATTCATAATTATGTATAAATGTGGATTGGGTAATATGTATTTTACATAAATAATAC
>NW_020868368.1:446788-449288 GCF_003789085.1 Penaeus vannamei
AAGCTGTGGCAAGAGGCGTTTCTCTTGTGTGTGGCGAAGAAAATGGAATGGGATTTGTACTACAGACACGAACAGACACACACACACACACTCCACAACACACACACACACACACACCACACACACACACACACACACACACACAACACACACACACACACACACACACACACACACACACACATATATATATATATATATATATATATATATATATATATATATATTATATATATATATATATATAGAGAGAGAGAGAGAGAGAGAGAGAGAGAGAGAGAGAGAAGAGAGAAGAGAGAGAGAGAGAGAGGAACAACACACACACACACACACACACACACACACACACACACACACACACACACAACACACATATAGACACACACACACACACACACACATATATATTACATTATAATATAAATTACACACACACACAACACAAACACAAACACACACACACACACACACACACAACACACACACACACACACACACAAACACACACACACACACACAAACCCCACGGTCTCACCTGTCGCCAATGGAACAAATGAAGTTTTCAATATTTTTTGATACGGTATTGACAACTATCAAAGCTGAAGTGTGATGATATCAACAAAATAAGTTCTCAGTCTCTTATAATCTTTGATAATCCTTATCATTATCATTATCATCTTTATCATCATGATTATCTTCATTGATATTCTTATTATCAAAGATACGACCATTGTTATATTTATCGTTATTATTATCATTTTCATGATTTTTATTCCTACTTTTTATTAGCA
The DNA here is from genome assembly GCF_003789085.1 of Penaeus vannamei. NCBI lineage: Eukaryota > Metazoa > Arthropoda > Malacostraca > Decapoda > Penaeidae > Penaeus > Penaeus vannamei. The sequence continues at coordinate 447,580 of NW_020868368.1, forward strand.
TTTTCATTTTGATTATCATTATTGTTATTATCATTATCCTTAATATCATTATCATTATAATTATCTTTGTTGTAATCATTATTCTTATTCTTATTGTAATTCTTATTTCGATCTTTTCTTCTTATTATTATTATCATCATCATTATCATTATTACTATTCTTATTATTATCATTATCATTATCATTGATATCATTATCATCATTATTTTTTATTATCATCTGTATAGCTATTATAATAATCATTATCATTAGTACCTTTATTAGCACTATCACCATTATTGTTATTATTATCATCGTTATCATCAATATTACCATTATCATTATCATTATCATTATCATTATTACTATTATTATCATAATTATTAGTATTAGTAGTATTATATCATTGCTATTATTATCCTTACTTCCATTATCATCCATGTGTTTTTGAAATTACCGCTTCTTTATTCTTTTCTACTTCCTTGTTTAATCATTTCCACAAATATCATCAGTATTGCTAGTATTATTACCCCTCTCCTTACTCTTGCGTCTATACCATTACTATAAATACTTTTACCATTACTTGATGCACGATTGATATTATCATCATTGTCACTTTCTTTCCATCTTTATATTCATTAGTGGCCTTATTTACGTTAATTATTACTTCGTTTGGCTTTCCCCAGTCGAATATTTACGTCTATTTGAAGCATTCATGATGACTAAACAGTTTTTTTCTTCAATAGATCAATAGTATTTGTTGTATCCTGTCAAGAATTTTGGGTGATTGATATGTTATTGCAATGTCTGTTGACAAAGATGTAATTAGTTTTCCAGTATGTGTGTGTGTGTTGGTGTTTGTATGTGCACATGTAGATACACATACATAGACACATACACATACACATAGACACACAGACACACAGACTCTCTTTCTCTCTCTCTCTCTCTCTCTCTCTCTCTCTCTCTCTCTCTCTCTCTCTCTCTCTCTGTCTCTCTCTCTCTCTCTCTCTCTCTCTCTCACACACACACACACACACACACACACACACACACACACACACACACACACACACTTACACTCATTTTATCACACACACACACACACGTAAAGAAGACACAGGCAGACAAACAGACAGTGCTTTTGAAGAAGCGTTACAAACAACCAATTTTGCAAACTCACGAATAAACACAAATCCGAACTCACACACCTTCAGGATCCTCTCGCCCCTGCCCAAACCGCAAGTCACGGTGACGCGGCACTTTCTCCGACCCGTGACTTGTGATATGGGAATTTTCGACTTGGATGCGAGGAGGAGGCAATGGTGTACTGGAATGATGCAAGAGCACAAACGTAGATTCATACATACATACATACATACATGTATACATACATGTGTGTGTGTGTGCGTGTGTGCATATGTATATATATATTATGTATTATACACACACACGCACACATATACACACATATACTTACTCTCTCTTTCTGTCTCTCTCTCTTCTCTCTCTCTCTCTCTCTCTCTCTCTCTCTCTCTCTCTCTCTCTCTCTCTCTCTCTCTCTCTCTCTCTCTCTCTCTCTCTCTCTCTCTTCACACACACACACACACACACACACACACACACACACACACACACACACACACACACACACACACACACACACACACACACACACACACACACACACACACACACCACACACACACACACAAACACACACACACGTA
>NW_020868368.1:478811-481311 GCF_003789085.1 Penaeus vannamei
TCTTCTCCTTTTCCTCCCTCTGCTCCTTCTCCTCTCCCTCCTGCTCCTTCTCCTCTCCTCCTCCCTCTTCTCCTTTTCCTGTTCCTTCTCCTCTTCCTCCTCCTGTTCCTTCTCCTTTCCTTCTTCCTTCTCCTTTTCCTGCTCCTTCTCCTCCCTCCTCTCATCCTTCTCCTCCTCCCTTCCTCCCTCCTGCTCCTTCTCCTCTTCCTCCCTCCAGCTCCTTCTTCTCCTCCTCCCTCCTGTTCCTCGCTTCCATGCGTCTTTTTCCAATTTGTGTCTGGCAGCGATTCCTCGTTCGTATATATATATTTTTTTCTTCACCTTCTCCTCCATTCTTTCTTCTTCCGCTTCTTCCTTTTTCCTCCTGGCCTCTTTTCTTCTTTCCACTTTCTTCTTTTTGTGTTCATTCTTGCCATTTCTTCCTTTTATATTATCTTTAATTCTGTTTTTTTTTCTTTTTTTCTCTATTTTTGGCTTACGTTCCTTCTTCCTTGCCAATTATTCCCCTCGCCTTCCTCTTTTCCCCTCCTCTTTTATTCTCATTTCTTGCTGTCTCGCATTCCAATTTCCCCCTTAATGTTATGTTGTTTTTTCCACGTCTATCTGGCTCTTCGCTCTCATTGTATTTTTTTTCTTGGCAGGATTCTTTTCTTCTGTATTTTGCTTCCTCTTTTGGGTTTTATGGTCTCCCCCAGGCCCCTTTTCGTCATAATGGTCATCATCATGATCAACGTCATCATCACCATCATCATTATCATTATCATTATCATCATCATCATCATCATCATCATCATTATCATTATCATTATCATCATCATCATCATCATCATTATCATCATCATCATCATCATCATTATCATCATCATCATCATCATCATCATCATCATCATCATCATCATCATCATCATCGTGTTTGTAAACACCATAATTATGATAATATTTCCCCTCTTTCCATTCCCTTTCCCCTTCCGCCCTTTCTCCCCCTCTCCCTCCCCTTTCCTCTTTTCTCCCTCTCTCCCTCCCTCTCCTTCCCTCTCCCCTCCCTTGTTCTCCCCTCCTCCTTTTCTCCTCTCCTTTCTCTCCTCTCCCCCTCCCCCTCCCCTCCCTCCCTCTCCCTTCTCCTCTCCCGCCTTGTTCTCCCCTCTCCCTCTCCCTCTCCATCTCCCTCTCCCTTTCCCCTCTCCCTCTCCCTCTCCCTCTCTCCCTCTCTCCCCCCTCTCCCTCCCCTCTCTCTCTCCCTCTCCCTCTCCTCTCCTTGTTCTTCCCGCGGCCGTGGAGGAGACTAATGTGGACGGCGGGACACGTTTTGTTCCCGAAGGCCTGTTCGTTTTCTCTTTCGTTTTCTCCTCGTTCTTTCTTCTCTCTTTTTTTGTTTACTTAAACAACTACTTACAATATTATGTTTATATATATATATATATATATATATATATATATATATATATATATATATATATATGTATATGTATGTGTGTGTGTGTGTGTGTGGTGTGTGTGTGTGTGTGTGTGTGTGTGTGGTGTGGTGTGTGTGTGTGTGTGTGTGTGTGTGTGTGTGTGTGCTTTATATATATTATATATATATATATATATATATATATATATATATATATATATATATATGTATATATATATATATGTGTATATATATACATATATGTATATGTATGTATGCAGTGAGAGAGAGAGAGAGAGAGAGAGAGAGAGAGAGAGAGAGAGAGAGAGAGAGAGAGAGAGAGAGAGAGAGAGAGAGAGAGAGAGAGAGAGAGAGAGAGAGAGCGTCTCCTTATTACCAGAGGGAGAGCGTCCTTCCATTGTCACGGTTGATGAGCCAGCACCAGGAGCGGCATCTGCTCCTCAGGGCCGGGCAAAATAATGACAACGACGCCAAAGGTGAATAGATAAAAAAAAAAAAATATCCAAAAGGAAAGCATCTCGTTTCGAAAATTCATTCCGTTCTTTAAAGGCCCGGATCTGAAGGTTCTGGAAGCAGCTCCACTTTTCCAATAACTGGGTATTTGTAGATAAGCTCGTGGTTTCCATTTCTCACGGAGGCTCGTGCACGCGTCGGGACATGCACATCTGCAAGCGACGCCGTTCGGGGAAATAACGTTTGCATGTTAACGAACATTGTGTTATTTCATTTCGTGTGTTAAAACCCGGATTGTGTTTCGTTTTATCTGGCGAGTTTAGACCAGAAGTCATATAAGTTACCACACACCCGAGGGTTATTGGAAAGTGTAGCGAACTGATGTCAAACAGATATTTGAACATAACGGGTGATATTTTTGTTCAAATGCCTCTTGACCAGGGGTTGACTGGGGCAGAAAGATGGGAGAGACAGAGACAGACAGACAGAAAGACAGACAGAGACTGAATTACAGACAGACAGACAGACAGACAGACAGAGAAACAGACAGACAGACAAGGATCAAAGTCCAGACAGACAGACAGACAAGATCCAAGTCTGAAATATTAGTGAGCTAAATTGACCGTTCCTATT
>NW_020868368.1:493811-515756 GCF_003789085.1 Penaeus vannamei
CATTTGTTTTCTTTCATTTTTTGGAGGGGGGGAGGACAAGGAAAGGGGGAATCAAACCAAAACAGAAAATAGATCACACTTAGTTTTATTCACACCGCTTATGTCGTTCTTTCGCTTTATTGGCCGAAAACCGTACAGGGGAACAGCAGTTGAAAAATACAGCCGTCGATACAGTATCTATATATAATTATTTAACAACGATCATTATCGGATTGTATTACACCGTATTTCCTTGTAAGGAAGGTAAGGAAAGTAAGGAAAGAAGGAAGAATGAAAGATAGGAATGGAGGGAAAGGGAGAGAGGGTGAAAGAGAGCGAGAGCGAGAGAAAGAAAGCAAAAGAAAAGGGAAAAAGGTGAAAGAAATAGAGTGGGAGAATGAAAGAAAGAAAGAAGAAAATGAAAGAAAGGTTGAGAGGAAGATAGCAAGAAGGAAAGTCTTTCTGAGTACAAGGCGAGCCCACACAATGGCAACATTTTCGCCTTCTCAATGTACAGATTTACGAACAGCGGGCACAGAGAACACACATGAACTTAAAAGAATACCTCATATATATTTTTTTCTGTTTTGTGGTGTGTTTATGAGCTTTTTTCTCATTTTCTCTTTTTATGGCATGTGTGATCAGAGGCTAATATCTGATATTAGCCTATGGCGTGTAAGAAAAATGTCATTTGTAATGTGTCTTAATACTAACGATTTAGGACTTTATGTATACGGACATGGATATACATGTATACACACACTCGCACACTTATAATTACACTTAAATACACACACACGTACACGCACACATACACACACACACACACACAACACACACACACACACACACACACACACACACACACACACACACACACACACACACACACACACACACACACACACCACACACACACACACACACACACACACACACACACACACACACACACACACACACACTGTATATTATTTATTTATTTATGCATCTGTGTATACAGATAGTACAGGATTGACATAAAATAACACGTGTTGTAAATTTTTGCGGCTGTACTTAGAGAACCTGGTGAGCTGAGACAAAGTATGCCTTTTTTTTCTTTTCTTTTCTTTCTTTTTTTTTTTTTTTGAGGGGGGGGGGTCGTGTCACTCGTTGTAGCCTCTCTCTCATATGGACGACAACGTGACATTTTTTTTTTTTCTTTTTTTGAGGGGGGGGGGGGTCGTGCCTCTCGTTGTAGCCTTTCTCTCCTGTAGAGGACATCGTGACGTCAGTATTTTGGGGCAAAAATGACGCGAGTGAGGAACACCAGGCTCAAATATGCACGATTTGCGAATGTTTACAACACACTGACGAATATTTACAACATTGGCTTTGCCCGTTTTGTTTAGTAGCAGTAGCTGGTTTATTGGTCAAGTAACCGAGACCCGAGAGGTGAAAGAGAAGGGAGGGAGGGAGAGAGAGAAAGAGGAAGAGAAGGAAAGAAAGAAAGAAGGAGAGAGAGAGAAGAGAAAGAGAGAGAGAAGGGAAAGAGAGAAGAGAGAGAGAGAGAGAGAGAGAGAGAGAGAGAGAGAGAGAAGAGAAGAGAGAGAGAAGAGAAGAGAGAGAGAAGAGAGAGAGAGAGAGAAGAGACAGAGAGAAAGAAGGGAAAGAGAGAGAGAGAGGAAGAGAAAAAGAAAGAAGGAGGGAGAGAAAGAGAGTCCGAGAATGAGAGCGAGAGTCCTAGAGTGAGAGCGTGGGCGGATATTACGAAGGCGCGCCAGCATAAGAGCGCCGCGGGAACAGCCCTCCCTCGAACTCCCTCGAACAGCTCCTCCTCGAGAGAAGGCCCAGAGAAGAACGGCTTATGAGTCCGTACTCGAAGGACTCTCTTGGACGATTCCTCTGGTGATGACGAGTCCTCCTTGAAAGCTCGGCCTGGGACCCTCTTGGAAACTAACGGGTCCTCCTTAAGGGAAGGTCGTAGATTAAAACTCCCGAAAACGCCTCCTTAAAAGAACTCGTCCCTAGAACAACGAGTCCTCCTTGAAGGAACGCTCGAGAACGCCTCCTTCTTAAAAGAACGCCCAGGAACGAATCCTCCTTAAAAGAACGCCCTAGAACGCCTCCTCCTTAAAAGAACGCCCAAGGACTCCTCCTCCTTAAAAGAACGCCCTAGAACGCCTCCTCTTATCAAAAGAACGCCAGAACGAGTCCTCCTTAAAAGAACGCCCAAGGATCCTCCTCCTTAGAAGAACGCCCAGAACGCCTCCTCCTTAGAACGCCTCTCCTCCTTAAAGAACGCCCTCCTAGAAGAACGAGAACGTCCTCCTCGTCGGGGAACGAAGTGCCGCGCGTGTGGCCGTTGGACGTGGTGGTGGCGGCGGGGATGGGCGTGGGGCGTGGAGGGGGGAGGGGTCCTGTGGTGGTGGGCGGCGTCGCGGGGCTGGGAGGCGTGGTGGGGCGGGGGCGCGGGGGGCGGGGGTGGTCCTTCCAGCAGCTGGATGTTGACGATGACGCCGCCTAAGGAGGGAGAGAAAAAAGTTGGTGAGAATAAAAGTAGGAAGAATTTAGAGGAATAAAGATGGGGTGGGTGAAATGGGCGAGGAGAGAAGGTGGGTATTGAGGAATGGAGAATAATGAGGAATAAAGATGGGGTGGATGAAATGGACGCGGAGAGATAAGGATTGAGGAATGAAGAATAAAGAGGAATAAAGATGGGGTGGATGAAATTCGTGAGGATTAAAGTATGAAGAAGTTAGAGGAATAAAGATGGGTGGATGGAATAGGTGAGGAGAGAAGGTGAGGATTAAAATATGGGGAATAAAGAGGAATAAAGATGGGGTGGATGAAATAGAGGAGGAAAGAAGGTGAGGATTAAAGTATAGAGAATAAAAGGGAATAAAGATGGGGTGGCTAAATTAGGAGAAATGAGGAGAGAAGGTGAGGATTAAAGTATGAAGAATAAAGAGGAATAAATATGGGGTGGATGAACGAGGTGAGGAGAGAAGGTAATAACGGCAAAGGATGATAAAAAATACTGCTGAAAATAACGATGACGACAACGATCATTATTTTGTCAGTGAATGTAAAGTGAAGGAAAATGAAAGTTTGCTCAAGAACCCAAAATGATGATGATGATAATGATTATAGTAATAATGATGATGATAATGATGGTTATAGTAATAATGATGATGATAATGATGGTTATAGTAATAATGACGATGATAATGGTAATAATAGAGATTAATAAGGATAATGATAATAGAGATTAATATGGATACCATTACTACTACTGCTGCAGATAATAAGGATAATAATATTAATAATAAGTGTTAGGATGAATTCTATCATTAATGAAAATCTCAAAAAATTACCCAACCTCTTTCCGCATTCCTCCTCTCTCTCCAAATCTTCCCTCTCCTCCTCTTCCCTTCCTCTCTCTTCTCCTCCTTCCTTCCTCCTCCTCCCCCTCCTTTCCTCCTCCTCCTCCCTTCCCTCTCCCTCCTCTCCTTCTCTCCCCCTTCCTCCTTTCCTCCTCCTCCTCCTCCTTCCTCTCTTCTCTCCCTTCCTCTCCTCCTCTCCTCCCTCCTCCTCCCTCTCTCCCTCCTCCTCTCTCCTCTCCTCCTCCTCCTCTCCTCCTCCTCCCTCCCTTCCCTTCCTCCCTCCTCCCTCCCCTCCCCTCCCCTCCCCTCCCCTCCCCTCCTCTTCTCCCTCTCTCCTCTCTCCCTCCTCTCTCCCTCCTTCCCCTCCTCCCTCCCTCCCTTCCCTCTCCTCTTCCCTTCCTTCTCTCCTCCTCTCTCACTTACCCGACTCCTCCGTCCCTACTAAATTTAATACCCGCATCACAACGTAAACACGCGACCGTAGTGTCCCCGTCCGAATCGCAGTTTAAAATAAGGCTTCGTTTCATTCCGCTCTTTTTGGACACCGGTGCGGGCGTGGGCGTCTTCTTTTTTTTATTGGAATTATCCCCCCGGGAAATTACGATTAAAATGTAATTAATTATGATGCAGTGATACCGTTAATGACATTTTTTTTATTAATGAACCGTGGGGATTCACGTTGGTAGAGGGACGGTCGCCCCTATCCTCCTCCCCCTCCACCCCACCTTTTCCCAAAACCGAAAGGGGTTTGAGAGAGCAGGAAAAAGAGAGGGAGAGGAATAGGGTGTAAGAGAGGGAGAGGAAGAGGGAGTGAGAGAGGGAGAGGTAGGGAGAGGGGAGAAGTAAGAGAGGGGAAGAGGGAGATGGAGAGAGAGAGGGAAGGAGAGAGGAAGAGGGAGTGAGAGAGGGAGAGGAAGAGGAGTGAGAGAGGGAGAGGAGGGAGAGAGGAGAGAGGCAGAGGAGGGAGGAGAGAGATAGAGGGAATGAGAGTAGGAGAGGGATGAGGTAGAGGTAGAGACAGAGGGAGAGGGAAAGGGTGCGAGAACGAGAGACCGAGATTAAGCCTCCGAAACAGACCAACAGACAAACAGAGATCAAACAGAAACGCGAGAGGAGAAACACACCTTCACCCCGATCTTCGTTATAGAAGTAATCACGTGCACAAAAACACGATCAAAGGGCGAGTAACGGCATCGAACGAACGAAGGAGGTGGGGGGAGGGAGGGAGGGAGGGAGGGAGGGAGGGAGGGAGGGAGGGAGGAGGGGGAGGGGAGGAGGGAGGGAGGGAGGGAGGGAGGGAAGGAGGAGGAGGAGGGAGGGAGGGAGGGAGGGAGGGAGAGGGAAGGAGGGAGGGAGGGAGAGGAAGATTGAGAGGAGAGGAGAGGGAGGTAGAGGTGGAGGAGGGAGGGAGGGAGATGGAGGGTTAGGTGGGAGGGGGGGGGCGAGTCGATACCGCCCCGCAACAGGTGGATTTATATTCTCGTAGGGGGTCCTTTTCGCGGTGGGTGACTCTGCGAGGATGCGAGGATGGGCGCTGTTTCTCTCTCTCTCTCTCTCTCTCTCTCTCTCTCTCTCTCTCTCTCCTCTTCTCTCTCTCTCTCTCTCTCTCTCTCTTCTCTCTTCTCTCCTCTCTTTCTCTCTCTCTTCCTCTCTTCTCTCTCTTCTCTCTCTCCCATCCTCCTTTACCTTCATCCTCTATCCTTTCATTCGTCTCCTCCCTCCCTTCCTTCCTTCTTTCCCTTCCTTTCCCTTCCCTTCCTTTCTTCCTCCTTCCCTCCTTCCCTTCCTTCCCCTTCCCTTCTCCCTCCCTCCCTCCCCTCCCCTCCCTCCCCTCCCTCTCTCCTCTCCTCTTGCTTCCTCCCGCTCCCTCCCCCTCCCTCTCCCTCCCTCTCTGCTTCCCCTCCTCTCTCAATCCCTCCACTCCACGCACACGCACACACGCGCGCTCGTAGAGTAGACTCTCAAGATTGATATCCACGGCACTTATTGTGTTTCTTTCCCCGAACCGACGAGAAAACGGCGTCACATTGCTAAAGTTTGTCACTGAATAGAAAAAAAATAAATCAATAAAAAAGAAAAAAGAAAAAAAGAAGAAGAAAAGGGAAAAAAAACTTGAGCGGAAAAACTGCTTTATTATTAACCAAAGACGGTCGTTGAGGAAAGAAGAAAAAAAATAAGGAGAAAAATATTTATAAGTAATTAAACTCCATAAAGTTAATCGCAGCAATATAAGTTTTTTTTTCTCTTCGACTTAAAGCTCCTATCTACAGTAGTTTGACAGGAATATGAAGTCGTCGAAAGAGTGTGGAAATGGAGGAGAGTGATGGAGAGAAATGAGGGTGAGGGAAAGGGAGGAGAGGAGAGAGAGAGAGAGAGAGAGAGAGAGAGAGAGAGAGAGAGAGGAGAGAGAGAGAGAGAGAGAGAGAGAGAGAGAGAGAGAGAGAGGAGAGAGAGGGGGGGGGGGGCGAGCGAGGGAAAAGGAGTGGGAGAAAGAGGAGAAAGAGGTGGGGAAACGAGAGAGATGGAGTGAGAAGAAGATTAAAAAGGGCTAGAGAATGAGGGGAAAGAGCGAGGGAGAGGGATTCTTTAAGAAAGGGAGAGAGAACGTAGGAGAAAATAAGAAAGAAAGGAAGGAAGGAAGTTCGAGAGGAGGGAATTCCACCCCTTCCTCCCCCCCTCCCTACCACCAGGTCCTCCAAGACTAGATCGAACTCCCCCCCCCTTCCCTTCCTCTCCCCCTCCGTCCCTTCTCCCTTCCCGATTTTCTCTCAACAAATTCCTGCATTTATCCATCTTTTCCCCCGGTCCTTCCCCCCCCCCCCCCGGTCGAAGGTCCTCTTGTTGCCTGCCCTTTGTCTCCCCGGGGTGTTTGTGTGTGTGTTTGTTTTGTATGTTTGTGTTTGTTTATGGTTATGTGACTGAATGTGAATGTGTGTGTGTGTGTGTGTGTGTGTGTGTGTGTGTGTGGTGTGTGTGTGTGTGTGTGTGTGTGTGTGTGTGTGTGTGTGTTGTGTGTGTGTGTGAGAGAGGGAGGCAGGGAGTGTGGTGTGTGTGTATTTATGGAGTGACGTATGTATGCATATGTGTTTGTGTCGGTGTGTGTTCGTACACAGCCTCCGCGAACACGCCCATGAATAAAGAATCGGATCGCTCGCCGACACCCCACTTTTGACCTTCTTTAAAAATATATATATATATCGTGAAGTAGTAGAGTTGTTTTTTTTTAAGCCCCTTTCCCCCTTCCCCCTTTCCCCCCCTTCCCCTCTTCCCCCTTCCCCCCTTCCCCTTCCCCCCTTCCCCCCCTGAGTGTGACGGTGCGTGGGTCGGGAGGCTCCGTCAACCTCGCTGGATTTCCCTCGCTGCGGCAACGGGGGAAAGGGGCCGCTCTCTCTCTCTCTCTCTCTCTCTCTCTCTCTCTCTCTCTCTCTCTCTTCTCTCTCTCTCTCTCTCTCTCTCTCTCTCTCTCTCTCTCTCTCTCTCTCTCTCTCTCTTCTCTCTTTCTCTTTCTCTTTCTCTTTCTCTTTCTCTTTCTCTCTCTCTCTTCTCTTTCTCTTTCTCTCTCTCTCTCTCTCTCTCTCTCTCTTCTCTCTCTCTCTCTCTCTCTCTCCTCTTCTCTCTCTCTCTCTCTCTCTCTCTCTCTCTCTCTCTCTCTCTCTCTCTCTTCTCTCTTCTCTCTCTCTCTCTCTCTCTCTCTCTCTCTCTCTCTCTTCTCTCTCTCTCTCTCTCTCTCTCTCTCTCTCTCTCTCTCTCTCTCTCTCTCTCTCTCTCTCTTTCTTTCTTTCTTTCTCTTTCTTTCTTTCTTTCTTTCTTTCTTTCTTTCTCTCTCTCTCTCTCTCTCTCTCTCTCTTCTCTCTCTCTCTCTCTCTCTCTCTCTCTCTCTCTCTCTCTCTCTCTCTCTCTCTCTCTCTCTCTCTCTCTCTCTCTCGCTCAATCTCTCTCTCGCTCAATCTCTCTCTCTTTCTCTTTCTTTCTTTCTCATTCTCTTTCAGTCTGCCTCTGTCTCTGTTTCTCTCTCTTTCTGTTTCACTCTGTCTCTGTCTGTATCTCTCTCCCTCTCTCTCTATCTCTCTTTCTTTTTCTCCCTCTCCCTCAATTAATCGATGTCGATCTTCCCCCGTCGCGATTTTGACAATATTGACATCCCATTCATACGATTAATGAAATTGGATAGACTGAATACGCAGATAGAGTAAATAACTTAACAGTGAATATAAGAATAACCGACTTTGAAGAAAGAAGCTCGCCAACCTCGTCTTATGTACTTATATGTACATGTACTTATTTGTGTACATGTTTACCTCACCATACGTGTATATTATTTATCCTTAGCCATTCATGATTCAAAGAATTCTTTGAGTAGCGTCTATTCATTCGATTTTTTTTTGTGTGTGTGTCTGTTCTTTCTCTGTCTTCCTGTTTCATCCCCTTTCTTTCTTTATCTCTCTCTCTCTCTTTCTTTCTTTCTTTCACTCTTCCTCTTTTTTCTCTCTCTCTTCCCACCCTCCCTTCCTCCCTCCCTCCCTTCTTGTCACCTTTCTCTCTTTCAGTCATCTTTCTCTCTTTCGTTCTTTCGGATTCTCTCTCTACCCCTCCTCTTCTCATCCCCCCCTCCATTCCCACCTTCTCACTCCACACACTTCCGGGCGCACAGGTATTTTTATCAGGCAACTTTATCGGTATTTTTTTTTCTCTTTCTACACTGAAATGAGTCAAGATGGCTATCGATCTAAGCTGTCATTGTTTACTTGCTTGTTGATGCCACTCAGTGAGCGTGAGGGAGCCTGCTCTTTGAGGGACGGAGGCAGAGGTGGAGGGCGAGGTGGAGGTGGAGATAGAGGTAGACATAATAGAGATAGAGATAGAGACAGAGGTGGGGGTGGAGATAGATAGGAGACAGAGGTAGATGGAGATAGAAGGAGGGGGAAGCTAAGATAGGGACGGACGGAGGACGAGAAAGAGGTAGAGGTGGAGGTGTAGATAGGTAGGAGACAGAGATAGATAGAGGTAGAGGTGGAGTTGGATAGAGGTAGATGCTTAGATAGGGACGAGAAAGAGGTGGAGGTGGAGATAGACAGAGGCAGAGATAGATAGTGTGATAAAGGTGGAGATAGGTAGAGGCTGAGGCTTAATTAAGGACAGATGGAGACAGAGATAGATGGAGATAGACACGGAGACAGAGGCAGAAATAGAGACTGACAGAGAGAGAGGGAGGAACAGAATTGGATAAAGGCAAAGGCTGAGACCGAGGCAGAGACAGATGGAGACAGAGAAAGAAAGAAAGAGCAAGAGAAAGAGGAGAAGAAAGAGAGAGAGACGCACTTGAAAGAATGAGAATGAGCTTTTTTCCCCAACATGAGATAACCAAAATGTTGAAATTTGTTGTCGACTGTAAAGTTGTAGTCTACACCTCAACATTTCAGACGCGTCGCCCACTTCTCTTCCATAAAAAAACTCCTTCTTCTTCTTCTTCTTTTTTAATACTTTAGTCATTATTTAGCCCTTCATTCTGAATATTTTTTTTTCCTTTGCCGATACGACTCTCCGCGCTACCTTATAGGTTTCCGTTACCGCGAAATAAATTCTGTGTGCCGTCTGTGGTCGTGATTGGCGTGGCGGTCGTCCGACGGGCTCGCAAACTTATTGCAAATCCTCCGATATTCGTTTCGAGGAGGAGGTGGTCGGGGTGGGGGGTGGAGGTGGAGGTGGGGGTGGGGTGGGGGTGGGGGTGGGGGTGGGGGTGGAGGTGGAGGTGGAGGGGGGGGTGGGGTGGAGGTGAGGTGGGGTGGGGTGGAGGTGGAGGTGGAGAAGGAGGGGGAGGTGGAGAGGTGGAGAAGGAGGGGGAGGTGGAGGTGGAGGAGGTGGAGAGGGAGTGAGAGGAGGGGGGAAGTGTAGGTGGAGAAGGTGGGGGGTGGAGGTGGAGGAAGGGGGAAGTGGAGAGGAAGAGGGAGAGAAAGTGGAAGAGGGAGAGGAGAGGAGGAAGAGGAAGTGAGAGGAGGAGGAAGAAGTGGAGGAGAAGGAGGAAGAGGAAGAGGATGGAGACGGAGAAGGAGGAGGCATATTCTTAGCGTATTGAAGGGATCGACCCCGTAAATATGACATGTACCCCTCCCCCACCCGCTCCCACCCCCTTCCCGTCCGCTTCTCCCTCGTCCAAAAGAAAGAGAGAAAAAACAATATTCTGATATTTTTGGTTGTAATAAAGGGATAATCTGAATATTATACTGCTCTGTTTATTTAGTTCGAGAAAATGTTGAGATTAGAATGAAGGTGAAATACGATTCTTACCTACTTCAAGATTATATATATTGCGTTTGATTACTTTTTATCATGACATTTTCATTAATGGATATTAGAAAGAAATGTCGAACTTGTGAAATACGATACTTATTTGTTCCGAAAGGATAAGGATGAAAAAATATATAAATGAATGAAAAAAGAAGATTTTTTATCATGGTATTTTATTTAGTGGAATATTTATTCGGCAAACGCCAGTATTGCAGATTTAAAAGGATTTTTAAAAAGAATATGTAAAAAAAAGTATAATTGGCTGTGTATGACGATTTGCGATTGAATTTTGTTTAAATGTTTTATTGTGTTTAACAAAATAATGAAAAAAATTAGTAACCATAGTGGTAATTATGATGATGATGGTAAATGTGATGATGATGATGAATATGATGATCATGGTGAATGTGATGATGAATGTGATAATGATGGTGAATGTGGCGATAATGCTAATGATAATGATAGTAATGAATATGATAGTGACAGTAGTAATAATGATCATAATGATGACAATAATGATAGTGATAATGATGATAATGATAATGGTAATTAAACTGCTGCTGACTTAAACAGCAGCAGTAAGCTGTAATGACAGCAACAACAGCAAAAAAAATAACAGCACTAACGGCGACGTGAATAATAACAATATTACTTACTAAAATCCTATACCTTACGTAACTTTCATCCTCATATTCATCGAGGAAGAAAAGTCTCATTACTTTCTCTCTCTCTCTCTCTCTCTCTCTCTCTCTCTCTCTCTCTCTCTCTCTCTCTCTCTCTCTCTCTCTCTCTCTCTCTCTCTCTCTCTCTCTCTCTCTCTCTCTCTCTCTCTCTCTCTCTCTCTCTCTCTCTCTCTCTCTCTCTCTCTCTCTCTCTCTCTATCTCCCTCTCCTCTCCCTCTCCCTCTCCTCTCCCTCTCCCTCTCCCTCTCTCCCTCTTCTCTCTCCCTTCTCTCTCTCTCTCCCTCTCCTCTCTCTCTCTCTCTCTCTCTCTTCTTCTCTCTCTCTCTCTCTCTCTCTCTCTCTCTCTCTCTCTCTCTCTCTCTCTCTCTCTCTCTCGTCTCTCTCTCTCTCTCCCTCTCCTTCCCTCCCCCCCTCTCTCTCTCTCTCTCTCTCTCTCTCTCTCTCTCTCTCTCTCTCTCTCTCTCTCTCTCTCTCTCTCTCTCTCCTCTCTCTCTCTCTCTCTCTCTCTCTCTCCGTCTCTCTCTCCGTCTCTCTCTCCGTCTCTCTCTCTCTCTCTCTCCGTCTCTCTCTCTCCGTCTCTCTCTCTCTCGTCTCTCTTTGAGCGGTTTGTTTGTCTTATCCACTTCGCTTCACACCTGTAGCGTAATGAGGTACCTGCTTGAAGGGAGCGGGTTTTCTTGGTGATCTCTTGATGGCAATATCGGCAAGTGATGAATGTAGAGGGAAAGAAAGAACAGAAGAGGATAAAAGAAAAGAAGGGGGAAGGGGGGAATAATGGAGAGAAAGGAAAGGGGGAAAACGGGGAATGATGATTTAAAAGTTGATTTAATAAAGAAAGAAGAGATGGGAAAAGGTGGGATGAAAAGTGGGTGGAAGATAGAAGAGAAGAAGGGGGGTGGAAGAATGAATTTAGTGAATGGAGGGTTAGGAAGAATAGGGGAAGGAAGGAAGGAAGGAAAGGCTCGGGGAGAAAGTAGAAGGTAGAAGGATACGAAAAGGAACGAAAAAAATCGAAAATTGAGGGAAATGCAGGAAATGCGAAGTAAAAAGGTAGATAGATGAAAATCAAGTAATATTAAGAAATAAAAAGCGAGAAAGTGAAAATGAACAAAATAAAGGAAAGCGAATAGAAGAAGAACGAAGTAGAAGAAAGCAGAAAGAAAAAACGAGGAAGAGAAAGAAAGAAAGAAGAAAAGAAAGGAAATAGCAAACAAGTAAAAGAAGGACATAAAAACACTAGACTTAAGATCATTTGGAAAATAGATAGAAGAAGGAAAAGTGAAAAAAGAAACGATAAAGAAATGAAGAAAGACCGAAGAAAGCGAAGAAAAGAAAAGTTTGAATATCATTAGGCGCTTACCATTAAGAAAAAAATTATCTGGGATCATCTGTTGACTTTTATCATGAAGAAAAAAAGTATCTGAACTCATATGCTGATACTGACTGCGTTTTATTCGAGAGTTCAAAGGACTTTAGTCATATAAGTCTGTGTTTGAAGGTGTTTTTCGAAGTGTAAAATGTCTATATTGCCATTAAGAGTGTCTGAATGTGGAGTGAAGTGTGGATCAAAGTGTCATCATATGTTTTTTTAGAGTGTCGGCTGTGCTTCCACGTGTCTGGTATGTTGATTATGTTGATTATAGTGTTGTGTATACTGTAGAATATCTTATAAGTTGTGTTGAAAGTATGTTTTCAAATGCCTTTTATGTTGTAGTATGTACCACGTATACTTTCAAATCCCTTTTATGTTGTAGTACGTAGCGTGTATACTTTCAAATGCCCTCTATGTCGTGTAGAGGTTATGGTTAAAAAATATCTGATATTTGGTGTACAGTGTTATATAATCTTCCAAAACATCTTGAGTGTTGTGTACAGTACGTACTTCAGAATGTCAGATATATTTTGTATACTTTGTCTAACATGTTTATCTGAAAATGCCTGAGATGCTATGTGGAATGTTTAATATGTTTCATAAAGGCTGATATGTTATTGGGGTATGTTTTGTAATGTCAAATATGTGGTTGTATATATGCTCTATAATATCTGATATGTCGTATACAGCATATATACTTTAAAATGCCTGACGAACTGTGTACTATGTAAGCTCGTGTATTAGGAGTGACTGTCAAGGAAGGTTTCTTTGTGCGCAGATTTATTAAAGTCTAAGTCTCATATTAGAGGAGACACTCATTCTGTATGTTCATGTGTGTGTGTGTGTGTGTGTGTGTGTGTGTGTGTGTGTGTGTGTGTGTGTGTGTGTGTGTGTGTGTGTGTGTGTGTGTGTGTGTGTGTGTGTGTGTGTGTGTGTGTGTGTGTGTGTGTGTGTGTAGTGTGTGTGTGTGTGTGTGTGTGTGTGTGTGTGTGTGTGTGTGTGTGTGTGCGTGTGTGTGTGTGTGTGTGTGTGTGTGTGTGTGTGTGTGTGTGTGTGTGTACGTAAAGTAGAGATAAAAGCAATAATGATACTGTTGCGCTGAAACAGAGTATGAATTTGACTGATTTTCCGGGTGAAAGATTTGATTGAAAGATTGACATGATTTTAACGGGGTGTTGCATTTTGAAATGTGGCCGAAGTTAGCCAAAACTTTACAAGGGACGGAGACAATTGAATTATCAGACCACAAGTAACGTCATTATTCTTGTTTGCAGCAGGGACTAATATCATAATCCACACGGGCATAGGTAGCGAGTCTAAATATTTTTGTTTTCGTGCGGGGAAAGACACGCGGGCGCGCCGGTATAAATACACGTACCATTGCTTACTAACTCGTACACTTGCTCGCTCGTTTGCTCGCTCACTCACGCACTCACTCACTCACTCACTCACTCACTCACTCACTCACTCACTCACCACTCACTCACTCACTCACTCACTCACTCACTCACTCACTCACTCACTCACTCACCCACCCACCCACCCACCCACCCACCCACTCACCCACTCACCCACCCACCCATCCACCCACACACCCACCACCCCACCCACCCACCCACCCACCCACCCACCACCCACCCACTCACTCACTCACTCACTCACTCACCACTCACTCACTCACTCACTCACTCACTCACTCACTCACTCACTCACTCACCCACCCACCACCCACCCACCCACCACCCACCCACCACCCACCCACTCACTCACCCGTCACCCACTCACTCACTCACTTACTCAATCACTCACCCACCCACCCACCCACCCACCACTCACTCACTCACTCACTCAAACTCCACCCACCCACTCACTCACCCGTCACCCACTCACTCACTCACTTACTCAATCACTCACCCAACCACCCACCCACCCAACCCACTCACTCACTCACTCGCTCACTCACTCACTCACTCACTCACTCACTCACTCACTCATTCACCCACTCACCCACCACCCACCCACCCACTCACCTACCCACTCACTCACACTCCACTTCTCTCATCGACTCAATCACCAGGTAATTGGGAAATCTAGGGCAATGGAGCCATATAGGCAGAGACGCTAGGAAAAAAAAGATAGATAAAAAAGTATATATATATATATATATAATTATTTAAACGCCTAATGTAGGGCATCCACTCCAACGCCTCTGTCAGGTCAAGGGCGGAGTGTGGAATCGGAGGAGGAGGAAAGGGAGGGGGAGAGGGAGTAGGAGAGGGAGAGGGAGGACGAGAGGGACAGGGAGTAGGGAGTAGGGAAACAGTGGGAAAACGGAGAGGGAGTAAGGGAACAGAGAGAGAGGGAGAGGGAGGGAGAGTAGGAGGGGGGGGAGAGGGAGAAAAAAGATGGAGACCGATGGAGAGCAGAAGGGAGAGGGAGACAAAGAGAGGAGAGAGAGTGTAACAAAGGAGATGGAGCTGGAGAAAGAGGGAGAAGACGGGAGGTATAGAAGGAGGGAAGGGAAGGGGGAAGAGAGGAGAGGAAAGGGAGAGATGGGCAAAAGGTGAGGGAGAGATAGAGGTAGATTGCGAGCAAGCGAGAGAGAGAGACAGTGTTACAGAAAGAAAAGAAGATAAAGAAGACGAAAAAAATAAGAAGCAGAAGACAAAAATAAGAAGACAAACAGAAAGAAAAAAAAAGGAAGAATGAAGACTATCGAGCAAGAATCCTTCACAGAGGAAGTGGCGAGTGAAGACCCGCCGGTGACAAGTTCATTCCAGAGTTGCAGGAAGGAAGCCACAAGGCCGAAGAGGGGGCGGGGGGAAGGGGGACGGGGGTTAGGGGGGGGGAGAGCAACAGGTGAGGTATCGCCGAGCTCGTTTGTCACGAAGTAGCGATCGGCTTGTCTGTCTGTCGATTTTCAGGGGGCTGGGAGAGAGGGGGAGAGGGGGAGGACGGCAGGGGAGGCAGGACGGGGGGGAGAGAGGGGGAGAGAGGGAGGGGAGGAGGGGTTGGGATAGAGGGGGAAGGGGGAGAGGCGAGGGGGGGCGGAGAGAGGGGGGAGAGGGAGGGGGGGCTGGAAGAGAGGTAGGTGAGGGGGAGGAGGCAGGGGGGCTGGGAGAGAGAGGGGGGGAGAGGGGGGGAGGGAGGATTGGTTTGCTAATAGGTTGGTGGGATTTTTTTAATGGTCTCTTGCTGTTTGGTGTCATCTCGTTTTGTTTTCTCTCTTCTCTCTCTCTCACTCACTCACTCACTCACGCATTCATTCTGTCTCTCTCTGACGCACTCATTCTCTCTCTCTCTCTCACTCACTCACTGCACTCATTCTCTCCCCGTCTTTCTTTCCCTCTACCTCCTCTACCTTCCTCCCTCCCCCCTCCCCTTCCTATCCTGAGCTCCCCCAAACCTTGACACATATCCCTCTGTTAACATTTTGGAAGACGTCTTAAATACCCCTTAAAAGAAAAGATTTTCCCCCAGTATCTCATATTTTTTTTGTCTCTTCATATTGAATAAAAAAAAATAAAAGAGAATCATGGTGATAAGATATTATTTTTTCAATGGTAAGCGGGAAAAACATTTCTTCCCAGAACCTTTTATTATTATTATTTTGTTATTAATTATTATTATTATTATTATTATTTTATTACGTACTTTTAGACGGGGAACGAATTGAACGCCTTAGTGTTGAAGGAGCGGAGAGGTATTGGAGGTGGCATAATGATGATAATTATATGGTATTAGCTGCTACTGCTGCTGTTACCACTACTACTACTACTACTACTACTACTACTACTACTACTACTACTACTACTACTACTACTACTACTACTACTATTACTAACTACTACTTACACTACTTACTACTACTACTACTACTACTACTACTACTAACTACTACTACTACTACTGACTACTAGCTACTACTACTACTCTAACTACTCACTAACTACTCACTACTACTACTACTAACTACTACTACTACTCACTACTACTACTACTCACTACTACTACTACTCACTACCTACTACTACTTACTACTACTACTACTACTACTATACTACTACTACTACTTACTACTACTACTACTACTACTATCTTACTACTACTACTTACTTACTACTTACTACTACAGCGACAGCAGCTATTAATACTACTACTACTATTGTGACTGCTATTCTATTCTACTATTACTATTATTATAAGTATGACTACTGCTACTACTATAACTGTTATTACTACTACTATAACTATTAATATCGCTACTACTATTGTAACAATTACTACTATTACTATTATCATAACTATTACTACTATTATTATTATAAGTACCACTGCTACTACTACAACTTACATTGTAACTATTGGTACTATTACTGTTATTATAACTATTACTGCTACTATTACTATCATAACTATTACAAATACAACTATTATTATAACTATTACTACTACTACCATATTATTACAACTTACACTTACTATTAATATCACTACTGCTGCATCTAAATACTACAACTTCCACATCTATTTTTAGCTCAGCATATTAATGATAATAATAGGTAATGATAACAATGCATCTGACCAGTAAGCAATTCACTAATAATAATAAAATAATATAATAATAATAGTAATAATAATAATAATGATAATAATATAATGATAATAATAATATAATAATAGTAATATAATAATTGTAATGGTAATAATAATAATAATGGTAATAATAATAATAATAATAATAATAATAATAATAATAATAATAATAATAATAAATAATTAATAATAAAAGTAAAGTACTTCGACTTCTGGTTTATCCCCCCCTTCCCCCTCGACCCCCCTCACCCCCTCCCCCTCTCACCCCCCTCACCCCCCTCCCTCCCCCCGCACGCCAGGCCACCGTGAATCCAGGAAGGCGTGTGACGTCAGGAAATGGATTGGTTGTCGCTTTGATTGGTTGTCGGCGCGAGAGATTAGGGCGTGTTTATGGCGGGGTCGAGTCGATGGGCGTTGTCAATGGGCGGTTGATTGCCTCGCGCCCGGGATCCAGCGACGGTTCATTTCCTTGTCCCTTCCTCTCTCCTCCTTCCCCCTCCCTCTATCCCCTCCTCCTCCTCCTCCTCCTTCCTCCTCCGTCTTCTCTTTTGAATTCTTCCTCTTCTTCTTCTTAATTCTTTGTTGGTCTTCGTTTAATGTTAAAGGTCTTGTAGTTCTTTTTTTATGTTTATTTAAAAATTATTTTTCTTCATAATTCTTATTTTTTTTATTCATCTTTTTTTTACTTCTTTTACATCTTCCTTTACTTTTTTTTTTCTTCTTTTACATATTTTTCTTCTATGTACATTTTCTTCTTCTTCCTTACTTTTCTTTTGCCTCTTCTTTTTCCTTCTTCCTGGTCTTTCTCCCCTTTTCCCCTTTCCTTTTCTTCTCCTCTTTCCTCTCTCCTTCTCCTCTTCTTTCCATCCTTCTGCCTCCTTCCTGGTCCTCTCTTCTTCCCTTTATTTCCGTACTCCTTTGCCAGCTTTCTCGGTATTCTCTGGCTCCCTCTATCCTCCTTTTTCCCCTCTGTAACCCCCTCTCTCTCCCCTCCCCCCCTCCCCGCTGTCCCCTCTCTACCGCCCTCACCTATCCCTCTCTCCTCACCCTATTCCCTTCTGTCTCCCTCCCTCTACTCCCTCCTATCCCTACACTCCCTCATTCACTCACCCACTCACGTCCGCTATATTCCCCCTGTTTTCCCTTCTCCCTCCCTCCCTTCCCCCTGTTCCCCTCCTCCTTTCCTCCCCTCTCCCCCTATTCCCACCTTCACTCCTTCCATATCCTACTATCTCTCCCCCTATCTCTCCCTCCTCCTTCCCTCTACCCCTGTCCCTCCCTCCCTCCATCCCCCTGCCCCCCTCCCCTTCCTTCCCTCCCTCCCTCCATCTCTGCCTCCTTCTTTAATTTGCTCTATTTATCACCCCCCTTCACCATATCTCCGGGTAATTCCATTCCCATTCCAATTCCGCATTCCCACGCACTTGGCCAGTTCTGTGCGTTTGACGATCGCTTCACTCGTTGTAATCTCGTATGCAAATTGGTGTTTATGTGTCTTCTCCTTCTTTCTCTCTTTCTCTCTTCTTTTATTATTTTTCTTCTTTTTATTCGTTCGTTCCTTCTTCTTCTTCTTTTGTTCCTTTTTTTTTTAAATCGAGTTCCGTCTGATTGGTATTTATGTGTCTTGTTTCTTTTTTTTCTTTTTATTTACTTTTATTCTTTTCGTTTTTGGTTTTTTTTTTTAGGTCGTCTCGGATACTGGTTGATATTTTGATTGTTGTTTTTCGTCGTTTTTGTTTGATTTTCTTCGCTTTGTCTGTTTTCATGCTAATTCTTCCTGTTTGTTTTCATTATATTGTTGTATTTTTTAACTCTTAAAACGGCGTGTGTTTTTTGTTTTCCCTTTTTTTTTTGTTTTGTTAATAGTATATAGTTATTAATTATATATAGTATATATATATATATATATATATAGATATATATTATATATAGTATATATAAATATTATATATGTCGTGTGTGTGTATGTGATATTATGTATATAGAATAGATAGTATATGTGTTGATGTTGTATGTGTGATGTTAGTGTGTGATTGCTTGGGTATAATATTTATAATTATTATATTATATATTAGTTAGTAAGTGTGTAGTGTTAGTTGTGTTGTATTTATTATTGATTATATATATATTAATATATATATATATTTATATATATATATATATTTTCTTTGCTCCTCTTAATATTCTCCTTTATTTTTCTTCGTTTCTTCCCTCCTCTCTTACCTCCTACCTTCATTCAACCTATTATATCCTCACACCACACACTCCTTAGCCTTTCCTTCTCATCCACACTCTTCAACTCTATCACTACCTCAGTTCCAGCGTAACTACATTCTTATATTCACCTATCTATCCTCTCTACTATCACATTACCTCCTCCACCAACTTCTCGCTTTCACTGTCTGACAAATTCTACACATATGATTTACGCCCTACACACCAACAACTACCACAGGCACAAGAACAACAACCAACAACCACCAGTGAAATCTATGGACTACGCGGCACGATATACCACACCTGTCATGTGCGTTGTGATTCGGGAATAAATGTGCGACTAGTATACCGGTTCAGGTAGGAAACTTGGCTATTTATGCTTTCTTCTTAGTGTTATTAGTCTATCTCATATATTTCTCTATTCTATTACTTACCATTACCTATTTCTCTTATCTTATAATAAAGCGGTTGTTTGGTTTGATTTGCTCTCCTTGAATTTGGATGGAGTTTTGATAATGGAAGTTATGTTTGGGCTTACCTCATATTATATTTTTTTATTGTTTCGCGGGTGTGTGAAATCGTGAACTTTTGTTTATTGTTTGACATTTGCTCTTTGTAGACACCACAGTCATCATATATGTTTTTAGAAGAAATATAACACTACAAACTAAACTATAATTTTATTATATTTTACCCTACCTTATCAACATCCAACCCATACGCAACTATCCAATCACACATCACAACTCTACCACCACAACCCGCCATGATGCTTACAAACTAACCATCATCAATCCTTATCTAGCTATTACTCGCGCCGCCAATAGCTCCCACACCAACCCTCTAACTCTACTCATAAGCTTCCCACACCAAAGCCGACTCTACTCACATTGTTGCTCCCCCCAGCCATCGTCTGCCCACTTCCCACCTACTTTCCTCATACCCCCCCTCTATATTCCTCGCGCCACTATCCTCACCTACTTCCTTCCCCTCCCCTTCTGTACCTCACGCACCACTCCATCATCATTTACTCTCCTACCCCCTCCTCCCCCAGCCTTCACTCGCACACTCCACTTTCTCTTCCCTCGTTCCTCAGCCCTTTTGAAAACCTCAGGTTTATTTATAAGAAACCTGTCCCCCCGCTCTTTACTCACCTCCGCCTTCTCCGCCTCCTCCCTCCTTTCTACCAATACCTCTTCCCCTTTCCTTCATTACCCTCTCCCCCTCCTAATCGCTCTTTCCATGACCCTCCCCTCTCCTTTCGCCTCCATTCCTCCATTATACTCCCTCATGCCACCTCCTACCCTTTTCATACCCGCCTCCCCTTTTACTACCACCTCCGTCATTACGCCCACGGTGCTCCTCTCTTATTTCCCGCCGCCCGCATGTTGGTTGTCGCTGCCCCCCCCTCTTCCCACCTGCCACCCACCCCTCTCCCCCTGCCACCCACCCCTACTTCCCTGCCACCCACCTCTCCACGCCCCCGCCGCCCGTGATGATGGGCCCTGTCACTTCCACGCCCCGCCGCGGACGGCTTCGGGCTTCGGCTTCGTCGGTCTGGGCGGCTTCGTGCTGGCGTCGTCTATCTACCTTTTTTTTTTTTTTTTTTCTATTTTTTTTTTTTTATTTAGTATTGTTATTATTTGTTTTATTTTTGTTTTTTATATTTATATAAGTATTACTATTATTAATTTGTGTGTGAGTGTATTTTATATTTTTGTTTGTTATTTTGGCTTCGATTTGGGTTGCTTATATGTTTTGTTTTATTTTTATTTTTATTTATTTATTTATTCATTTACTTCTTTATTTATTTGTTTCTGTATACATCTGTTTCTTGATTTTTTAAATACGACTGACAATAAGATTTTTTTTTTTTTTTTTTTTTTTTTTTTTTTTTTTTTTTTTTTTTTGAGAAGGTATTGTTTGTTTGGTGAATTTTGATGACTTATTATTAGTTATGGTTATTATTGTTTTATTGTCATTATTATTATTTATTGTTATTATGTATTATTATTATTGTTTTATTTTATTATATTATTATTATTGTTATTATTGTTATTATTATTATTATTATTATTATTATTATTTTTGTTTGTTGTTTTTGTTATTATTATTATTATTATTATTATTATCATTATTATTATATATTATTATTATTATTATTATTTATTATTATTTTATTATTATTATTATTTTTGTTATTATCATTATTATTGTTATTGTTGGCGTCGTTTTTGTATTATTATAATAATCACCATTATTGTTATTACTGTTATTATTATTACTGCTACTATTATAATTATTAACATTATCATCATGATTACGAGTAATATTGTTGTTGTCTTACTTTTTAATGACTTTTACTTCATGTTGCACTTAATTTTTTTTTCTCAATTAGAGCATTTTTAGAAATATTCATCCCACGGCGTAGAATTTTATATATATATATTTTCGCCCTTTACATTTGTTTCATAACGTATATCATTAATTACAAAAGTTTTATGTCTGCTTCATTTTTTTTGTAAACATAGAGCAGATTTTTTTTCTTTTTATTACTTTTTATTTCCTGTTTTGCTACGTTTTTTTTGCTTTTGTTACTTTTTTTTATTCTTTTAAGTTACATACCCTCCCCCCTTTTTTTCTATTTTTTTCCTTTTGTTCCCTTTTTGTTACCTTTTTTCCCTCTCTTTGTTACATTTTTGCTTTGTTACTGAACGACACACGATGCCAGAGCGAGGCGGCAGCGAACGCACTCGGAAAAATATCTTTTGGATGGATGTTAAAAAGTTTGTTGGCTAACGACGACTTCTTTTCTGCAACTCGTGTTTTTTTGTGTGTGTGTTGTTGTTTGTGCTTTTTTTGGGTGCGTGTGATGTGTGGTGTGTGTTTGCGTTGCTTTTGTGGGCGTGTGTGTGTGTGTGTGTGTGTGTGCGTGGCCGTGTGTGTGTGTTGTGTGATGTGTGTGCCGTGTGATGGTGTGTCGTGTGTGTGTGCGCGTATCTTGTGTTGTTGTGTGGGTGCGTATGTGTGTGGGGGGGGAGTGCTATGTTGGTTACTATTATAAGGCAAATTGTTTAGTTCTTGATTACCATTCTCTGTTCTACTGCAGAACGACTAGATTCTTATGATTAACATTGTATTCCGGATTACGGCTTATGGTACGATTTATTTCTTCACCGTATCAGTTAAACACGAAAAAAAAAATACTACTTCGTCTTCCCACTAATTGAAATGTTTTGAGTATCCCCGTCTAGATTTTGTAAAGCCAGATCATCTTTTATATCCCTAAGACCAACAGAATATAATTTGATACGGTAATGATGGAGAACAAGCTCAAACACGGCAATATTTATTATCTCCAAAGTTCTCTCCATCCCCTTTGTTTGCCCTCTCCTGCCCTACACCCACCCCTGCCTCCCCCTACTCACTTCTTAGATGCATCCACTTC
>NW_020868368.1:520743-523243 GCF_003789085.1 Penaeus vannamei
TGTCACAGCCAGATCTGCATGAAGTTCGCCCAGAACAATGCGAATATCTAGCTGAGGACAGCCTTCTGTCACAGATTTGAGTTTGGCGTTAAAGACCTCTTTCACATCAAGTTTACAAACATCAGGAAGACCTTATATAGCAATGAAAGACATGAAGCCAAATGCAAGCTTCAATTTCAATGCCATTATACTCTCACTGACCTGAATAACCTCTTCTACCAAGGAGTCTACGGCTGCAGCCAAACCAGTAAAGGTTTAAGATTAAGATTAAGATTTAAGATTTAGTTTTAATTCCATTTGTTACAATGGATACTCTTTGCTGTGGCATACTGTGTTTTATTTGGCTTCCAAATCTCCCCGTGTGTAAAGGATGGCCGGGGTTACCATCAACTGGCCGTGCGCGGGATTGAACGCAGATCAGCAAGATTGCGAGACCAACACGCTAACTGCTGTGCCAGTACAGCACCACCAACATTGGTTGTATTGCTACCAGATAATCTCACCTTAACCCACTAACGTGTGTATATTTTGAAGCCAAAAATAATAGTTTCCGGGCGGCTACAAAATCAGCGCACGGGGCCAGCCCAGAATCTGCCCGCACACTGGCCGCGGCCTGCAGCGTATTCAGAACGCAAACTCCGATCCAACGTCATTGAGGCGGGATGCCCAGCAATGTTTATTTTTCCGGGTGTCTCATATATGGGACACCTGTCATAAATGGGTTAAAGTGAGCAGTAACCTTAACTCTAAGCTAATTCAGTTCCCTTGACAGCTTTGGAAGCCAATCATGCTTCCACATAGAGCATAAGTTCCAAGCACCTAGATGACACAAATGGGAGCTGGTGGATTCCCCTCATCTCATTCTTAGCAGGCAAATTTTAAAAGAAAAGCCAGTGAGTGACAGCTGCACTGACTAGAAAGTTAAAAAAAAGGAAGGCACACAGAAGCAAAAATTGTTTGGTTACCACCTGGCTGTTAGTGTATTTCTGCTAATATATTTCTGCTAACAACTTGTATTATAAACTGTATATACTACAATTTTTAAGAAAGTCTTATGGCAAAAACATGAAGTAGGCAAATAGCAACCTTAGGGGAAGAGTCGTCAGTACGGTTCACAAATTACGATTTTTTAAAACTTTGTGTGTGGATACATGACCATGTGACGCACCCAGGGCGCCGGTTGCCAGATTCGTAACGCGCTCCTTTCCGCGGTTTAAAGGTCTGGGGTATTTAAATGCCCTCGTGCTGCCACACCCCCTTTTGCTTCGTGCTTTGTTTTTCTTGTATTTTCAACGTTTTTTCGGCTGTTTTTGCGAATTTCTTTGGTATGATATTGCTGTACGATAGTTTAGGCTGTGTTCAGCAGTCAGGCAGCAGCAGCAAGGACGGGAGAACAGTGCGATTGATAAAGTTTTCTGGAGTACACGTTTTGTTTTCAACTTGTTGAAAACCTAACAATATGTCATTTATATATCAGAAATGCATAATATACGATTTATTATGTACTATGACATGTAAATGACAGAGGGACCAGGAGCCTTGACATCTGAAAGTATACTTTTCAGAGAACACTCCCACCTAACCTAACCTAACCTTGACATAAAGATGACCTAAAATTACCTGAACAAGGCCTGACCCTCTACCATAGGACTCATATTAAAGGCCAAGGAATTGTCTAAGTAGATATTCACATTTGGTAATCATTGGTATGACCTTTATGATGTAATGACGATGAATGGCAAAGACTGCCATTTTCTCAAAATCACATTTTCACGCATGATAGTAAGGTTAACTTTGTATGTAATTACGCGATTTTAATAATTCTTGTTGCAAAATGATCGTCCAGTTCGTATCTACTAACTGTAGCAAAGTCATGCATCATTTCCACCAAATACATTTTTTACTGAAAAAAAATAATGGCAATTTTCGGACGAAAAAAAAAAAAGGCGCTTTTTTGCAAGGTAACTGAAACTGTCGTTTCAGATAGATTTACATGAATGCTACATTTGGTACTCCTGTTGACTAACTCTGGTCAGAAGGAAACTCAGGTACTATTCACTATAAGGAAACCATCACATAATTTTTGAATTCTATCATCTCGCTCTTTTTTTTTTTTTGCGCAAAAATTTACACAGCTTTTTAAATCAAATTTCTTGTATACAAGCATCACATACCCATGCACTTAGTGTAAAAAAATTATTGACCTAGCTAAAAAACTAAAGTAAGCAGGATCGGATAACGAATTTTGTGATCGTACCGACGACTCTTCCCCTTAACAAACTGGTATTATTTCACAACAGATGGGTGCTTTGACCAAAAAAATTTGGCTATATTTCAAGTACCTAAACCTGTACCTGTGGTGACACAAGGTACAGTAAAATGTTTTAGTTCGTGGAAAGGTGCTTACAATTGACAGAACACTAGTGTTCCATCCAATCTCAAACCTCCCACCTCTGTTCGTAGCTGATAGAGTTGTACTTAACCCCTACAACCAGGATGA
>NW_020868368.1:538243-548243 GCF_003789085.1 Penaeus vannamei
TGATATATAGGCTCTAGCCTGTCCCGCTTGTTGCAGACAAACTTCACAACGTGTACTCTTGGTTGCAATGAACCGTATTCATGTGGACAAATGTGGAAAGGTATGAATGAGAACGAATATCTTCACAATACAAGAGATGTATTTGACCGGTTTCGATTATATCTTCGTCAGAAATACATGGTAGGATGTATTTCTGACGAAGATATAATCGAAACCGGTCAAATACATCTCTTGTATTGTGAAGATATTCGTTCTCATTCATACCTTTCCACACTTGGTTGCAATATAGCCGTGGCTAAGCAAACTGCAGACTCTCCTTAGTATCTGGATTATACTTTGTATTCTATTGGCTGACATTCTTCATTGAGCTTTACAGTTTGTCATAAAACAAATCTTAATAGAAGCTTATGTTAGTTAGTTATGTACATGTCTTCCTTTTCAGATTTACCATCTGCTAGTAGTCCTCCAGCATTACCACCCAGAAATCAAGGTAAATTACGGACATGTTTATTTCATCTCTTTTTGAATTTGGGAAATAACATTCCATTATTCATTAACCATTTTTACTTTTTAGCAGTCATTAATAATAGCCAGAGTAGTATTTTAAAACCGATGTTGCAATGTAGGGTATCTACTCCTTTGGGTAGCCTATAATGCATTTAGCTAAACAGAGGTAAACATTTACTCCAAATGTCAGCAGTGAGAGAAACAATTGAAATTTTACTTTTCTTGAGGTAAACTGTGTTCATTATATTATGTAATGTATTAAATTCTGCCTGTGTTTGTTATTCCATGTGACTGCACTGTTGAAGTCTCTTCATTTGATATAAGATTGGCATCTTATGCCTGGAATCATATCCATGTGACAGGAAAATAAGCCAATTAATTTTGATGTATAATGGGATGAAATTTGACCAGAAGAATCTCGCACACAAACACACATGTTATCATGAATCTAAGAGAATCTTATTCCAACTATTATTTTATTATCATTGTTTTTACTATTGTCGTTATTATTATTATTATTATCATCTTCTACCAGGAGAGTACACTGCATTGAAGTAGTTAGACCATCAGTTTATATACAGTTAGTATTTACATGACTATCTGAGGGGGGGGGGGTAAAAATGAAGGTAGGAGTGTAAGGCGGAGAAAAAAGGGGTAGAGAGAGAAATGAAGAGGGAGCAGGCTGAAAGAGAAAAGGGGGGGATTGGCTATGGAGGGGACCGAAAGAGGAAAAAAGTAAGCTGAAAGGTAGGGGGAAGGGAGAGATGGCTCAGAGAATAAAAGGGGATGAGAGAGGGAAGGAAAGTGATAAGGGAGCGAAGGAGGCGGTTAAGTTTAAGGAGGAAGAAGAGGAAAATGGAAGGGGACAGATATAGGGCTTCAGGTAGGATTGGAGTGGATCTAAGGTAGATTTAGGATCCGTAGACAGTCTCGCTGAAGTCAGGTCAGGTGACCCTCAAAAACTGTAGCTGGCTAGGCTTCGGCGAGGCTGTTTCAGGATCCCAGGATAGAGAAAACGTGTGACCTTAGCTTAAGTGGCAGAGGGGAAAGAGAAAGATAGAGGGAAAGAGGAGGCGAAAAGGCAGGAGGAGGGTGAAAGACTAAGAGACCTTTTCTGTGAAATTTCGATGTCCCGCTAGTTTATGATTAGACTCAAACTCTTTTAGTATTTTAGCTTATGTTCATAAAGGTTTGTAGATAATGTGAAATGGCAAGTAACTAGTGATTAAAACACTATGGCTAATGCCGATTGTAAGAGGTATTGAACCTCCTACATTGATACTGGTGGGGCAGAGCAATAAACTTGTATGGCTTCATCCTTTATTGTTAAGAGATTGCACACGTGTAGAAATAGAATATGATATGACTGGTCAGTGCTGGGTGGAACTGTGGCCCAGCCTGCTGTGGCGAGGCGTCAACGCGGTCAGCAGAGAGGCTAGGTCGCTCCCAGAGAGAAGGCGAGTCAGAGTGAGAGTCTGTGTCTGAGACTAAATGGTCAACCTGGGTCGCTTATATCTGACCAGCAACGGGGTTGGGCTGAGTTCACAAACTTCATGGCGCCCATGTGTGCACCAGCATGGCCTCCATGTGGTCTGCAAGCTTGCATGATAAATTTTGTTGTGCAGTATGCTATACTGATGGTAAGGTGGATTTACAGATGTAATAGTATTTTTTTTTTTTTTATACAACCATATTGGAGGTCTGGACACCGTGATTAACCATGAACAAGAGGAGGAAGGAAGTACTCTTGTTTCACATTTTAGTCACAGAAGTCTATAGGTATACCCTGTCCTCAAACAACGAATGAGGATAGCAAGGGGTAAAGAATACCAGATTGTGGTTGTAAATTATTCTCCATCCTAAAACCCACAACATTGTGAAGCAGCTGCAAAACTTCATATTACTGAACCGTCCTCCCCTCTATAGGTGTAGTTTTATATTTACTTTCATAAAAGGGTTAAAGGGAGCCGGAAGCAAGATGACAAGGACACATCTAGGCTACGGATCGCACTTGCTTATCACGGGAGGTGTGGGAATACAAAGGGCAGCCTGAGAAGTGCCATCTGCATCTCCACTGAGACATCTGGGGAGATATGCTCTGGGGATTATACCATATTTAGATGAACATCAGTCTTGATATCTCCCCGGCTCACACATCACTCCTTATATGGGTGAAATCTTGTAAAGTTAGTTTTGATAAGCCATTTTTGTTCCCATCTCAAGACGGTGTCAAGCTTTACTTCGATTTATCAGACAACTCCAGTGAGCGAATCTTGTCTTGCCAAATGAGTAGTAGTCCTCGGTCATCAGTGTATCGGCTTCTTATCTAAGGGGACTGCGGTTTGCATCCTGCCCAGGCACAAGGTTTCATTTGTCACCTTGGGTTTACTGCTGT
This sequence comes from Penaeus vannamei, assembly GCF_003789085.1. Taxonomy (NCBI): domain Eukaryota; kingdom Metazoa; phylum Arthropoda; class Malacostraca; order Decapoda; family Penaeidae; genus Penaeus; species Penaeus vannamei. Next base: position 541,146 of record NW_020868368.1, read on the forward strand.
AGCTGGGCACCACGGTGGATGAGGACGAAGCTCACTTGAGTCAGCACCAGCTGGCTCACGGTATTTAGGCGAGGCGGCACAAGCTGGGACCCCTCATAGGAATAGCCCGGATGAGGCTTTCGTTGAATATCCCAAGCATGAAGAAGCATCAGTGAATCAGGGAATTTAGGGTTGGGGAAGTCAGTTGTGCATATTTAGTGTTGGACTCCTTATGCTGCCTTAGGTGTACCTGTATACGTAAGTGTATTTGAAATCTTTGAATATGAACTTTCATTTAGAATCAGACCGGCTGAAAGCTCGCTCCTGGTATCTGGTTACGACTACCATCTTTAGTCATGAGCCTTTATGTTAAAACAATAGTTGTCAGTATGTTCAGTACGTCATTTGTATGCCTTGGTCGGGAGCTAATTATTAAATTGCATAATATCTATAATAAACTAGTTTGGTAGTATTTCCTTGGATCACGTTTGTTTTGTTTGGCTTGGGGATAAGGGCCACTAAAGTATTTTTGAAAAGTGAGGGAGAGTAATCAGTGACTAAAAAAGTGTTATATTAGTATGCCATAACTCAAAAAACACCAAGATGAGTGAGTACATCACATCTGATCTGAGCGGAGTTTGGAATCTGGAGACCTTTGAAGAGACCTTGTGGTTTGTTTACCCTCCTTGAGGAAGAGACTGAAGGTACGGACATTATTACCTTTTGATTGTTTCATTTTTTGCCATTATCAAAAATATTTAAGACATAGTTTCTTATCATTGTGAACTCACTGAATATGGTTTAAAGTTTATTAAAAGAAAAAAAGTTTCTGTAGTAGATCAAGAAATGCTTAGTTCTCTTGCTTGGATGAAATGACTCTGATTTTAAATGCTCTCACAGAATGGACAGGATTTGGTACAGGCCCAAAGTACTGTAACTTTGATGTACTAGTACTGGTCCTGTATGGACCTAAATGTATATTCTTTTGTTGTGACTAAAACATTTAAATACAACTACGATGTGACAATTTACCTCTTGGAACAGACTATTGCTAGTGCCCTGCCTTCAGAATAGTATCCAGGGGCGGGGTAATAATTATAAATCTGGGCGGGCGGTTGCCCAAAAGTATAAAAAATTAAGGCTGCCCACTTCAATATTTATATTGTACAGTTACACATTGTTTAGGTTTTCATCTTTCTGTGTGTATCATATATTAATATAGACCATTATATAAATCTATATTAATATATAAAGGGTCATTGACCATTGGGGGGCACGCAGGGTGGCCATTCAGATTGCAGGGGGGGCAGGTGCCCCCTCATGCCACCATGGATGACCTGCTTCTGATAGTATCATCTTAAACAAGGAGCCTTCGGCACAGTATCTTCCACAAAGCAGGAGTGAGCCACAACTCAAGTGCCTATTCATAGATGGACTGCCAAGGGAGTGTCTGCCATTAGACTCTAGAGGAACTTCCAAGAGTTCACTTCAAGTTAAGGAAAACTCTTTTAAGGTGTAAATAATAATGATAATAATCCAATATTAGAAGTGTATAAATACACAATTCGTTTCATTATATTCCATTATACTGTAGTCATGCACAGACAGCAGTGGATTGCAAACTAGACATCTTGATTATCAAAAAAAAGAAAGAAAAATAAAATTGAAGCAGTGACCAAAATACGGCCTGCGTCTAGTACAAGCATTCTGTTCAATCTGTTCTTATCAGATCAAAAATGCTTCTGTCATTATAGATGATCACCCTTTATTTGAACAAGTATTTCAGGTACAAGTACAGGTCTGGACCTACACTTCAACCTGTGTACCTATACCTAAAATATGTTTAGGTACAGCTCTAGATCGGAACTTTGCTGCTGAAATTCACAAGAAGAGATGATGCACTTGCATATTCAATTCTAGAATATTTTGTTTGTCAAGGTTTATATTGAAATTTTGAGATGAAAGATACAGTAAATGGTGTTAGCATTTATCACATGACTGGTGACTTTATCTCTTTAGTGAGTGATTGTATGCAGTAGCTATGTCAGCAGACCAGGAACAGTGGGTACCTGCAGCCCAATAAGAGACCCGAGAGTTGTCCGTGTCAATCAATCAGGTCTGGGAAGTGAATCGTGAGTAGTGCCTGCTGGTGATAGAGCGAAGACAAGGCTATTGGGCCTAGCATAACCCAACGGGGAAGTATGCAGAGTTGAGTTGTTCAAGTTGCAGTTCCTGATTGGTACACTAGTATGGTGTTGTTTGGTGTGAGGGTGTTGTTTTGGTAACAAAGTCATGTGATCTTACCTACCACTCAAACCATTCATCTCTCTCACAAACTCATGTCTCATACCCCTACTTCTCACTTCCTGCCATGCTCCTCCATCCCTGACCCCCTCTGACAAGCCACCCTCTACACTTTCTGATGCGCCTCTTCTGCACCTCCTACTATGCCATTCTTCGCCTACTGCGTTACTACTGTGTGTGCCAACAGACTCTACACCTAGTCAATCTTCTCCCATGAATTCGCCTACCTGAATCATGGAGGAGTGAACAGTTTCAGAGTAAACTGGTAGGTGAAGCCATAGAGTGAATACAGTGGACGATGTCTCACCAGACAGAGCCTCAACACTCATTTAGGTAAAGGAATTCAAAGCAGGGTTGGGTCCAAGTACAGGCAACTGTACCAAAGTCAAAGCCCAAGCACATGGATATTTTTAAGTATAAGTAGTCACTTTGCTATGTACTTAAGTTCAAGTATGTCACTGTATTTAATTACAAGTACTTTATGTGATCAAATAACTGCCTGTCACAGGTATGTCACAAAAGTTTAGCACAGAGTTGCAAAACATTGTACAATATACAATGTACTTGAATGTACTTTGTATATTTTAAGTACTTTGGGTCTAAGTACAAGTAACATGGAATTTTTAAACTCCAAGTACAAGTACAATTATATGCATTTGGACCCAACCCTGATACCTACCGAGGAGGTTTATACGCCCTGTCAAAGAAGGCCGACTTGAAGAGAAACATCACTAAGATGAGAGAGCAACTGGAGTACCAAGACAACCACGGATGCTGTATTAACAGTGCTTGAGCATCCTAGTAGAGAAGAAACATCATGGCCAAATTCACGAGGATTGTGGATCCTGAGGTGGTCTCAAAGATAAGACCAAGGTAAGAATGCTATTCTCAGGCTGTACATAAAGACTTTCCCAGCCGTGAATAACCAGCTGATCCACTATGACTACCCACCTCACTCCAGTCCAGTCCTTGCTACACTTCACTGTTTGACCCGCAAACACGTCAAGAATTTTCTAGGTATAAATTTATGCCTCTGATGACTTGAGTTAATTTTCCTATTGCTCCAGGAGCAGATACTTTCCTTTCTGACTCATTTAACAAGATGAATCCTAATTGTTCCTATGCTTTTCCTGATTCTATTACTTATAACAATATCAATTGCTTATTTCTCTATCATAATCCTTGCAATGTTCACAATCTAATAATTTTGGTGTGATAGTTTTTCAACGTCTCTTCATTTTCGCTAACTACTATGCATATACTTCTCCCACTATCCTAGAGGCGTCGCCCTCCATATTCATGATAGATTTTCCTTATGTTGTAGAACTGTTCTATCTTTTCAATATTTTAGTTTTTTTATTGAAGCAATAATTAATACCTGGGCCCGTATACACGAAAGGTCTCAGACACTTGAGACTAAATTTGAGAAGTGTCGGAGGAAAAAATAGGTCCGTCGTTTGTTTACATCGTTGGTCGGCGCTTATTTCATTATTTCATATTTATTAATACATAATAATGTTTGTAAACATGTTTTCTTTGGCAAAATACTCTATCGTGCTGGCACAACACACGCAAATCAATCATTACACAAGAAAAACAAAAACAAAGCGATCAAAATGTGAAGATGGCCTTTGCTGAAGCAAAGCATATTCTCAACTTTTGTCTCAACTCTGTCTCAAATGTAAGACAGGGTCGTAGGAGTCTTAAGTCATTTGAGAATAGACTCAGACAGTTTCACATTGAAGTATAGGCTTATGTATGTATATGCGCATATATGTATGAACAAGTAGAAATATGTGTGTATATGCATATGTATGTCTGTGTATATGCATATGTATATATATATATATATATATATATATATATATATATATATATATATATATATATATATATTGTTGTGTGTGTGTGTGTGTGTGGTGTGTATAACATGTATATATATACATGTGTGTATATATATATATATATATATATATATATATATATATATATATATATATATATATACTATGTATACTATGTATACGATGTATACATATATATTATACATATACATATATATATATATACATAGATATATAGTTTCAACTCATAATTGAGATACTTTCTAAAGAAAAATAAATGAGTCGTTACTGGGATTTTAACTAAGAGTTCCTGTGCATCCCTAAAAAGTCATAAAATAAGTATATATATATATATATATATATATATATATATATATATATATATATATATATATATATATATATATATATTTAAATGTAAGGCCTTAATGTCTTGAATTTGCCCAAGGCACATCTTTGTTCACGTAAATATACATATATTTGTTACCGTATGGCGAGAGATATCGGTCTGTGCGCAACCAATTGAAACGAACAGTTTCGAAATGCCAAGTCAGATCATCACTTTAGTTTATCACTAAACGTACCTAGAACAAAAAAGCAAGTGGTGCAGGAAAGACATTGCCAATTCTGAACAATATTTTAAACAAGTTAAATAATATATTTTCAAATTACAAATAAATAGCAAAGAAGCATTTTTTTCAGATATAGGTAATTAATCAGTAATGTAGACGGAGGCTGTAAAGAATTTTTCGGGTCCAACAACCACACGAGCCTGTCTCCAGCAACAGACCGACACAGTATTAATATTAATGGTGGTGATTGCGTTCCTGTCAGTGCAATTGAGAAAATACTTCCCAACATTCTTACACCCATGAAACATGCTATTACTTTTCTTTCAGTATGAGACTATTCCCCACTAAACAAAAAAACAAAAAAATTGCTTCAGTTTACCCACTGTTCATGACTAGAACCGTTTGCCTTAATAACTTTCGCCATATTTCTATCCTAATAGCATTGAACTAAATATTTGACAAATTAACGTGCATCACCTTAATGATTTTCTTTGTAAAAAGGCCATGATAATCAGTCATTATAATTTCTTGAAGAACAAATCAACTCAGCGGTCTGAGACATCACAAAGGAAGCGTTAAATTTTGTGAGGGTTGTAACTTTTTTTTCTTGCTTCTTTTTTAGTCCTTTCTTAAGCAATTTATACGGTTAACCACTGTAGTCTTTTAGCAAAGTTATACAATTACGGTATTAGGGAATATGTGCATGGTTTGCCTCATATCTGTGAAACCGCACACAATGTATAGTTTTTAATAACTATAATTCTCTAAAAGATTTATGAGACATGAAGTTTCACAGGGACCCATGCTGTTCCTACTATAAATGAATAATATAGTCAATGCGAGATTTCTGAACTCTGAATGTTGAACAGACATTTTATCATTAGTGCCAAATATAAAAACAATATAGCATCCATACTTAATAAACTATGTGGATTTACTAATCAGTTCCGTTAACTATTACCCTTAAAAGCCTTGCAAGAAATATACTTTTTACATATGGGCAACTTTTTTGAGATCACATGCTTTGCCTCTCTGAAACCCTGAAACGCAAAAAGAATGGCCGTAAAAGAGTTGTGTACTTTTTGTTTTTAAAAGCCTAAACCCCCAAGGCAGTGAACATTCCTGTTTTCAAATTAATCACCGATATCCCTTAAGAGACAATAATGTACCTGAAAATTGACGTAACTGCTACTCTATCCTCTTTTGAACACTCGCGTGTTTTCTCAGTATGCTTTCTGATGTTTTATTTTACTTCATTTGCTTCATTTATATCTACTGGATGCTCTTATGTCATATTTCCACCAATACAATACAGAATATAATGTATGTCTCTTTTACCATTACTACGTGCTCCGGTATTTCTCCCAAATATCAATATGTATATCAGTCAGTAGTTATATTAGTTTAATATTAAGGAAGTTATCTTGCAAAAGGTATATTTTTTTGTCCTAAGCTGATTTTTTGTCTTGATCCCTCTTTTATTCATTGATATTTCTACGTCTATTTTAATGTTATGGTATTTGATCTATATGTCAATGATCAATACTTCAATGGGCCTTTCTATGGGAGTTTTCAACCCGGGAGGGCTCAGCCACGCCACTATTGCTGTTTCGTATTTCTGTTGATGTATGTTTAGCTAAATAAATTGTTTGACTGACACCCCTCCCCCCCCTCCTCCTCCTCCTCCTCCTCCTCCTCCTCCTCCTCCTCCTCTCCTCCTCCTCCTCCTCCTCCTCCTCCTCTCCTCCTCCTCCTCCTCCTCTCCTCCTCCTCCTCCTCCTCCTCCTCCTCCTCCTCCTCCTCCTCCTCCTCCTCCTCCTCCTCCTCCTCCTCCGTCTCCCGCTCCCCACTCCTCCTCCTCCGTCTCCCGCTCCCCACTCCTCCCCCCCCACAAATAGGGAATTTCCTGACGCTCGCGGCTACGTTTGAGCCAGTCATGTGCGAAGCTCCCGGCTGGAAAACAGACGCTCCCATACTCCCCCGTTTCCTCTGCTCCTCCTTCACTCTGCGCCATTCATTCTCCGCTTTTTCTTCATCGCTGCCTTCATTTAATTTTCATTACATTACTTCCATATGCATTCTATTTTATGTGCTCTCTTCCTTTTTCATCCTGCCCATTACACTATTCTTTAATTTCCTTAACTCTGCTTCCATGCGATCATTTGGATTAATTTGGCTGTTTACTTTTTAAATATAGTTTTGAGCATTTCTCTCCATGTTTTTTCTTCCAATTTGCATTTTATCGTATAATTTCCATGTATGTATGTGCGTATATGTTTTCTGTGTATGTATATGTATGTGAGTGTAGATAAGTATATGCATATGTTCATATATCTATATCGATGTATCTATCTCAGTCTATCTGTAGCTAATTATCTATATTTTGTCTCTCTGTCACT
>NW_020868368.1:555743-558243 GCF_003789085.1 Penaeus vannamei
ATTAACTCAACTTTGGCCCGGCAGAGTAGTAGGAACTTTACCGCAGTTAATCGAAGTTGGGTCCGTATAACTGTAGAATATCTGCTCCTGCACCTGTCCCTCGGTCTTCGGTCTACTATCCTCTCTATTCTCTCCCTCTCTCTATTCTCTTCCTTTCTCTGGTCCTTTTTTTTAAATCTCTCCTTTCTCTCTCGCTTCGTTTTTCGCTATATTTTTTCTCTCCCCTTTCACATTCTTTGTTTAATTGTTTCTCTCGTGTGTGTTTTCTTTTTTTTTCTTTTTTTCATTTTATACTCTACTTCCTTCGCTTTCGTTTCTCTCTCTCTTTTTCTTCTTTTTCCCTTTATCCCCTCTCTTCTTTTCTCCTTTCCCCCTCCCTTCCTTTCCTCTCTCATCCTTTCTTCTTTCTGCTCTTCCCGTCTCTCCTTTCACTTCATTTTTCTCTCCTCCTAACTCTCTATATCTCTTCTCTTTCCCTCTCTCTCTCTCTTATCTCCTTCCCTATCTCCTCCTTTTCTCCTCCTCTTTACCCTCGCCTACTTCTCTTCCTATCCTTCTTCCTTGCTTCTCTTCTTCCCCTCTCTCTCCATGCCTCTTTTCTTCTCTGTATTCCTCCTTCTCTCATCCTTTCCTATTTCTTTTCCTCTGTCCATATTTGCTCACGACTCTGTGGTATTTGATATCAAGAGTTTTTCTTTTCTATCTATCTATTATTACATTCGTGGTCAGTTCGGTTTAATTGTATATCTATTGCATGGTTAATCATATCATAATAGTTAATAGCAGTAAGTAAGAATCATTGTTGCACTCAGGGGAAAGTTGTGGCTGGGTTGGTGTAGATATCAGGGTGATTAAGATTAATTAATTAATTAGAGTGTGATTAAGCTAATTGCTGTGGATTTGATTGCGTTTTGGAGAAGGATTGGAGAAGGAGTCCATAGTTTAGGAGTTAATGATTGCATTGCGCTAAAATAAATAAATAAATAAATAAATAAATAGTGATGGATCGTAATAGAAATCTAAGGGTTGATTATCTACTCCCCGAGAAATGATTAAGCATGATTTTGCAGAAATCCGGGGTAGACACGTAGATGCTGGAGTAATCAGGAAAGTTTGGCGTAATTACAGACAGAACATGATGAAACTTTGAGAGTAGGGTTATGTACGTTCCAGAAACCAAGGAGATTACAATAGTAGAGAAGATATCAAGGTAATTTAGATTAATTACGTTTGTTATATCATTCTTTCATGGAATATCTTTCAATTGGAAACCAAAACGACTTTGACTTTACTGGTGAACTTGGTAGATAGATTGGTATTGGTGAACTTGGTAGATTGGTAGATGAGTAGATGCTGAGATCCGTCAGCTTGTCATAACTCACAACTTCTGCGTGTAATCCATGCCAAGAGAGTTACAGTCATGCCAAAGGATATGACAACTACGAATGGGAGTAGATTTGATTAAACATTTACGGTGGAAATCTGTCTTCTGTGAGTAACTTTATTTTGATTCTGTTACTACTGCTTCCGGATGGTAATTTGGTTATTATTACATTATTTATAATAATATTATATTTTATTTATTTATTTATTTTATTTTATTTATTTTATTTATTTTATTTATTTATTTATTTCATTATTTTATTTATTTATTTTATTTTATTTATTTATTTATTTTATTTATTTATTTGTTTATTAATCATATTATATTTATTTATATTATATTTGGTTATTACTACATTATCGTTGGCCTTATTACGCATTCGTTATTGATGATGGTTATCGTTGCTACTGGTGTTCCTGCCTTTGTTTGATTGTTATTTTGTTGTTATTGTTGTTGATTTTGTTATTATCATCATCATTGGTAGTAATATTATTACCGTTATTCTTATCATTGTTTTATTATTAAGATTACCATTATTATATTTTTTTGTTATTATCGTGATTATTGTTATTGTTATTATTATTACTAATCAATATTATTATTAGCATTATTATCATTGTTATTATTATTATTATTATCACTTTCATTATCATTATCATTATTATTATTATTATTATTGTTATTGTTATTATTATTGTTATTATATTATTATTATCATAATTATAATTATTATTATTAGTATTATTATCATTATTATTATCATTAATGTTATTATCATTAGTGTTATTATTATCACTATCATTATCATCATCATCGTCCTTATTGTTATAACTATATCATATTATATTATCATTTATATCATTATCATTATTATTTAATCATTATTGTTGCTGTTATTATTATTATTATTATATTAGTAGTAGTACTATCATTATTATTATTATCATTATCATTATTATTATTATCATTATTATCATCTTATATTATTATTATTATTTATTATTATTATTATTATTATTACCATTATTACCATCATTGTTAATAAAGATAATACTAATACTACCAGTAATGAATATGATGACATTATCGACATTATTATTAATATGATTATAATTA
>NW_020868368.1:570743-578243 GCF_003789085.1 Penaeus vannamei
CTGTTTCCTTCCCCCGACCCCCGCCACCCGCACCCCGGCGCCGCCGCCCCGGCACCCCTGTTTCCCTTCATCCTCTCTTTCGACCTCCCGTCCTCCAACACCCATTCCACTTCACCTTCCCCCTACCCTTCCAAACCCACCCCTCACACACCCATTATAAAACCACCATCACACCATAATTCTCTCCAGTCTCCTTCTCCGCTTCCACTCTCCCTTCCGCCCCCCGGCTTACCTTTCCCTCCTTCCCCTTGTCCAGCCCTCTCTTGTCCCTCCCTCCTGCCCCTCACCTCTCTTTCCCACCTCCTCCCCCAATTAAATATTCCCTCCTTCGCTCCTTCTTCTTTTGCCACCTCTCCTTTCCCCACCCTCCCTCCTAACCCTTCCTCCGCCCCACACCTCCCATTTTTTTTCCTCCCCGTCTCCCCGCCCCCTCCTCCCTCCGTCTCTTCTTCCCATCCCTTATCTCCTTCCACCCTCTACTTCCAACTCCCTTCCCTCTTCCTCCATCCACCCTCCCCTTTCCCTCCCTCTTCCCCCAGCCCCCACAATCACACACCCTTTCTGTATAATTTTAAAAACCGACACACATTAATCTCTCACTTCCATTTTCTTCCCTCCCTCCTGTTCTCCCATATCCCACCCTCTAAGTTTCTTTCTCTTCCTTCTCCCTCCCCTATCCCCCCTTTCTCCCTTTCCCCCTCTCCTCTGCCCACTCACCTCTCCAATATCCCCTCCCTCCTCGCCTCCCACAAAAAAAACAACCGGTTTCCCCACATTTTTTTGGGGCTCCCCCTACACCCCTTTTCCCCTCCTCTTTCCCAACCTCCCTCCCCTTCCCCTTCTTACCACCTGCCCCATCCACCCCTCCTTTGCACCCAACCCTCCTCCCTCCCAACCCTTCCCCTTCCCCATCCTTTCTACACTACCCGACCGTTCTCCACCGCGCCCACACACCGCATTATCAACCCGAAAACGAACGCACATCCCACGTCACTTTTAGCCAATGCATTAGAGCCTTAATGAACAGTAATCTGCTTTTCTTGCCCCAAAGCTTAACGGAGGCAACAAGTTCCAGAATCAGGTAGTTTGAGGCTACGAAGCGAGCTGTATTTCACGCCCGTTTCTCTCTATTCTCTTCTCCTTTCTATCTGCTCTATTCTGTCTATCTGTCTATCTATTTATCTGCTCTCTCTTAAATATCTCTCTCTCTCCGTCTCTGTTCTCTCTCTCTCTCTCTCTCTGGTGAAAGGCTCTGTCTTACTGTATCCTCAGTTCTCTCTCTCTCTCTCTCTCTCTCTCTCTCTCTCTCTCTCTCTCTCTCCTCTCTCTCTCTCTCTCTCTCTGCTCTCTCTCTCTCTCCCTCTCTCTCTCCTCTCTCTCTCTCTCCTCTTCTTCCTCTCTCTCGTCTCTGTCTCTGTCTCTCTGTCTCTGTCTCTGTCTCTGGTCTCTGCTCGATCTGTCTCTGTCTCTCTCTCTCTCTCTCTCTCTCTCTCTCCTCTCTCTCTCTCTCTCTCTCTCTCTCTCTCATCTTCTCTCTCTCTCTCTCTCTCTCTCTCTCTCTCTCTCTCTCTCTCTCTCTCTCTCTCTCTCTCTCTCTCTCTCTCTCTCTCTCTCTCTCTCTCTCTCTCTCTCTCTCTCTCTCTCTCTCTCTCTCTCTGTCTGTCTGTCTCCTGTCTTCTCTCTCTGCTCTCTCTCTCTCGTCACTCTGTCTCTCTCTCTCTCTCTGTCTCTCTCTCTCTCTCTCTCTCTCTCTCTGTCTCTGTCTCTGTCTTCTGTCTCTGTCTCTGTCTCTGTCTCTCTCTCTCTCTGTCTCTGTCTCTGTCTCTGTCCTCTCTCTCTCTCTCTCTCTCTCTCTCTCTCTCCTCTCTCCTCTCTCTCTCTTCTCATTCTCCCTCCTTTCTCCCTCTCCCTCCTCCCTCCCTCCCCTCTCCTCTCCTCTCTCTCTCTCTCTCTCTCTCTCTCTCTCCTCTCTTCTCTCTCTCTCTCTCTCTCTCCTCCCTCCCTCCTCCCTTCCTCCCTCCCTCTCTCCCTCTCTCCCTCTCTCCCTCTCCCTCTCTCCTCCCTCCCCTCCCTCCCCCCCCCCCCCCTCTCTCTCTCCCTCCCTCTCTCTCTCCCTCCCTCCCTCCTCCCTCCCTTCCCTCTCTCTCTCTCTCTCTCTCTCACTTACCCACCCACTTTCCCGGCCTCACAACCTCTAGTTCCTTCAGTAATCCGTCAAGTTTGAACAGCTTCCTCTCGCCTCTTCGTCAGCTGAGACCAACAGCTGCGGCGACCTGACATTGGCACGGGTGATGGGCGCTATTCTCGTGGATTATTTCCCGGTCAATAATTCCATTCTTGTGCTTGAATGCTAATTACCTCGTCAAGATCTCGTTGGGGTATTTTTTTTTTTTTTTTTTTCGTTTTTCTTTTCTCTTGATTTTGTTTTATTTTTATTATTGTGGCTCGTTTTTTTCGTTTTTCTTTTGTTTTGGATTTATTTATATTTCGTTCTTGATTTTGTTTTATTATTTTTATTGTTATGGCTCGGTTTTTTCGTTTTTTTTTTCGTTTTTCTTTTCTTTTGGTTTATATATGTTTCGCTCTTGATTTTTGTTTATTATTATTATTTGTGGCTCGTTTTTTTTTTTTCTTTTTTTCGTTTTTCTTTTCTTTTGGATTTTATGTATATTTCGTTCTTGATTTTGTTTTATTATTATTATTATGGCTTTTTTTCTTTTTGTTTCGTTTTTTATGTATATTTCGCTCTTGATTTTGTTTTATTATTATTATTGTGGCTCGGTTTTTTTTTTTCGTTTTTCTTTTCTTTCTGGATTTATGTATTATATTCGCTCTTGATTGTGTTTTATTTTTTATTATTTTATTTTATCATATTTATTCATATTTTATTATTATTAGGATTTATGTATATTTCGCTCTTGATTCGTTCTTCTCAATAATACGAAGATAATTACTCTCATCCTGCTATCAATATCTCACAATAATATGTTTAATATATACTAACACACTCTCTCTGCTATATAATCAAATCTCCTTCCATTGGACCGACCCGCTGGCCCGCGCACACCGGCTGTCTCTGCGGGCTGTATCGTCTTGTGGCACCTATACATCGGGAGGGTATCGTAATGAACTCCCATAGATGACAACGAACATCAATGAGTCTCTCCCGATATCTATCTAATAAATAAGAATAATAAGTGCGGAGGTTATGACAGCAGATGTCGTACTTACAGCAGAGCTTCGTGTCTCTTTCTTATTTTTTATTGATTTTCGTGGGTGATAATATATATAATATTAAGTTCTCTCGTTCTTCCTCGTTCGTGTTATCTGGTGGGTGTGGTGGGGGCCTAGAAAATAAATTAATTAAAATTATAACTATACAAAATATATATATATATATATTATGTAATTGTGTTAGTGTGGGGGTAATGGAGATTGATTATTATCAATTCATGCGTGTGTGTGTATGCTGTGTGCTGTGTGTTGTTGTGTGTTGTGTGCTGTGTAGTGTGTGTGTGTTTTGTGTGTGTGCGTTTGTGTGTGTATGTGTATGTGTAGGAGCCCAAGAGTGCATATATCTGTGTGTGTGTGTGTCTGGGCGTGTGTGCGTGTGTGTGTGCTTGTGGGTGTCTGGGCGCGCGCGCCCGCGTGTGTGTGTGTGTGTGTGTGTGTGTGTGTGTGTGTGTGTGTGTGCGTGTGTGGTGTGTGTGTGTGCGTTTGTGTGTGTATATGTATGTGTAGGAGCCCAAGAGTGCATATATCTGTGTGTGTGTGCTTGTGGGTGTCCTGGGAGTGTGTCTCTGTGGTGCGTTTGAGTGTGTGTGTTATGTGTGTGTGTGTGTGTGTGTGTGTGTGTGTGTGTGTGTGTTGTGTGTGTGTGTGTGTGTGTCTGTTTGTTGTGTGTCTGTTTGTGTGTGTGTGTGCTTGTGTGCGCTTGAGTGTGTGTGTGTGTGTGTGTGTGTGGTGTGTGTGGGTGTGTGTGTGTGTGTGTCTGGGCGTGTGTTTGCGTGTATGTATGTGGTATAGATGTGTGTGTGTGTTTATGTGCGTTTGAGTGCCTTTGTGTGTGTGTGCGTGAATGTGTGAGTGTGTCTGTGTGTCGTGCTTGCGTGCGTGTGTGTGTGTGTGTGTGTGTGCGTGTGTGTGTGTGGTGTGCCCACGTGAATAGATTACCAAATAAACACACGCGTGTACATACTTATAAATGTGTTCTAATTTAACCATCCAAAGGAATATAAATAAAGGGAAAGAAAAAAAAAGAACAAATATTTACTTACTTTATCGTGCACAAAATGTTCCACGAAATCCTCAAGGAATAACTGCCGATTCTTGAAACTCCTTCTGGTCCTGAACAAGAACGTGAGAGGTTCTCAGCAGAATATATAATACATATGAACAGTTATCGTTTGTTCATCTGGAAAAGAGCCGCCATTAAGGAACAAACGGTTCATCAAATATTCGAAGCCCGTAATTCCTCAATTCATTAAATGTCTGAATTGATTAAATCAGCCCATTGACGTGTGTTAAATCCAGTTTGCGTCGAGAGGCGATACGGAAATCACTGACCTAACAATTACCAAATGACCCATTATTAAACAAATTATGACCTAACATGCAATTATCACTAAAAAAAACACACGCTCACAGACACACAACACACACATGTATACAGACACGCTCACAGACACACAGACACACACATGTATACAGACAGACAGACACGACACAGACACACACACACCATGTATACGCACGCTCACCACACCGACACACACATGTATACAGACACGCTCAAAACACACAACACACACACACAACACGACAACACACACGTATACAGACAGACACACACACGCCAGTCCAGTGAGGTCAATCCCAATGTCAAGGCGAGAAAACGACAAATTGCCCTAAGAGGTCAATCGCAGGTGTCGAAAGAGGTCACCGCCGAGCCTCAGGTGTCGGCGCGCTGGACGAAGCTTGATTAGGAAGGACAGGAATCAGCCAAAGATAGATAGGACAGTGAGAGAGAAGAAGAGAGAGAGAGAGAGGGGGGGAGAGGAGGAGAGAGAGAGAGAGAGAGAGAGAGAAGAGAACGGCAAAGAGTGACAGAGAGAGAGAAAAAGAAAGAAGAGAGAGAGAGATGGAGAGAGAGATGGAGAGAGAGAGAGAGAGAGAGAGAGAGAGAGATGAATATACTCACACACAGACATATATGTATATATATATATATATATATATAATATATATATAATATATAATGTGTGGTTGTGTGTGTGTGTGTGTGTGTGTGTGTGTGTGTGTGCATGGTGTGTGTGTGTGTGTGTGTGGTGTGTGTGTGTGTGTGTGTGCAGTGTGTGTGTTGTGTGTGTGTGTGTGTGTGTGTGTGTGCGCGTGTGTGTGTGTGTGTGTGTGTGTGTGTGTGTGTGTGTGTGTGTGTGTGTGTGTCGTGCGCGCCGTGTGTGTGTGAAAATATGTATATGTATATGCATATATATGTATTCATATACATGTGTATATTGGTTAAAATTATTTTCATGCTATAGTTCAACGAATTGATAGCGTTTTATAACAGGGAATTAAGGAGAAAAAACTAATAAACAACAATGAGATTAGATCAACATATTTTGTATCAAAAACAACCCTTCAGGAATGGCTCTTGTAGACTACAGGCGCTTTGACTCAACGGAAGACAAAAAAATAATTCGTCGACCTCGATCACAGTGATACCCATGACTACAATTTCTAGAAGTTTGGACGTTTTATCCGTTTTCGCAAAGATTCAGAGCCGTTTTGCCTTTAAAGTGGAGTCGGAAGAGGAGCCCGAACCCTTCCGAAGATGCTCCGTGCTGTCTCGAAGAACAGTGTTCAACAGAACCGGCGGAGAACATCCCAGACCAATTCATATTGCAAGACTGCGTGACCCTCCGAGTCGAGA
The DNA here is from genome assembly GCF_003789085.1 of Penaeus vannamei. Lineage (NCBI taxonomy): Eukaryota > Metazoa > Arthropoda > Malacostraca > Decapoda > Penaeidae > Penaeus > Penaeus vannamei. The sequence goes on from NW_020868368.1 coordinate 576,679, forward strand.
ACCCCAGAAGAACTCCAATAAAAGTCTCATGGAAGTGAAGAAGAGGTTGACGGATGGGCTTCGAGAAAACCGCGGCACAATCATCTTTCCAACGAAAAAGCAACGGGCAGAGTCGAAGATAAGACCGCTGGAGGAGTCGGCCACTACATCAACTTTCTTTTGGCCGATGTATTTCGACCCCACGTCTGAGGATAATGGAGTCGGGAGAGGAATCACCCTTTTGCGCCACTCGGTAGAGCGAGTTTTTAAAAAATCAAACCAAATAATGGTACTCAAAGAAACACCTTTTGCGCCACTCGGTAGAGCAAGTTTTTAAAAAATCAAAACCAAATAATGGTACTCAAAGAAACACCTTTTGCGCCACTCGGTAAAGCTTTTAAAAATCAAAACCAAATAATGGTACTCAAAGAGACAATTATATAACCAGCGTTTACTTTTTACTATCAACAAATAAAAGTTCCCTTAAAGTGAAGTACAAAGAACTCGTTAATAAATAATACTGAGAAAATCATAAAACCAAATAGTGGTACTTAAGAGACAATTATATAACCAGTATCTACTCCTAACTCAACAAATAAAAGTTCCTTAAAGTGAAGTACAAAGAACTCGTTAATAAATAATACTGAGAAAATCACATAAAATCAGAACGAATCTAAAAGAAATATGACACATGAGACAACGTGCCACCATCAGCAAACTTAAATGAACACGTCCAGAACACGTTGTAAGTCAGCAACACTGTACCTCAGGAATCCGTCACTATACAACCTTAAGAACCCACGCAACCACACCAGGAGTAGAGAACACAAAAGACACGATGGACTAATGACCTATGACACCTCTAACAAAATGACGAATGACAAATGACACAATGCAGCATCATGGTCGGTGGTAATAAGGCTTGCAATTGAAATCCAAGCAGGCAGTACATTGATGAATTGCAAGACTCTGTTGCAAGCTCGACGTCAATAGAGCAACGTCACAGCTGTGGAGATAGGAGGAAAAGTAACCTGATAATAATGTAAATAAATAAATAATGATTATAGGGATAGTGACGACAGTGATGGTAGCGATAAGATTAAACACTAAGATTACAACAGAAGGGATGGTAATGATAGTTGCAGTACTAGTTAAGATGATGCTGAAGATTCAAATAAATACTAAAAATAGCAGTAAAATAATGATAATAGCGATAATATGGTAATGATTGTAATGATAATAATGATAATAATTGTGATATTAATAATAACAATAATACTGATAATAGTAATAATAATGATGCTAATGAAACAAAAACAATAATAATGATTATAATAAGTGAAAATGATAACGATTATAAAAATAATCATGGAAATAACAACAACAATAATGTAAATAATCACAATAACAATGATAACACCACCACCACCAACAAGAAACACAAACAAACACAAAGAAAACGCAAAATAACCACAATAAAAATACACCACCACCAACAACAATAATAACGAAAAAAACACATGAAACACACAAACAAACATAAAAAAACGTAAAAAAAACACCACCACCAACAACAAATAATAACC
>NW_020868368.1:585523-590523 GCF_003789085.1 Penaeus vannamei
CGCAGATGCGTTCGCGGCATGCAGACCAAATGGTGATTTTCCTGCGCAGAAAAATACACACACACCAACCACACGACACATAATATATTATGGTGTGTGTGTGTTGGTGTGTGTGTGTGTGTGTGTGTTGTGTTGTGTGTGTGTGTGGTGTGTGTGTGTGTGTGTGTGTTGTGGTGTGTGTCAGTATCCATGTCTTCATCTATCGCCCGCTTATCCAATCTTATCTAGACGAAGCACTGAAAGCAACGCATCTATTTAACATAAGTGCTTGGGCATAAAATTCATTCAACTCTGATGGATGATTCGGTAGTAAAAAAAAAAAAAAAAAAAAAAAAAAAAAAAAAAGAACTAATTAAGCTTACAATATTACATTTACAGGTTTTCTGAATAAGTCTAATGATGAGAGGAAGATTCCCCGCGTTTTATCCGGCGCATTTCCGAGCCATCCATCAGTGTCTGATAAATTGCGTTGTATTGCTTATTTTTCGTATTTTATGAACTGCCGTAACGACCATCCTGCGTGTTGTTCGTTCGATCGTATTTTCGCCTTCGTCTCTCATTTATTTCGTAATTTTGATCTTTATTTCTTTGTAATTATCTAATCCGAAACTTTTTTTCGAAGAAAGTGGAGAATTTGCCGTAAAATTATGTATATCTGTCTCGTTTATCAATGTCGTATGTTGAATGAGACTGAATATTGTGCTTCAAAAAATGCACTTCTATACATATACTGATATCTATATCTATAACTATATCTATCTGTCTATTTATCAATCTATCTATCTATACTTATATATATATATATTATATATATATATATATATATATATATATATATATATATATATATATATATAGAGAGAGAGAGAGAGACAAGAGAGAGAGAGAGGGGGGGGAGAGAGCGCACGAAATAAATAGACAGATAGATAGAAAGAGACATGATATTTTGTGCATTTATTTTACAGAACTATGATAAATCTCATAACAACTACACACTTCCGTCGCACCTAAATGCAGCACAATCATTCACAGCGTAACACCGCTCGCAGTGTGTGGTCTCACATGCTATTCGGAGAGCATTAGAAGCAAATGCTAACGATGGCGCTGAACAATATACCGTTTCGAGATACTGTACAAAATAATGAGGTGTAAAGTTTTATTGGGGCTATTAAAATTTGGCTTTTACTGGTAATACTGCGACAAAGGAAAGCGTTTGAATGGGAGAGAGAGAGAGGGGAGAGGGAAAGGGAGGGATGGGGGAGGTGGAGAGACAAAGAGGGAGATGAGAGGGAGAGAGGGAGAGAGGGGAGAGAGAGGAGAGAGAGATGAGAGAGAGAGAGAGAGAGAGAGAGAGAGAGAGAGAGAGAGAGAGAGAGAGAGAGAGAGAGAGAGAGAGAGAGAGAGAGAGAGTGAGAGAGAGAGAGAGAGAGAGAAGAGACCAGACAGACAGACATGAAAAGAAAAAAACAAGCAAACAGACAGACCAGACATAGGAGAGTACAGAGACACAGACAAGAAGACAGAGAGAAACATGCAAACAAAAAGGAAGAGAAAGAATCTAAAAGAATAATCACAAAAAGCACGAAGAAACTCAAAAAAGAATATAAAGACATTTAGCAAAAAAAAAAAAAAAAAAAAAAAAAAAAGATGAGTCATCCGTCATTCATTTGTTTCCCCGAATGATTATCCACAAACGAGCTATTGTTATCCTCTCTCTGGCTTGCATTGCGACGTTGCAACAGCTCTTAATTAGTGGCATTTATGGCTCTCCGGGCGAGAAACGCACATAGCGCTGGGGCCCGCCGGCGCGATCTGGCGGGGGGTACCCTGGGGACAAGTGGCTGGCCCGTTGACACCCTGGGTGGAGATTCGCGCGATTAAGGCTCTTGTCCTTATTCTCGAACCTGTCTCTGTCTGTCTTTGTCTTGTCTTTATCTCGATTTGTCTGTCTTTATCTTGATCTGTCTGTCTGTCTGTGCTTTGATCTGTCTGTTTTGTCTCGATTATCTCGATTTGTCTTGTCTGTTTTGTCATGTTCTTTATCTCGATTTACTCTCTGTTTATCTTGATCTGTCTGTCTGTTTTGTCTGTCTTTATCTCGACCTGTCTGTCTGTTTTGTCTGTCTTTATCTCGAACTGTCTGTCTGTTAGTCTGTCTTCATCTGGATTTTTCTTCTGTTTTGTCTTTATCTCGACTTGTGTTTTTTATCTTTCTGTCTTATATCTTTGACTTGTCTGTCTGTCTATTCTGGTGTATATCTTGATTTTATGTCTGTATGTTGTCTGTCTGTATCTCGATCTTTCTGTTTATTTTTATCTCGATCTTTCTATCTATTTTTTCTATCTCGATTTTTGTTTATTCTATTGTTGTCTGTCTGTCGTTGTCTTGGTACAGTGTATCTATTCTTCATTCCGGATGATGATGTCTCTCTCTCTCTCTCCATCATCTCTCTCTCTCTCCTCTCTCTCTCATCTCTCTCTCTCTCTTCTCTCTCTCTCTCTCTCTCTCTCTTCTCTCTCTCTTCTCTTCTCTCTCTCTCTCTCTCTCTCTCTCTCTCTCTCTCTCTTTCTCTTCTCTTCAAATTACTTATTCACCGTTACTCTCTTTCACCTATATATGCATGTTTTTTTTTTCTTTGTCTTTCTTAAGAATAATGGATGTGAAAATAGGGGGAATACGATGTGGGAAATAACGAGGTAAGAAGGGAATGAGAGAGGTAACGGGAAAAGGAAAAATAATGCATATTCTTTTTGCATTTATTGAATTGTTGGTAAAATTAAAAACGCGTAGGAATTTACATATTACAAAACAGTAACAAAAACAGCTTTAGAAATACAACAACACCTTCGGAAATAAAAAAAAAAAAAAAAAAAAAAAAAAAAAAAAATAAAAAAAAAAAAAAAAAAAAAAAAAAAAAAAAAAAAAAAAAAAAAAAAAAAAAAAAAAAAAAAAAAAAAAAAAAAAAAAAAAAAAAAAAAAAAAAAAAAAAAAAAAAAAAAAAAAAAAAAAAAAAAAAAAAAAAAAAAAAAAAAAAAAAAAAAAAAAAAAAAAAAAAAAAAAAAAAAAAAAAAAAAAAAAAAAAAAAAAAAAAAAAAAAAAAAAAAAAAAAAAATTAAAAAAAAAAAAAAAAAAAAAAAAAAAAAAAAAAAAAAAAAAAATAAAAAAAAAAAAAAAAAAAAAAAAAAAAAAAAAAAAAAAAAAAAAAAAAAAAAAAAAAAAAAAAAAAAAAAAAAAAAAAAAAAAAAAAAAAAAAAAAAAAAAAAAAAAAAAAAAAAAAAAAAAAAAAAAAAAAAAAAAAAAAAAAAAAAAAAAAAAAAAAAAAAAAAAAAAAAAAAAAAAAAAAAAAAAAAAAAAAAAAAAAAAAAAAAAAAAAAAAAAAAAAAAAAAAAAAAAAAAAAAAAAAAAAAAAAAAAAAAAAAAAAAAAAAAAAAAAAAAAAAAAAAAAAAAAAAAAAAAGAAAAAAAAAAAAAAAAAAAAAAAAAAAAAATAAAAAAAAAAAAAAAAAAAAAAATAAAAAAAAAAAAAAAAAAAAAAAAAAAAACAAAAAAAAAAAAAAAAAAAAAAAAAAAAAAAAAAAAAAAAAAAAAAAAAAAAAAAAAAAAAAAAAAAAAAAAAAAAAAAAAAAAAAAAAAAAAAAAAAAAAAAAAAAAAAAAAAAAAAAAAAAAAACAAAAAAAAAAAAAAAAAAAAAAAAAAAAAAAAAAAAAAAAAAAAAAAAAAAAAAAAAAAAAAAAAAAAAAAAAAAAAAAAAAAAAAAAAAAAAAAAAAAAAAAAAAAAAAAAAAAAAAAAAAAAAAAAAAAAAAAAAAAATAAAAAAAAAAAAAAAAAAAAAAAAAAAAAAAAAAAAAAAAAAAAAAAAAAAAAAAAAAAAAAAAAAAAAAAAAAAAAAAAAAAAAAAAAAAAAAAAAAAAAAAAAAAAAAAAAAAAAAAAAAAAAAAAAAAAAAAAAAAAAAAAAAAAAAAAAAAAAAAAAAAAAAAAAAAAAAAAAAAAAAAAAAAAAAAAAAAAAAAAAAAGCAAAAAAAAAAAAAAAAAAAAAAAAAAAAAAAAAAAAGATAAAAAAAAAAAAAAAAAAAAAAAAAAAAAAAAAAAAAAAAAAAAAAAAAAAAAAAAAAAAAAAAAAAAAAAAAAAAAAAAAAAAACAAAAAAAAAAAAAAAAAACAAAAAAAAAATAAAAAAAAAAAAAAAAAAAAAAAAAAAAAAAAAAAAAAAAAAAAAAAAAAAAAAAAAAAAAAAAAAAAAAAAAAAAAAAAAAAAAAAAAAAAATCAAAAAAAAAAAAAAAAAAAAAAAAAAAAAAAAAAAAAAAAAAAAAAAAAAAAAAAAAAAAAAAAAAAAAAAAAAAAAATAAAAAAAAAAAAAAAAAAAAAAAAAAAAAAAAAAAAAAAAAAAATAAAGAAAAAAAAAAAAAAAAAACAAAAAAAAAAAAAAAAAAAAAAAAAAAAAAAAAAAAAAAAAAAAAAAAAAAAAAAAAAAAAAAAAAAAAAAAAAAAAAAAAAAAAAAAAAAATAAAAAAAAAAAAAAAAAAAAAAAAAAAAAAAAAAAAAAAAAAAAAAAAAAAAAAAAAAAAAAAAAAAAAAAAAAAAAAAAAAAAAAAAAAAAAAAAAAAAAAAAAAAAAAAAAAAAAAAAAAAAAAAAAAAAAAAAAAAAAAAAAAAAAAAAAAAAAAAAAAAAAAAATAAAAAAAAAAAAAAAAAAAAAAAAAAAAAAAAAAAAAAAAAAAAAACAAAAAACAAAAAAAAAAAAAAAAAAAAAAAAAAAAAAAAAAAAAAAAAAAAAAAAAAAAAAAAAAAAAAAAAAAAAAAAAAAAAAAAAAAAAAAAAAAAAAAAAAAAAAAAAAAAAAAAAAAAAAAAAAAAAAAAAAAAAAAAAAAAAAAAAACAAAAAAAAAAAAAAAAAAAAAAAAAAAAAAAAAAAAAAAAAAAAAAAAAAAAAAAAAAAAAAAAAAAAAAAAAAAAAAAAAAAAAAAAAAAAAAAAAAAAAGAAAAAAATATATATATATATAT
>NW_020868368.1:595523-598023 GCF_003789085.1 Penaeus vannamei
ATCGATAGCGTTATTTCGATTTCCTGTTGAACGAATCACTCGATTGCTAGAAAACAAAAGAAATTAAGAAACGAAAGAACAAAAAGAAATAAAAAAACAACGAAAAACGGGTATTGTGGTTTTAATTGTCGGATGAATGGTCGTTTGATGAGCTTAGTAATGATCGCGATGGAAAGGATGACAATCACGATAATGATGGTAATACTGATAATGATTATGGTAAGTGATAGTAAGTGTAAGGATAATGGTAAGGGTAAGGAGAGGAATGAATATGGGGGAAATGATGATGGTGGCAACAACAGTAATAGGAATAAGAATAATAGTGATAGCGATAATAGTAATAATAATAATGATAATGATAACTATGATAATGATGATAATAATGATAATAGTAATGATAATGGTAATAATGATGATAATATTGATAATAATAATTATGATTATGACAATAATAATGATTACTAGTAATAGTAATAATAGTAATAGTAAAAATGATAATTATAATAATGATAATAACACTAATGATAATAAGAACAACCATAAACAATAATGACAACAACAGCAAGAAAGACCATATTAATTCAGTCAACCCCCTCCCTGTCCCCCTTACCCCCCTACCACCCCCTCCTGACCCCTCCCCCCCCCCAAAAAAAAAAACCCTAACCCGAAGGTGTTATCGGCGCCCCTCGAAGAACCCAAGACGTTTTACACTTCCCAAACACGTCGGATAATTGGACCAACTTCCGCAACACCATAAACTACGCATCTCGTGTGGCGACCGATCCATCAAGGCGATCAATTCCTTGTCAATACGTAAAAAAAGGGGGGAGGGGGGAGGGAGGGGTTGAGGGGGGGGTACCTTCGTCCCGGTTTCGTTGTCCGCGTGTTGTTTCTCCCGGTCTTCTGGCTTCCTCCTTCTCCTCCTTCTTTCCAAATCTTCCATTCGCCACAATTCGCCAACTCGCAACAATTCGCCATCACTGCAACTCGCCAACACTCGCCAATTCGTTCGCCAATTCGCCAACAGCTCGCCTCTTCCTCCTCCAACTTGCCAACAACTCGACAACTAGCTAGCATTTCTCCAACTCGCCTCTTCCTTATCCAACTCTCCAACTCGCCATCTCGCCTCCTCCTTCCCAACTCTCCACTCACTCGCCAACAATTTACCAGCAATTCGCCAACACTCCAACTCGCCAACTAACCAACTATTCGCCAATTCGCCTCCTCCTTCTGCAACTCGCCAATACCTCGCCAACTCGCCCCCTCTCCTCCAACTCGCCAACGCCAACTCACTCCCTCTCCTCCAACTCGCCAAACTCGCCCTCCTCCCCAAAACTCGCCAACTCACCCTCCTCTCCAACTCTCTCACCCCCTCCTCCTCCAATCTCGCCAACTCGCCCCCTCCTCCTCCAACTCGCAACTCCCCTCCTCCTCCAACTCGCCAACTCACCCCAACTCGTCCTCCTCCAACTCGCCTCACGCCCTCTCCTCCAACTCGCAACTCACCCCCCCTCCTCCAACTCGCCAACTCACCCCTCCTCCTCCAACTCGGCCAACGACTCGCCCGGGCTCCGCTAACGAGCCAAACCAAACTCGGAAAAGTCGGCAATTAGTTCTGTAAAGGCGGAAAATGCATTATTAAGTCGCCGGGAGCACAACAGATGTACAGTTTCTCACGCGACGTTTGCCGTATCGATTGCGTCTCTCCGGCGATTTGGGGGGGGAGGGGGAGGGGGAGGGGGGGGGGGGTAGGGGTAGGGTTGCTTGGGTAGGGTAGGTGGGGGGGGGAGGGTAGAGTGGAAGTTGGGGGGATTGTTTGGGTGGGGGGGAAGGGGTTAGGGGGGTTGGATTGAAGGGGGAAGGGGGGGTAGGGGAGGGGGACTCGCTTAGACCCGTTGTGGTGGTTGTGGTTGCGATTGTGATTATCGCCATTGTCTTCATCATCGAGATTTTGATTGTTATGGTGTAGGGTTGCTTGGGTAGGGTAGGTGGGGGGGGGGAGGGTAGAGGGGAAGTAGGGAAGGTTTGGTGGGGGTTTGGGGGAAGGGGGTGGGTGGGAAGGGGAAGGGGGGGTAGGGGGAGGGGGGCTCGCTTAGACCCGTTGTGGTTGTGGTTGCGATTGTGATTATCGCCATTGTCTTCATCATCGAGATTTTGATTGTTATGGTGCTACAGCGTTCCTGCTTATCATTATCGCCTTTATTGTTTAACTTTCATATTTGTTAGCATTATTGATGTTTTTGTTATTGTTGCTGTGATATTTCTATTATCATTATTACTGTCATGATTATTATTATTATCATCATTATCATCATCATATCATCATTATCATTATTATTATCACTACTGTTATCGTTATTATTATTATTATTAATATTATTATTATTATTATTATTATCATTATTATTGTCATCGTTGTTATTGTCATCATTATCATTATTATTATCATTATTTGTATTATTATTTTTTGTTACTATCATTGTTATTATAACTATTGTGG
>NW_020868368.1:615523-618023 GCF_003789085.1 Penaeus vannamei
GTCACGTTAGAGGCGTTCCGTCAGTGGTCAGGTGTGTCAGGCATCTTCCGATATTGATTTCTTTTATTTGGCTGACACATCTGACGACAAGAGTGCCCCGATCGCTGATTGGTCAAGCAGATGTCACCCTGAAGGATTCTCGCTTGCTGATTGGTCAACCGGGACTGTTATACATTCCCGACGGTTTTTTATCGAGCGGACAATCGAAGTTGACGGCCGTGTTATTCATTAGTCGCCGCCGACACGGACGAGCAATGGGCGAACGGACGAGCCGCGAGCCAAGGGCCATTTTGTGGCTTACTGCGGGGCGGACGAGGCAGGGGAAATATTCGGGGGGGAAAATACACTAGGGTGTAACTCGCCGCGCGGGGAGGGAGGATAAGAACATTCCGCGCATGGACTGTCCGTCAGCTGATGGATGGACAGGCGCGCTCGCATCACGTCGAACGCACCAAATATTTTCGGGAAACCTTCTGCCGGAGCGCCGACGACAGCTCTCCGGGGGTGATTAGCGAGTGGAAGATGCGGAAGAAGACGGAGGAGGTGTGGGGGAGGGAGAAGGGAGAGGGGGAGAGGAGGAGGGAAGAAGGGGGTGTGAGGGAGGGAGGTTTGTCGTCCTTTGTTTCGAAGGAAAAAGGAGTCCGGGCTGGTCATTTGGCGAACGGGGGGAGGGGGGATGGCGGGGGGGGGGGGGTTGTTTCCGTTGCTGTTGGATTCGACTTTATCATCCATTATGTTCATCATTTTTCTTTCTTTTACCTGTTTATTTGTTTGTTTGATTTTTGCTTTTCTCTCTTTTTTTATTGATCATTTGGTTCTGCCCCTCTCTCTCTCTCTCTCTCTCTCTCTCTCTCTCTCTCTCTCTCTCTCTCTCTCTATCTATCTATCTATCTATCTATCTATCTATCTATCTCTCTATCTCTTTCTCTCTTTCTCTTATGCTTTTTCTCTTTCTCTCTCTCTCTCTCTCTCTCTCTCTCTCTCTCTCTCTCTCTCTCTCTCTCTCTCTCTCTATCTATCTATCTATCTATCTATCTATCTGTCTATCTATCGCTTTCTCTATCTCTCTCTCTCTCTCTCTTTCTCTCTCTCTCTCTCTCTCCTCTCTCTCTCTCTCTCTCTCTCTCTCTCTCTCTCTCTCTCTCTCTCTCTCTCTCTCTCTCTCTATAATCCTCAGCCCTAAGTTCATATACATATATTTATGGTTATGTAATCTCATTTTACGCCCTCTTCCTGTTCATCACCTTCGTTTCTCTCTGTTCCCTCTCTCTCCTTCTTGGTCTCTCTATTTGCCCCGCCCCTTTCAACTCCCCTCGCGCCCCTCTCTCACACATCACATATTTCCCCTCGCTGGTAACATGTCAGTCCCTTCCTAAGCCCTCATTCTTTCCCCTTTCTCCTTCTCCTCTTTCTTTGCTCCCCTTTCCTCTTCCTGCATACCCCTTCCCCTCGCTTCCTCCTCCTCCTCCTTCTTCTTTTTCTTTTTCTTTTTCTTCTTCTTCATATTATTATTATTATTATTATTATTATTCATATCTATCATCATCTTCTCTACTACTACTACTACTACTACTACTACTACTTACTACTACTACTACTACTACTACTACTACTTCTACTCTCTTCTTCTTCTTCTCTCTTCTTCTTCTTCTCTTCTTCTCTTCTTCTTCTTCTTCTTCTTCTCCTCCTTCCTCCTCTTCCTATTCCTTCCTCCTCTCCTCCTCCTCGCCTACTACTACTACTTCTTCCTCTTCTCTCCTTCTCCTCCTCCTCCTCATCTTTTCCTCCATCTCCTCCTCCCCACCAACAACAACAACTCCTGCTGCTGCTGCTCATTCTCTTCTTCATCTTCTTCTTCTTCTTCTTTTTCTTCCAATACCTCCTGCTCCTCCTCTTTCTCTCTACCTTTCCGTGACGACGGCCTTGCTTCCTTCCTCCTGCTTAACTACTGCAATCCTTATCGTTGCAAAGGTGATGACATTGTAATATCCAAGCGTCATTTATTTCAGTCCATATGCAAATTATTTCTAGATTCACAAGGGCGAGGATATCCTTTTCTTCTTTTTTGTTTATATTTAGTTGTATTTTGTGTAAATCTGCAGGTGAGCAGAATTGATAAGAGTGAGGAGGGTACAGAGAGTAGAAATTGGTACTTGTACTAGAACAAATATAAGATAATTTGACAGATAAATTGCTATACGAATGAAGCAATCCAACGGATAGAGATCCCAACCCACTAATTACCATATAAACACAACTAATTGCGTTTTTTTTTTATCTTTTCATCTACCCGATATTAATAGGCAGCCCCCCATTCTCCTCCTCCCGCAGAACTCGTACCGGGCGGAGAAATGACCGGTATGGACGGCTACCGGTACGACCACCAGGGGAACACGCAGACGAGGACGAAGCGGATGAGAACGTCCTTCAAGCACCACCAGCTGAGAACCATGAAGTCCTACTTCAACCTCAACCAGAACCCGGACGCGAAAGACCTGAA
>NW_020868368.1:645523-651836 GCF_003789085.1 Penaeus vannamei
TTGGATATATCATTTAAAAAATCAAAATTCTTTTTGAGTAAAGGGGGGGGGGTGTCTGATAAACTACATGCCAATCCTTTGACCTTTTTCCTTCTCTTCGTGTATAAAAATCTGTCTTCATGTCTATTTTTGTTTGCCGTCTGGAAGATTAGTAGAAAGAGATCGAGAGATTAGAGATTAGAGATTAGAGAGATAGAGATAGAGAGATTAGATCGATTGATGGGAGGACGCTGACAGATTGATAGAAGGTAGATATAGAGATATATGGATATATATATATATATATGTGTGTGTGTGTGTGTGTGTGTGTGTGTGTGTGTGTGTGTGTGTGTGTGTGTGTGTGTGTGTGTGTGTGTGTGTGTGTGTGTGTGTGTGTGTGTGCATGTGTGTGTGCGTGCGTGTGTGTGTGTGTGTGTGTGTCATATATATATATATATATATATATATATATATATATATATATATATATATATATATATATATATACATACAACATATATATACACCCACACACATATATAAGATACATATCTACCTAAATCGCTGGACGGACAAATAGAAAAATCGATAGATAGAGAGAGAAATAAAGAAGATAAGTGAGTGAGTGAAGTGAGTGAGAGTGAGAGTGAGAGTGAGAGAGAGTGAGAGTGAGAGAGAGAGAGAGAGAGAGAGAGAGAGAGAGAGAGAGAGAGAGAGAGAGAGAGAGAGAGAGAGAGAGAGAGAGAGAGAGAGAGAGAAGAGAGAGAGGAGCGAGAGAGAAAGAGAGAGAGAGAGAGAGAGAGAGCGAGAGAGAGAGAGAGAGAGCGATAGCGAGAAAGAGAGAGAGCGACAGCGAGAGAAAAGAGAGAGCGACAGCGAAGAGAAAGAGAGAGACGACAGCGAGAGAGAGAGAAAGACCGACAGCGAGAGAAGAGAGAGACGAGAGAAAGAGAGAGACCGACAGCGAGAAGAGAGAGAAGCGACGCGACGACAGCGAGAAAGAGAGAGACCGACAGCGAGAAGAGAGAGACCGACAGCGAGAGAAAGAGACCGACAGCGACAGACAGAGAAAGAGCAAAGAGCACGAGCGAAAGAGAAAGAGAAGAGAGAGACGAGAGAGAGAGAGACCCACACACATCCACATCCCCCATATCCGCCCCGCTGCCCCTTCCCGTTACCACATTACCCGAGTTATAAACCTACCAGACCCTTCCTAACTACTTGTATATTACATTACATTGCACAAGCGTACACACATACGAGCACGTACACGTCGATTTCCCCATACGCTTCCCCTGGCCATGTGCGTATTGTGAGAACCTGGACTGCCTCAAACGCACACGCTTCCCCAACCATGTACGTAAAGAAAGAACCTCGATTGGTTCATACGTACACATTCCACAGGCCATGTGCGTAAGGAGAACCACGACTGCCTCATACGCACACGCTTCCCCAACCATGTACGTAAAGAAAGAACCTCGACTGCCCCATACGCACACAATCCCCCAACCATGTACGTAAAAAAAACCCTCAATTCCACTCCCCCCCCCCACCCCAACCACGTACGTAAAGAAAAAAAAACCCTCAAATACCTCACACTTACACACTCCCCCCCGGCCGTGTAGCGAGAGTGAGAGGCGTGTGTACGTCCCAGTTGTACATAAGACATAAGTTCGTTCATAATATCCTTCGGAATGGAATCTTCCTGTCCCTGAGGAGGCGGGATCAGGCCGTTTAATAAGCGACAACTTCTCTCTCGATCTCGGGGCTGGCTGGCTGGCTGTCTGTCTGGCTGTCTTTGTGTCTGTTGTCTGTGTTGTCTTGTCTTTGTCTTGCTGTGTTGTGTCTGTCTTGCTTTCCCCTGTCTGTATGTTGTCTCGCTTTCCCCGCGTCTAGTGTTGTTGTCTGTCTCGCTTTCCCCTCCCCCCCCCCCCCCCCCCTCCCCCCTCCGCCCCCTCACCCCCCCCTCCCTCCCCCCCTCCCCTCCCTCCCCCTCTCCCCCCCCCCCCTGCCCTCCCCCTCTCCTCCTCTCTCCCCTCCCTGCCCACCCCCCCCTTCTTCCCCCCCCCCCCCTCACCCCCCTCCCCCCCCCGCCCTCCTCCCCCTCTCCCCCCCTGTCTTGTATGCCTGTCTATTTGTCTGTCTGTCTTGCTGTCCTGTCCTGTCTCGCTGTCTCTTGTTGTCTGTTTTGGTTTGTTGTCTGCCTTGCTGTCCTGTCTCGCTTCCGTCCTGTCTTGTTTTGTCTGTCTGTCTAGCTTTCTGTCCTGTCTAGCTTATCCTGTCTGTCATGTTTGTCCCTGCCTTTCTGTCTGTATGTCTGTCTCGCTTTTTGTCTGTCTGTCTCGCTGTCTGTCTGTGTTGTTGTCTGTCTGTCTTGCTGGGTTGTCTGTCTGTCTCGTTGTCTGTCTCGCTTTCTGTCTTGGTTGTCTGTCTATATGTCTTCTTGTCTGTCTGTCTCGCTTCCTGTCTGTCTGTCTTGTTGTCTGTCTGTCTCGCTTCCTGTGTCTGTTGTCTGTCTGTCTAGCTCCTGTCTGCCTGTTGTCTGTCTCTTGTTTCTGTCTTGTTGTCTGTTTGTTTGTTGTCCTGTCTGTCTGCTGTCCTGTCTGGCTGACTGGTTGGCGTTCTGTCTTCCTCTTTATCTGTCTGTCTAATTGTTTGTCACTCTGGCTGTTTGTTTTTTGTCTTCCTCTTGTCTGTCTGTCTATATATCTATCTGTCTGTCTGTCCTATCTATCTGTCTCTGTCTATCTATCTGTCTATCTGTCTGTTTCGTCTGTCTATCTGTCTTTTTGTCTGACTATCTGTGTACCTGCTTGCCTGTCTGCCTCTCTCTCTCTCTTCTCTTATCCTCTCAGTTTTAGGTCTCTCTCTTTCCTCCTTCCCTCCCAAAGAAGAAAGACGAGAAGAGGCAGAAGGAAGAGAGAAGAGTAAGGTGAAGGAGAGAAGGCAATTGAAAGGAGGAAAGGTTAAAAGCCAAAAAGGGAAGGGAAGGAAGTGGGGAGGAACAGGAAAGGATAAAAGAGGGGAAGTAGATAACCCAAGAAGAATTATGGAAGGAAGAGAAAAGAAAGAATGAGAGAAAGGGAAGGGGGAGGGAGAGGGAGGGAGGGAGGGAGGGGAAGAGGGAGGGAGAGGAAGAGAGAGAGAAGAGAGAGAGAGAGGAGAGAGAGAGAGAGAGAGAAGAGAGAGAGAGAGAGAGAGAGAGAGAGAGAGAGAGAGAAGAGGAGAGAGAGAGAGAGAGAGAGAGAGGAGAGATTAGAAGAGAGAGAGAGAGAGAGAGAGAGAGAGAACAGAGAGAGAGAGAGAGAGAGAGAAGAGAGAGAGAGAGATAGGAGAGAGAGAGAGAGAAATGAGAGAGAAAGAAGAATGAGAGAGAGAGAGAAAGAGAATGAGAGAGAGAGAGAGAGAGAGAGACACAAGAGGTAGACAGATAGATTAGATAGAGAGAGAAAAGAGAACGCCCCTTCTCCCACCACACCGTCAACGCCGCCCTCACACCTAACGCGCCCTCACCCATGGCCTCAACTGCCCACCGTCATGCCGGGCTCGCCCATCACACCTACCGCTCACGCCCACTGAGCGCTTACAACGCCCAACCGCCCTCAGCCCACAGATTTTCGCCGTTCAACCCGCAAAGTCACTACATACTCATTCGTACCCAGAGGGAGTGGGGGGGGGGGGGGAAAGGGCGTAACACTCGATAAACGGGCATAATTTCCACCTTCTATACTAAGCATCTATGGATAAGGTTTGTTATGTGCGACGCGGAATGTCTCGGTCTTCGCGTGCTCACGTACACATGCATGTACCCACGTAACATGCACATATCATTCTGTCTGTCTGTTCTGTCTCTCCATCTTGGACGTACATTACACGCATGTTCTATAACACTTCACAGAAACAAACACACCCTCCTTTTCTCCTCCTTCAAGTATAACCTTACACAGAAACACCCCTCCCCCCCTAAGAGACATCCCCTCCCCTAACACCCACTCCCCTAACCCGCCCTCCCCTAACCCTCCGCCCCAACAGCACACCCTCACCTGAGGGCCGGCCGCGGGGCACGTGGCCGGAGTGGGGAGCGGGCGGGGCGGGGCCCGGCGCCGCCCGCCAAAACAAAGAAAGAAGAGGAGGCTGGGCGGTGGGGCAGAGGGGAGGGGGAGGCAGGGGCGGGGGGGGCGCGCGGACGATGGGGGGGGAGGAGGGTGCGGGGCGGCCGGGGGCGGGGCGGGCGGGCGCTGGGCCGGCGGCGAGGGAGTGCGCGGAGGGGACGAGGCGCGGCTTGAAACGGTCCGAAATAGACAACGGAGGCCTGCGTATTCTCAGAATCTGGCTTCATATGTCCGTCTGGGGAGAGGCGGGAATATTGCCCCTGGTCAGCGGGCGTGGTTGGGGGTGGGTGGGGAGGGGAGGAGGAGGGGGAGGGGGGAGAGGCGGGAGAGAGGAGGCAGAGGGGTGAGGAAGGGAGGACGGAGAGGAGGGGAGGGGGGGAGCAGAGAGGAGGGGGTGAGAAAGGGAAGTGGGAGGAGGAGGAGGAGGGAGAAGTAGGGAAGTGGAAGGAGGAGGAGGAGAGGAGGAGAGGAGAGGAGGAGGGGGAGAGGGGAGGAGGAGGAGGAGAGGAGGAGGAGGAGGAGGAGGAGGAAGGGAGGAGGAGGAAAGAAGGAGATAGAGAAGGAGAAGGAGAAAGGGAGAAGGAGGAGGAGAGGAGGGAGGAGAGGGAGGAGAAGAGAAGGAGAAGAGGGAGGAAAAGAGAAAAAAGAAGGAGGAGGAGGGAGGGAAGAAAAAGACGAGGAAGGAGAAGGAAAAGTAGAAAGAGAAGGAGAAGAAAAGAGGAACGAGGAAAACGGAGGAAGGAGAAAATGAGGAGGAGTGAATAATAGAGAAGAAAGAGAAAGCAGGAAGATAAGGGAAAGAAGCAATAACAGGTAATGGAACAGAAAATAATAATAATAATAATAATAGATAATTAATAATATACAACAACACAATAATAATAATATAATAGTAATAATTACAATATAATATAATAACGATTAACAACACAGCTAACCACCAACCACCCTACCCCTTCCTCCCATAATAACTTAACCAAACCCCCCGTCTCCACCTAAATTATATATATATATATAAAAAACAACAACATGCGCAGCCTCATACATCCCGATGCCAAGTTCTCAAGTTCCCAAAGGTACAAATGGCTTAAATAGGCCTTCTAAGTTTATAAAGGTCGAGCTGGAATATGACAAACTATTGTGGTGCAGTTGCGCTGGATTCTGGTGCGGGAGCGAAGGCGGGGGTGGGGGGTGAGGGAGGTGGGGAGGTGGTGGAGAGGGGAGGGGGTGGAGGAGGTGAGGGGGAGGGGGAGGAGTGGGATGGGGAAGGGGAGGTAGGTGGGGGAGGGGGAGGGTGAGGTAGAGGAGGTAGAGGAGGGGGAGGGGAGGGTTGGAAGGTGGTGGTGGAGGGAGAAGGGGAAGAGGAGGAAGAGGGGGAGGGGGAGGAGGAGGAAGAAGGGAGGGGGAGAGGAGGAGGAGGAGGGGGAGGAAGGAAAGGGAGGAGGTGGAGGTAGAGAGGGGGAGGGTGGAGGAGTGGGAAGTGGGTAGTGGGAAGGGGAGGTTGAGGAGGAGGAAGAGAAAGGAAGGGAGGGGAAGGGGAGGTTTGGGGAGGGGGAGGGGGGAAGGATGAGGAGGTGGAAAGCATGTAAAGGTGAGGGTGGAGGCGCAGAGGAGGAGAATGAAAATGAAAATGAGAACGAGAAAAAGAGGAAGAGAGAAGAGAAATAAGAGGGGGAGGAAGAGCACAGAATAAAAAAACAAAGAAAAAAACAAAGGCAGAGAGCCATCAACGAGGGGTCAAAGGGCCAGCTGGACTGAACCAATATCAAAACATCCAAACTTCAACACCGAAGAAAAGACTCCTAAATATATCTCTAGAAACTTCCCTATAAATCTTAGTATCGCTCACTCTTCTCCTAATCCTCTCTCTTTCTCACTTCTTCCAAAACAAATCTCATCTCTGGTAAAATCCTAAAAAAGTTATCGCCCAACTTCCCTATTACCTCGCCAGTCCTCTTTCTGTTTTCTCTATCAACCAAACACATCCACACTCATGGCATCCATTCTCGTCCCTCGTTCAAAACAACAAAAATACGTTCCATTGTTTTTTCCTCTTTCTCCTATAAATCTTAAAGTATCGCTCACGTTTTTTTTTTTATCACTTCTCTCTTTCCTCCCTCATCTTTTCTTTTCCCAAGCTCTCACTCATTTCTCTGTCTTCTCCCTGTTCTGTCTGTCTTCTTCTCTCTTCTCTCTCTTCTCTCTCTCTCTCCCCTCCCCAT
>NW_020868368.1:671200-693700 GCF_003789085.1 Penaeus vannamei
TTATTCTCAGGCTGTAGGAAATTTAAGGGTAGAAAGTGACCGATACAGCTTATTTAAATAAAGTGTTTATTTTCAAAAAGATTGATCAATGTACATTGATTATATTGATATCATTACCAAGATTTTTTTTTATTTTTTTCATTTTATTATATTGTTAAGCTTTGTTAAATAGGTTGTATTAATACCTCTCCTGCAATGTTGGTAGCATTTCATTTTTTTGTTGATTTGCATTCATTGTACCTGATATCAGTAAAGCAAATCTAAAATATTTTTCCCATCATTGTTATAAAAATGGTTGTATTAAGCTGTTTAACTTTAGTTGTACTCCTGAATGAGATACAGTAGAGAAGAACATTGTGGTGTATATTTTTATTGTGATTGCAGAACTGAAAGGTAGAGGTGATCTTGTCACAAAGTACTGTAAATCTTAGGTAATGTAAAAATGTATCTTACAATTTATGAATTGCATATGTTCTCACATTGCATATGTTGTCTTTTTATAAATCAATATAACTGTTATTTAATGTAAATCTGTTTGCTTGAAAATATTGCTAAAATGTTTTTAACATGCTCATTTAAAAATGACTGATGCTAGTCCTTTGTATGTGATATGTGCTTCTCATAAAATCATGAACTAATGTTTTTGATAAATCACAAATTACTTTACTCCCCTTTTATGGGAATTATAACATAAAGCTTTATCGGTAAGCAGTTGAATGGTTGAGAGATATGGGAAGAGCATGGGTTAGATATTCCAGTTGTTTATATGAAAGTCTTGTCTTTCTTTTTGTCTATTATTGTGAGAAATCCTAGTTCTGGTATTAGATTATGCTGATGATTTTGGCTTGTATAGAGTATAACATATAGAAGGAATGTACATCAAGGAATGCAGAAACTCAAGAAATAATGACTTCTGCTGTTTTTACTTGATTTGCAGTATTAATGGCCTGAACTATGTGGATAAATATGATTCTTCAAGATTTAGAGTTCTAGATGAGATACCGATATTTTGTGAGTTTATGGTGAAATATTTGCAAGTAATAACAGCATTATAATTAAAAGGATGAATATAATGCTTGAGAATGATATTAGTCATAATGAGTATATAAGGTTTGATTCTGTATTACTTATGAATTCTATTGAAATCATCTGGCCATGTACTTTAGGAATACGATAGCTTTGTGTGTACCTGAATGTGAGAAATATTACAGACTATGTGTTCCGTAATTACATTTCAACAAGAAACATGAATTAATGACAACTGATTAAAGAATTGTGTCATGGTTGTTGATACTGAAATTATGGGTAGAATAGTAATCATTCTATTTTCTCTGCATTTATTTGTAAAGGTTGTAGATCAATAGTTATGTAAATATTGTTTCTAAAAAGTTGTATGGAGCTTTAGTCTGAATTTACTAAGCCTTGAAAATATATGTAAGTTCTTGTATTTTTTTTTTTTTTTTTACTTGTCTGGAGAGTTTTTGTGGTGCAACAACCATTATTTTCTGTGGGTTATACATGATTACCAGACTTAATTTTTTCCCTTCATTCTCCTCTTTCCAATTTCAGCATGTGTAGTAATTTATGTCAAATACTTTTCATGTGCTTGTTATATCATGTGATGAAATGTCAAATAGCTTTTCATTATCATACACCTGATATATTTCGAAATATATCCTAAGATATACCATCTTCATAGAAGTACCAACTAGCTTTTACAAGTTTGGTATAATGATTGCAGTTTATATTTACACAGTACAGCTCTATGATATCTTGTGCAATCATTAGTCTATGAAATCTTTATACCTTTTTTTTTTTACATTTTTTTCTTCTTCTTTTTCTTTCTACTTCTTACTTCTTCTTGTATGTTAAACTTGACTTCGATGCACTCCTGACAGTAGATGGACGCCCTTGCTATGGTCACTGAAGAAAAACAGAAAATCAAAAGACTCCTTGCCAACACATTTTTTATGCAGCAGCTAGGAGTGTAGAGAGTGGGGTAAATTCATTTCCCACATTTTAATTTATCCCTTGAGTGGCTGATTGGAATGTAGCTTGGTATGGCACTAAGAGATCACATAACATGAGCGGGTTCAAACTGCAGTAAGAATTGGAATATACAAGAATACCCTAGAAGATGCACTTTTTCAGGGAAAAAAAATTGTGCAATACTTATCCTGTATCTAATGCTTCCAAATCCCAGAGGCCAAAGTCAAGACTTAGTGAAGAAGTGAAAAATACTCATAACATTACTCACATAGCAGCATAACAAGATTTATGTAAAAAATATAGCACTGAAAGAAGATTATTGAAGATGTAAATTGATAGGTGTTTATGGCTTTGAACATTTCAGCATGTTTCTTCCCCCAAACAAATGAAGCCTATATATAAGATATTGATACATATTATTTACTTTTTATCCACCTATATTGATTAAAAGTGAAAAGTGTTTCTAGAAATGCCATTTGCCATTTACAAATGCCATTTCAAACATCCTGACAAACACATTAGTTTCCAATCTTGCTTAATTTACATAAACAACAGACAGTACATCTCAACTGTTCTAAATAGAACTTAATGTTACAATATTTAGATTTTAAATATTTTTGTAGCTAAATCTTAATGATATCCTGGTACCTGACTGATGATGCTGATATTGGAATATATTTTAGAGTTGCAAGATTTCCTTCAGATGCATAACATTTTATCTGTATTTTTTTTAATGGAAATACTTCTATTGTTACTTGTGCATGTACTAGACTACAGGAATATAATTAAATTGCACATATTTTAAATACTCTGTTTAGCCCAGCTAAATGGGACCGATTTTTCATGATCCCTTCTACAGCTCCTTACTCAGGCAACACTCTTCTCTTTCAACAATGCCTCCAAAAACAAGTAGGCAGAGTCCTTTTCTATACCAGACGCGATCGCTCCCGTCTCGTAACAGTCAGATCAGAAACAGAATCTACAGCACTATCAAATCTAACTGATCATTCTGGCAACCCCCCCTCCAATCCCTTGTTGTCATAGGGGGGGCTTAGGAGACGGAGACTGAGACCCAATGCAGGGATCTCCCCTGTTCCCTGTCTAGGGGAGATCCCTTTCTAATTTTGCATGGTCTTTTCCCCCTCCAGCTTTTTGTTTCCATCCCTTCTCCAATCCCTTCTACTATCTACTTCCTAAGGTGTAAGAGCCTTGCTGAAAGGATGAAAGGCTGACCTTGTGCCAGTCCTGAATGGCCTGCGGGAACCATGGGCACAGTACTCCCAATTTAGTTGTCTAGCCCTTACCTCCATACAGGGCACTGGGGGGTGGAATGTTTATTTCCCTTTACATAATCAAGGCTTCCCATGGCCAGTAATGAAGATGTAATACCCCTATTAGGGGAAATGACGCTTGCCCCTTCATCAAATAGCCCCACTTGCTCCCTGACCCCAGGCTCTCCTTTGACCACGACTCTGAACACTGAAACTACTACCCACTCCTCAATGCCTACTTGTGCATTACCCACCCAAGCAGAGACAATCTCCAGAAGACATTCCTACCCTCCCAACTTCCTCAAATTCATCACCTCTACTCCTACAACCTTCTTCATCAAACACCCCAACCTGCATTATTGATACCTTACAGCCTTATTCTCCATCTCTTCGTAATACTACACCCCTCAACAACACTCCCACTTCCACACGCCCCTGTCCTTCTACCACCATCCACCCTACAAATATCTTAACTACTATAGCCCAGCTAAATGGAACTGATTTTTCGTGATCCCCCTACAGCTCCTTACTCAGGCAACACTCTTCTCTTTCAACAATGTCTTCAAAAACAGATCTGAAGCAGAAGCTATAGCATTATGAAAACTAACTGATCTCTCTGGCAACCCCATCCCTACAGAACCTCATCCAACTCTTAATACTTGTACTGGAACTGTCTCCATCTCCCCAGCAAACTGCCCAGTCGATACCAAAGATTGGTCAGATTGTGGAGAAGACTTGCTTGGCTGGCTCAAAGACCAGGATGTGATATCAGTACATTGCTACTCCATTCCTCCTAGAGGTCATCGAAAGAAACTCACCAACATTGCCAAAATTACTTTCAGTACACATGACCTACCCATTCGTATCCACATTGGTGGACAATCCCTCCCTGTTCAACCATACTAACCTCTTCCCTGTCAGTGTCAAAATTGTTGGCGATTTGGACATCCTGCCAAACACTGCCGCTCACTCTACGTGAAGCCAGACAGGAAGCACGCTGACAAGGTTTCTCTTATACTCCCTACTCCAGTAATGCTACTCGCTCTGCCCCTCCTTCACCTCAAGATGTT
Source organism: Penaeus vannamei (assembly GCF_003789085.1). Lineage (NCBI taxonomy): Eukaryota > Metazoa > Arthropoda > Malacostraca > Decapoda > Penaeidae > Penaeus > Penaeus vannamei. The sequence goes on from NW_020868368.1 coordinate 675,531, forward strand.
CCTACACCCTCCCCTATACCTACTTACTTCCCCACTTCCACTTCTACTTTGAACCTCCCCCAGTCAAATTCTTTTGCCACTCTAAATCCAGACACCCCAACCTCAACCACAGCTCCAATCTCAACTACAGCCCCAACACCATCCCCTCTCCCTCCCCGCACTACCCGCAGTAGACAGACGAAACGTTCCACCCCTTCTTCCCCTACCGTACACTCACCTCCACCTACCTTTACCTTTACTCCTCAGACACCAGTCTCTTCTTCCCCCGTCATAAGAAAATCTTTGTCCCACAAAACTCTCCAACAAACTCCACTGCAGAAACTATGGAAAACATCCAAAACTATATGCTTGAGACACAAAATTCCATAATTCATGTTCCCTCCACATTTGAAGTGATTGCCGATATCCATACCCCTCCTACTCATATTCCCCCTACACCCCTTCCTCCTCCCTCCCAACACAACCTAACCCCTTCAATGCCGTCCACCACCGATATCCATCCTCCCGATACCCATCCTGAAATCCATCCGCCTCTTATTCAGAGCACCCCTACACCCCTTCCTCCTAATCCCTCCCAAGACAACACATCCCCTTCAACTCCAACTATCCATCCTTCCGATATCCATCCTCCCGATATCCATCCTCCTACCACTAATATCCCCCCACCCACACCACTTCCTCCTTCTCCCTCCCAACACAACCCACCCCCTTCAACTCCCACTATACGCACATTCTCCCTCCCTCCATCCCCTCTATCCTTTCCACTCCCTCCCGGATACACGGGAATCACTCATGTCACAACACCCCCTAGCTCCTTCCCCTCCCAGATTCCCCAACACGTACCAGCTCTCCAACATTTGAATATTCGCGGTCTCACAAACGAGACCTGCATCATATCCTTGCTTCTTATAACAACCTGTTCTCCTTCCTCAGACGCATAAAAATCCTTCACTTGATTTAATTCCCTTACCTAAACCACCATAACCCTTTCCCTCATCAACCAACGTACCCATCTTCAACTTTCCAACATTACTCTAGATAGTTGACGCATAGCAACTATCACCTAACATCACCCTTTACTATACTTTCCTATAGTGCTATATGACCTTAGATGTCTAGCACATTTATTTCGCTTTTAACCATTAACCATTAACCATTCTGGCAACCCCATTCCTGCAGAACCTCATCCAACTTTTAATTCTTGTACCAGAACTGCCTCTCACTCCCTAGCAAATTCCCATTCGTATCTACATTGGTGGACAATCTCTCCCTGATCGACCATACCAACACCTTCCCCGTCAATATCAAAACAAATGGCGATTTAGACATCTTGCCAAACACTGCCTTCCACAGACCGATGCCTCACATGTGCCCAACCTGGCCATAACCGTTCAAACTGCTCTGCATAAACACGTACATGTGCTAACTGTGGCGGCCCCCATAATGTATTTTATAGAGGCTGTCCCACTTGCAAGTTTAAATCTGAGGTAGCAACTCTCGGATACAAAAATGGTCTCACGTGAAGCCAGACAGGAAGCACTCTAGTAACATCGCTCGCTTTGCCCTTCACCCTCCACCTCAAGATGTCCCCATTTCCACTTCTACATTCTGCCTCCCTCAGACCAATTCTTTTGCCACTCTAAATCCAGACACCCTAATCTCAACTACAGCTCCAACACCATCCCCTCTCCCTCCCCGCACTACCCGCAGTAGACAGACTAAACGTTCTACCCCTTCTTCCCCTACTGCACACTCACCTCCGCCTACCTTTACCTTTATTCCTCAGAAACCAGTCTCCTCTTCACCCATAAGAAAACCTTTGCCCCACAAAACTCTCCAACCAACTCTTACTGCAGAAGCTATGGAAGATATTCAAAGCTATATGCTTGAGACAAAATTCCATAACTCATGCTCCCTCCACACTTGAAGTGATTGCCGATCCATACCCCCCCCTGCTCATATTCCCCCTACACCTTTTCCTCCTACTCTCTCTCAACACAACCTAACTCCCTCAAATCCGTCCACCACCGATATCAATCCTCCCGATACCCACCCTCCTGATATCCATCCCCCTCTTATTCATAAGCCCCCTACACCCCTTCCTCCTAAGCCCTCCCAAGACAACACATCCCCTTCAACTCCAAATATCCATCCTTATGATATCCATCCTCCTACCACTAATATTCCACCCACATCACTTCCTCCTACTCCCTCCCAACACAACCCACCCCCTTCAACTCCAACTACACGCACATTCTCCCTCCCTCCATCCCCTCTATCATTTCCACTCCCTTCTGGAAACACACGTGAATCACTCATGTCACAACACCCCCTAGCTCCTCCCCCCCCCCCCCCCCAGATTCCCCAACACGTACCATATGCGATATCACTCATAAGCTATAGCTCTCCTACAGTGGAATATTCCCGGTTTCCGTTCTCACAGACCAGACCTTCGTCATACCCTTGCTTCTTATAATCCATCCATTATTTGCCTCCAAGAGACTTTCCTTACACATCCTCCTGTTCCAATTCCCAATTACCATTTCATCTCTTCCTCACACTCCCTTTATGTCTCGTCTATACTTATCCATCATAAAACACCTTATGTCATACCTCCCATACAAACCACTGTCCCGTGCACAGTTATTCGCATCTTTCTTCGCCGTTGGATCACAGTAATTTCAGTCTACTTCTCCCCATCCCATCCCATCGACTTTGCTGCCTTTGAAACTCTAATTTCCCAACTCCAACCACCTTTCCTCGTAGTTGGTGAATTCAACTGCCGCCACACTTTGACTCTATCATCACCTCCCGAGGCCGATCTGTAGAACGCTTCCTCTCCACAAATAACCAAATTATTCTTAATTCAGATCGCCCCACACACTTCGGCATGCGCACACAACCCTTTTCATACCTTGACCTCTCTCTATACTCCCCTACTCTTCATTTAGATTTCCATTGGTCAGTTCTAGACCACTTCCCCTATAGTGACCACTTCCCTGTTCTCCTTTCTCCTACTTCGGTTGTACCACTTCCTAATCCCCCACGATGGTGCTCTGATAGAGCTGACTGGCATACTTTCACTTCACTCTCTACTATACTTATTCCTCCACCCCCCTTCCCGCCCATTTCAGATATGCTACAATGTTTTACAACCAAGATCCTAAGAGCTGCCTATACAGCCATTCCTCGAACTTCAAGACCTTATACCTCTAAATGTGTTCCATGGTGGAATTCTGATTGCACCAAAGCGGTTCGCTTAAAACGAGCAGCCTGGAACAGCTATTGCTACAAACGAGGCACCCCTCACCAGCCATCAGCCTTTATTTCCTTTAGAAGAGCATCTGCCCATCTTCGCCGTACTATCAGAAACAGCAAAAGAAATAGCTGACAAAATTATGTTTCCTCAATTACATCTACATCTCTTTCAGCGGTATGGCATCGTATCCATAAATTATCAGGCAAACGTCCCCCATCCTCTCCTGCAATGTTGGTAGCATTTCAGTTTTTTTGTTGATTTGCATTCATTGTACCTGATATCAGTAAAGCAAATCTAAAATAGTTTTCCCATCATTCTTATGAAAATGGTTGTATAAAGCTGTTTAACTTTACTCCATATTCGAGATACTGTCATCTCTGATCCTACTCAAGTAGCTAATGAACTGGGCGACTATTTCAGCCAGGTCAGTAGTGGCTCTCACCTTTCTCCACACTTTTCTTCCATTAAGGTCATCAAGGAACGCACCCCTATCACCTTCACCCTATCCTCTGATGAGACCTATAATGCTCCTTTTTCTTTTCCTGAACTCAGCGCCGCATTACAGTAGTACCGCAACACTCATGAAGGCCCTGACGGCATTCACTATCGTATGCTTCGACACCTCCCATCTTCCTCTCTATCCTTCCTTTTAACCGTTTTCAACCACATATGGACGTCAGGAAATTTTCCTCCCCATTGGCGAGATGCTCTTATCCTACCTTTCTTAAAACCCAATAAGTCAGGTACCCTCCCTCAAGATTATCGCCCCATTGCTCTAACTTGCTGCTTGTGCAAGTTACTAGAACGAATGGTTAACTTCCGCGTAATGTGGTATCTTGAATCTCATAATCTCCTCTCTCCTTCCCAGTTTGGTTTCCGTCGTGCTCGAAGTACAACAGACCCCCCCTGCCCATTTCGAGACATATATTACATCTGCATCTGCACGCCATATTCTTTGACCTAGAAAAAGCATATGATACCACATGGCGGTACCATATTCTCCATTTGTCCTCCCTAGGTATACGTGGAAACATGTCTGTCTTCATAAAATCTTTCCTTTCCAAATGTACTTTCCAGGTCAAAATTGCCTCTTCCACGTCATCATCCTTTCCTCAGTTCGAAGGTGTCCCACAAGGAAGTGTGCTTACTACCTCTTTATTCCTTCTTGTTGTAAATGACATTGTCTCAGTCCTACCGCTAGGAGCCCGGGCATCACTATATGATGACTTAGCCATCTACGCATCTGGCAAATCCATACCAGATCTCCGTCAGTTCCTTCAGTCCGCAATAACATCAGTATCTTCGTGGGCCACTAACCATGGCGAAAACAGACAGGAGGCACGCCGACCATAGCCCATCCAGGAGTACTCCTCTACTCCTGGCTCGCTCTGCCCCTCCCCTCCCCCCTCAAAATGTTCATACCCTATACCTACTTACTTCCTCACTTCTACCTCCTACCTTCCCCAGTCAAATTCTTTTGCTACTCTAAACCCAGACACTCCAATCTCAACAACAGCTCCAATATCAACTACAGCCCCAACACCATCCCCTCTCCCTCCCCGCACTACCCACAGCAGACAGACACTCACCTCCACTTACCTTTGGCTTTATTCCTCAGACACCAGTGTCCTCTCCCCCCCTCCCTCATAAGAAAACCTTTATCTCATAAGACTCCCCAACCAACTCCACTGAAGAAACTATGGAAGATATTCAAAGCTATATGCTCGAGACACAAAATTCCACAACCCATGCTCCCTCCACACTCGAAGTGTGGAGGGAGCATCCCCATCCCCCGCAACTCCAACTACTGCCAATATCCATCCTCATGCTACCCATCCTCTTCCTACTCATATTCCCCCTACACCACTTCCTCCTACTCCCTCCCAACACAACACATCCCCCTCAACTCCAACTTCACGTACATTCTTCCTCCTTTCATCCCCTCTATCACTTCCACTCCACCATAGCCCACCCACGCATCAACTCCTTTACTCATGTTTAACCTTTCAAGACACACACACACACACACACACACACACACACACACACATATATATATATATATATATATACATTATATATATATATGTATATATATATATGTATATATGTATATATATATATATATATATAATAATATATATATATATTATATATATATATATATATTAATATATATATATATATATATATATATATATATATATATATATATATATATATATATATATATGCATTGTGTGTATATTATATATATATATATATATATATATATATATATATATATATATATATATATAAATAATATAATAAAATATATATATATAAATATATATAATATATATATATATATATATATATATATATATATATAATATAATAGATAACAATGTCACACACACACACACACACACACACACACACACACACACACACACACACACACACACACACACACACATATATATATATATATATATGTGTGTGTGTGTGTGTGTGTGTGTGTGTGTGTGTGTGTGTGTGTGTGTGTGTGTGTGTGTGTGTGTGTGTATGAAAGGGCGAGGAATGCAAGAGAGTGACTAAGAAAAAGACTAAAAGACTAAAAGTTGTAAGAGAGTGACTGTAAAAAAAGACTAAGACTAAAAGTTGTAAAGAAGAGGGGGGTAAGGAAGGGGGGGGATAGAGGAAGGATAAGGAATGGAGGAAAATGAATTTTAGTAGGAGAAAGGAGCCGGGGCTTGACCCAGCATGCAGGGTAAAGTTCTTGGTAATAGTTGTAGTGGGTTTGTTAAAAGGGAAAAAGGATTGAGGAGGCCAGCGCCATCGGCAATCTCGCGTGTTCGCCGCGCGACCACACCCCCGCGGGTCCGTGTGAGGCACGGCCACCGCTCACCTTGAACGCGGCTCGCCTCGTTTCAATTCTCCCACGGGGAATGGGGCCCCATTAAGGCGATTCACGGAGACTCTGGGCTAACTGGGGTGGATAGGAGAAAAGTTAGCAGGTTTTTGGCGCCCTCTGGGGTGTGCTCAGGGCACGGCCTCTCCGACCGTGGCTCCTGGGCTGTCCCTCCGCTAACCATCACTGCTGAAGCAGGGTGAAGCTCGAGTGAGGCCGCGAGGCAAGGGCAGACCCTCCTCGCCCGTGTCGAGAGGAGATTTCTCTCCTTTGGCCGCAGGACTTACGGGAGGGCACGGCCTTGGCGGCCCCACCACGATTGGATTAACTCCACTGGCCGTGGCGCTTCTTTCCTCGGCTCGCACAAATCCTTACGCTAAAGGATTTGTGGTCCTGGCACGAGTACTAGCAGCAAACGCCACGTGTCGGAAACCGAAATCAGTGGGATGTCAGGGGAAGGTTAAGGATGAGGATCAACACTATGACGAGGATAATGATATGGAATGAGTCGAGGTGGCGGTCACAAAGCGTCAGGAGACGAGGTGAAAGGATTTAAAAACGGGGATAAGGGCAGTACCTGGGGGGAGATTAATTTTATTAAGATTAAAAGGTACCGATCATTACCACTACAATACGTTAAAAAGAACAAGAACAAACAAAACAAAGAACACAAAACAAACAACAAAAACTGAACAAGAACTAGGGGACAGAGGAAGGGGAAAAGGTGAAAAAAGGAGTATGAGGTGGCTTCAAAGGATGCGGCCGAACCTAAAAAAAACTGCATCCAATTCTTCGTCCCATGCCAAAGAAAAGAGATCACACGGCCTGCACCAGATCTCCAGCCGGAACGAAAGATAGTGTCGAGTCTATCCAGCCAGGCGGAGTGCCAAGCACGGAGTTTGTCGATCTGTTTACAGACCAACCTACGCCACTCGATGTTAAGAGGAGGCAGAGAAGCTTTCTCGTGGTTTAGATGTAATAAATTGGTCCCAACTTATTACGTAGATCCATCTGAGTGCTTTATTCTGGACAAGCTGGACTTTGCCCATGTTGGTGTATGCTGTGTGTGTGAGTGCAAGTGGTGTGTGTATGTGAAGGGGTTTGATGAGTTTTGTATACATGCAGCTTCGTACGTGGGGCCGCACGTAGGAATCGATAAAGCGAATGTAAGGTTTTGCGGTCCAAGGCGGTCTTTGAACTAGCGTTCAAGTGAAACCGAAAGTCGGTGTCAAAGGTTAAACCAAGGATGGTGCAAGAGTGTGTGATCTGGAGCGGTGCTTGTAGTCTATCGAAGGTAGTGAGGTAGATGTCATGACGAGGTCGTTTTCGTGGATTAAGGAAAAGCTTGTTTTTGTCGCGTTAGTCTTGATACGCCATCTGTGCTCCCATCTCGAGACGGTGTCAAAAGGTCGTCATTGATGCGCCGGACGACACCTGAAAGCGCATCGTGTCGAACTAGGTGCGTACAGTCGTCAGCATAGAGGATAGTGAGTATCTGTGTGTGTGGGATCTGGTAAGTCGATTGTGAATAATGTATAGAGTGTTGGGCTGAGGGTGCTGCACTGAGGTACACCTGCGTGCATGTGAATCGTCCCGAAGACGTGGTGGAGGAACTTTAACTTTAATTTACGGTCGTCGAGAAAATTACACAGCAATTTCTTAATCAAAGGGGGAAGTTAAATTTGGTGCACAGCTTGTACTTCAGGCCAGCATGCCAGACCGTGAAGGCTCGCTCAACATTTTTGGTGACAAGAACAGTCTTTTAGTCGTCGTTCTTTGTTGTTGTGTACGTAGTTTGTGATGATGTTGAGTGCGTCTTGCGTCGAGTGATGCGAGCGAAAGCCGAATTGTTTGTGTGAGAGAAGGTTATGGTCTTCGAGATACCACCTTAGCCGAGTGTTTATGATTCGTTCGAAGGTTTTACCTAAAGTCTTGAGTAGGCTAATAGGGCGGTAACTCAGGGTCAGTCAAGTCTTTGTGTGACTTAGGGATGAGGGCCACAAGGGCAGTCTTAAAGCAAGAGGGAAAATAGCCGGAAGCGAGAGAGGCGTTGTAGAGGTGAGTCAAAGCTTGTAAAAGATTGTCGGGAAGATGAATAAGTGCGTCGCGTCCGATCTGTGAGGCGGCTGGAGCCTTACAAGGAGACCTCATTATTTGTTTTACTTCCTCACGAAATGGGAGCTGTGAGTTAGGTGTCGTCTAGCCTATCCATAAGGATAATTGGCTCTGGGTTAGTCTCTACCCTGTTCTCATGACTCCAGGTGTCTATATCCTGAATTCGTTGAGTGAACAGTGTTCTTCAAAAACTTTAATTACATCCACGGGATTGGAAACATTTACATTATGAGTGAGGTGGGAGAAGGGGGAAGTTGCTACCTTTAAGTTGACGAATTTTTTGCCAAAATTCCCGTGGATTGCGAACTCTGTTAAATTCTACTTTCTTAACCAAATTAGCCCAATGATTTTGTCGGCCGTTATCAAGACTATCGATGACGTGTCTTCTGAGGATAGACAAGTCCCATTGAACATGATTTAAAACTGTAAATTTTGCGTGAAACGATATCGAAAACAAGTGAGGAGACGTTTTGTCCTTTCAGATGGCTGAAATGAGATGCGTGTCTTGTACTGAGACCGGGGGATGGTACTCAGCATGGTGGAGGCGATGTGAGCGAAGATGAAGTTCCAATGCCCATCTATTGTTTGGGAATCGAGCCCATCAAGATTAAACTGAAAGTTGACGACTTAATTTTAATGATGACGGGTATGTGGTCCGAACCGACGTTCGGACCGGGTTGTAGGTGTGTGTGGTAGGCGAGTGCCGCTCTGTTCCCGAAGACGAGATCAGGGCGGCCTTTCCTATGTTCGTATATGAGGTGAAGAAGTCGGGTCCTATGTAGTGAAGTCTTTTTGTATCAAAGAGAAAGGAGTTGCCTACCATGTGCGTTGCTAGAGCTGTGGTGTAATGCGTAGTGGGTGGCGTTGATGTCTCCGGCAAAGAAGACTGGGAGGTTCGTATAGTTAAACAAACGGTTGAAATCAGTAAGAGGCAAGTTAGTTTCGGGTCTGACATAGGCAGTGGAAAGGATAATGGGGCCCTGTGGGGTGAATGTCCTGACTGCCATGGCCAGGGTGAGTGAATGGGAGGATGATAAACTCGAAGATGATGGTGGATTTAATGAGAATACAGGACCCCATGTGCAAACCGTCTCGTTTGCCTGGATGTTTAACCGTAATGCCGAATTCTATAGCCATTCGTGATGGCTGTAGAATTCAGTAGGACTGCATCTAGGCGTTCTTGATCTAGAAAGTCGTAGAAAATACGAATAGAGAAAAAAGTTCTTACATTTGCTTGTACGATCGTTAGCATGCCACTCAGGGTAGACCCATTCTACCTGGGTTTACCTTGCGTGGCGTAACCTGATCCCTATAGCGCTTCCGTGATCGAGCATCAATCGTCGGTTCCTCGAGGTCAGGAAGAGAGTCCTGCGAGCAGGACGCAGGACGGAAGTCTTGGGAATCGGCGGACCAATTCCCAATACTTCTGCGCTGCCCATAGGCCTTCTAGAGGGGAGCACGGTAACGGCTCCACCCAAAGGGGCAGGGATCTCGTCCTCGGCTTCGGGAACGACGTCGACGTCGATCTCGGAGCCGCTACTTTCGTCGTCGAGGATGGTGTCATCCATCCCGTGACGAGGGGGGTGAGGGATCGGGAGATCCTTCTTTTCTTTCTTGTTGTGCGTGGTTAGTGGCGAGATTTGTTAGCGTTTCTGTTCGGTGTTCTTTGTAGAGTCACATGCTTGTGCGGTTTCTCGGGGTTTGCGTTGTGGTTGCAAAACGAGATGTCGGTGTTGTGAGGAAGAATGAGGCTCGGGGTGAGTGTTTGTCACCTCATTATCCGTAGTTTCGGTGTTTGTGGCGTATTCGGGAATATAGGTTGTCGTTTTCGAAGATTTCCTCGGACGACAATGCTAGGGAATCCGTTTTTTTGTAACATGATCGGGACAATGTTTGCGAATTTCTTGGCGTTGTACTTTGCAGCGATTAAACACGTGTAAAATGACTTGGATTTTTGGGTTTGTGTTTGGTGTGAATGCGTGGGTTTGGGGGAGTGTTGTCTGAGGAAGTCGTGGGTCGTCTGGGTGTGCTGTTCTGAATAGGCTGTGGCAGCTGTTGTGGCGTATGTCGGAGCAGTGTTTTTGTTTTCACGAAGCTGAGTTCGTTTTATTTTTAGTAGCTCCTTTCGTGTTGGGCAGGATCAGCTAACTGCTACGTGCGATCCCTCGCAGTTACAGCATTTGATGCTCTCTTTGTACTTGACGAAGAAATGGCCTTCGCCAGCGCAACGGGAGCATCGTTGTGTGTGTGGACATGTGTGTTTATTGTGTCCGAAGCGGTAGCAGTTTAAGCATTGTTCCAAGTGAGTGAAGCACTCTGGTTCTAGGTTATAAGTGGGGACCGATGTGTTAAACATCATGAGCCCCCTGGAGAGAACCTTCTGTGCTTCCTCCGGCGCGAAGAAACGGATGTTAACGATCCGTGACTCGGGTGGCTTGTAAACATCAAGAACAGTGACACCGTTCTTGGCGGCAACCTCCTGGGAGATAGACTCACACGATCGTGGGAGGATCGTCCTATCGATCTTCTTGGCCACGACCGTGCATCTTGCTTTCGTCTCGGGGGAGGGAACTGGTGAAAAGCCGTGATCCGCGAGTTTTCGTTGGCATTCGGCCGAAAGGAAGGGGGTCAGTTGTTCGGGTTTGGCAACTGTCGCTTTGAAGCCAGAGTGAAGCTTAAAGACGTGGGTGACTGGCCCCTCGGTGAGGGTGAAAATCTTCTGGAGAGCCACCTCATAAGAGATGGGCTCTCCAGAATATGATAATTTGACCTGATGACCCATGATTCAAGTCATAGTGAGGGTGAATGTTGAGAGGAATATGGGTAGGAAGCTAGCAGAGCTAATTAATGAGTGGATGGTGAAAAGGATGAAGATGGTTCAAAAAAGAAAGCACACAAGGTACCTAGCAGTCTCGATGTGTTAGGGCCGGTCGGGGCTTAAACCCTGCCGGACGGGCCAGAGCCCTTATGTGTCCGGCCGAACACCTCGCAGTGAATCCACCAGGTAACAAGTGCGTCGTGATTTTGATTGCAAACACTGGCCTGTAATCGAAATCAGTAGCTTAAAGCAGGTATTGTGCGCTACACCCCAAGCTAGTGCACCAAGGGCCACGTGTCTGGTCCGTCGTGGGGAGTGGTGTCAACAATCTATCAATCTCAACCCACGAAGATAACTTGAACGCAAAAACCTTAGACCTAGAAGTCAAGGTATGCCCTTATGTAAGAAACAAGGTCAAATGGCAGTTAAGAACAGTTAAGGCAGTAAGCTTATGTGAGCGTAGCGACTGCTAGGAGTGAATGAGTGTGCGTCAGTGTGCTTATTTCTTGTTTATTGAATTATATATTTTTTCTATCTACACCTTATGATTAAATAAATTACCTAATAAAGAGACCAACATTAGTACGTGACCAAAGAAAATGGAAAAAACTACAAATAGAAAATCAAGTAAATAAACAGACCTATTGGGATGTACAAACAAAAAGATAAAAATAAAAGAAAATGAGATGAAACCACAAAAGAAAATAAAGCAATTAATGAATGTTCAGGGGAATCCCCTAGTGTGAAGTCTCATTCACACAGCTGCCCAGACGAGACAAACCCACCCGAGGGGGCATTCAAACACAACTTTTACAAATCCTCAGTAAGGAAAAACAAACATGTTTCACTTATTATAAAATGTGAGAAAGTGACTAAGGTGAAAAAAAGAAAGTAAAGCCATGAATAAAGATAGGCATATTTATCAATAAACAAGGTTTCTGGTGCATAGTGGAAAGTGCTGTGCCACGTCAATAAGACAGCATGAAGCGTAAGGCACAAGGCGTGAGGCATAAGGCGTAAGGTGTGAGGGGTAAGGCGTAAGGCGTGAGGCGTAAGGCGTGAGGCGTAAAGCGTGAGGTGTAAATCGTGAGGCGTAAGGCGTGAGGCGTGAGGCGAGAGGCATAAGGCGTGAGGCATAAGGCGTGAGGCGTAAAAGCGTGTGAGGTGTAATCGTGAGGCGTAAGGCATGAGGCGTAGGCGTAAGGCGTGAGGCGTATAGGCGTAAGGCGTGAGGCGTGTAAGGCGTAAGGCATGAGGCGTGAGGCATAAGGTGTGAGGCGGGAGGCGTAAGGCGTGAGGAGGAAGGCGTAAGGCGTGAGGCGTAAGGCGTGAGGCATGAGGCGTGAGGCATAAGGTGTGAGGCGTGAGGCGGGAGGCGTAAGGCGTGAGGAGGAAGGCGTGAGGCGTGAGGCGTGAGGCGTGAGGCGTGAGGTGTAAGGCGTAAGGCGTGAGGCGTGAGGCGTGAGGCATAAGGTGTGAGGCGTGAGGCGGAGGTGTAGGCGTGAGGCGTGAGGCGTGAGGTGTGAGGCGTGAGGCGTAAGGCGTAGGCGTGAGGCGTGGAGGCGTAAGGCGTGAGGAGGAAGGCGTAAGGCGTGAGGCGTGAGGCGTAAGGCGTGAGGTGAGGCGTAAGGCGTAAGGCGTGAGGCGTAAAGGCGTGAGGCGTAAGGCGTGAGGCGTAGGCGTGAGGCGCGTGAGGCGTAAGGCGTAAGGCATGAGGCGTAAGGCGTGAGGCGTAAGGCATAAGGCGTGAGGAGTAAGGCGTAAGGCGTGAGGCGTGAGGCGTGAGGCATAAGGTGTGAGGCGTGAGGCGGGAGGCGTAAGGCGTGAGGAGGAAGGCGTAAGGCGTGAGGCGTAAGGCGTGAGGCATGAGGCGTAAGGCGTGAGGCGTAAGGCGTGAGGCGTAAGGCGTGAGGCGTGAGGCGTAAGGCGTGAGGCGTAAGGCGTGAGGCGTAAGGCGTGAGGCGTAAGGCGTAAGGCGTGAGGCGTAAGGCGTAAGGCGTAAGGCGTGAGGCGTAAGGCGTGAGGCGTGAGGCATAAGGCGTGAGGCGTAAGGCGTGAGGCGTAAGGCGTAAGGCGTAAGGCATGAGGCGTAAGACGTAAGGCGTAAGGCGTGAGGCGTGAGGCATAAGGCGTGAGGCGTAAGGCGTGAGGCGTAAGGCGTAAGGCGTAAGGCATGAGGCGTAAGACGTAAGGCGTGAGGCGTAAGGCGTGAGGCGTGAGGCGTAAGGCGTAAGGAGTGAGGCGTAAGGCATGAGGCGTAAGGCGTGAGGCGTGAGGCATGAGGCGTAAGGCGTAAGGCGTGTGAGGCGTGGCGTAAGGCGTGAGGCGTAAGGCGTAAGGCATGAGGCGTAAGACGTAAGGCGTAAGGCGTAAGGCATAAGGCGTGAGGCGTAAGGCGTGAGCGTAAGGCAGGCGTGAGGCGTAAGGCGTATGAGGCGTAGGCGTGAGGCGTGAGGCGTGAGGCGTAAGGCGTGAGGCGTAAGGCGTGAGGCGTAAGGCGTAAGGCATGAAGCATAAGGCGTGAGGCGTAAGGCGTGAGGAGTAAGGCGTAAGGCGTGAGGCGTGAGGCGTAAGGCGTGAGGAGTAAGGTGTGAGGCGTAAGGAGGCGTAAGGCGAGAGGCATAAGGCATGAGGCGTGAGGCGTAAGGCGTGAAGCGTGAGGCGTAAGGCGTGAGGAGTAAGGCGTGAGGCGTAAGGCGTGAGGCGTGAGGCATAAGGCGTGACGAGGCGAGTAAGGCGTGAGCGCGTAAGGCGTGAGGCGTAAGGCGTGAGGTAAGGCGTGAGGCGTAAGGCGCGTGAGGCGTAAGGCGTAGGCATAAGGCGTGAGGCGTGAGGCGTGAGGCGTAAGGCGTGAGGAGTAAGGCGTGAGGCGGGCGAGGCGTAAGGCGTAAGGCGTGAGGCGTAAGGCGTGAGGCGTAGGCGTGAGGCGTAAGGCGTAAGGCGTAAGGCGTAAGGCGTGAGGCGTGAGGGGCGTGAGGCGTGAGGCGTAAGGCGTAAGGCGTGTAAGGGCGTAAGGCGTAAGGCGTGTAAGGCGTAAGGCGTGAGGCGTAGGCGTGAGGCGTGAGGCGTAAGGCGTAAGGCGTGAGGCGTAAGGCAAGGCGTGAGGCGTAAGGCGAGGCGTAAGGCGTAAGGCGTGAGGAGTAAGGCGTGAGGTAAGGCGTGAGGCGTAAGGCGTGAGGCGTGAGGCGTGAGGCGTAAGGCGTAAGGCGTGAGGCGTAAGGCATGAGGCGTAAGGCGTGAGGCGTAAGGCATGAGGCGTAAGGCGTAAGGCGTGAGGAGTAAGGCGTGAGGCGTAAGGCGTGAGGCATAAGGCGTGAGGCGTAAGGCGTAAGGCGTGAGGCCGTAGGCATGAAGGCGTAAGAGGCGTGAGGCGTGTAAGGCGTGTAAGGCGTGAGGCGTAAGGCGTGAGGAGTAAGGCGTAAGGCGTGAGGCGTAAGGCGTGAGGCGTAAGGCGTGAGGCGTAAGGCGTAGGCGTGAGGCGTAAAGGCGTAAGGTGAGGCGGCGTAAGGCGTGAGGCGTAAGGCGTAAGGCGTAAGGCGTGAGGCGTGAGGCGTGAGGCATAATGTGTGAGGCGTGAGGCGGGAGGCGTAAGGCGTGAGGAGTAAGGCGTAAGGCGTGAGGCGTAAGGCGTGAGGCGTAAGGCGTGTAAGGCGTAAGGCGTGAGGCGTAAGGCGTGAGGCGTAAGGCGTGAGGCGTGAGGCGTAAGGCGTGAGGCATGAGGCGTAAGGCGTGAGGCGTGAGGCGTGAGGCGTGAGGCGTAAGGCGTAAGGCGTAAGGCGTAAGGCATGAGGCGTAAGACGTAAGGCGTGAGGCGTAAGGCATAAGGCGTGAGGAGTAAGGCGTAGGCGTGAGGCGTGAGGCGTGAGGCATAATGTGTGAGGCGTGAGGCGTAAGGCGTGTAAGGCGTGAGGCATAAGGCGTGAGGCGTAAGGCGTAAGGCGTGAGGCGTAAGGCGTGAGGCGTAAGGCGTGAGGCGTGAAGGCGTAAGGCGTGAGGCATGAGGCCGTAGGCGTGAGGCGTGAGGCGTAAGGCGTGAGGCGTAAGGCGTAAGGCGTAAGGCGTAAGGCGTGAGGCGTAAGGCGTGAGGCGTAAGGCGTGAGGCGTAAGGCGTGAGGCGTAAGGCGTGAGGCGTAAGGCGTGAGGCGTAAGGCGTGAGGCGTAAGGCGTGAGGCGTGAGGCGTGAGGCGTAAGGCGTGAGGCGTGAGGCATAAGGCGTAAGGCGTGAGGCGTAAGGCGTGAAGGCGTAAGGCGTGAGGCGTGAGGCGTAAGGCGTGAGGCGTGAGGCGTAAGGCGTGAGGCGTGAGGCGTAAGGCGTAAGGCGTGAGGCGTAAGGCGTAGGCGTAGGCGTAAGCGCATAAGCGTGAGGCGTAAGGCGTGAGGAGTAAGGCGTAAGGCGTGAGGCGTGAGGCGTAAGGCGTGAGGAGTAAGGTGTGAGGCGTAAGGTATGAGGCGTAAGGCGAGAGGCATAAGGCATGAGGCGTGAGGCGTAAGGCGTGAAGCGTAAGGCGTAAGGCGTGAGGAGTAAGGCGTGAGGCGTAAGGCGTGAGGCGTAAAGGCGGGCGCGTGAGGCGTAAGGCGTAGGCGTGAGGCGTGAGGCGTAAGGCGTGAGGAGTAAGGCGTGAGGCGTAAGGCGTGAGGCATAAGGCGTGAGGCGTAAGGCGTAAGGCGTGAGGCGTGAGGCGTAAGGCGTGAGGCGTGAGGCGTAAGGCGTGAGGAGTAAGGCGTGAGGCGTAAGGTATGAGGCGTAAGGCGAGAGGCATAAGGCATGAGGTGAGGCGTAAGGCGGAAGCGTGAGGCGTAAGGCGTTAAGGCGTGAGGCGTAAGGCGTGAGGCGTGAGGCGTAAGGCGTGAGGCGTGAGGCGTGAGGCGTAAGGCGTAAGGCGTGAGGCGTAAGGCGTAAGGCGTAAGGCGTGAGGCGTAAGGCGTAAAGGCGTGAGGCGTAAGGCGTAAGGCGTAAGGCGTAAGGCGTGAGGCGTAAGGCGTGAGGCGTAAGGCGTAAGGCGTGAGGCGTAAGGCGTAAGGCGTGAGGCCGTGAGGCGTAAGGCGTGAGGCGTGAGGCGTAAGGCGTGAGGCGTAAGGCGTGAGGCGTGAGGAGTAAGGCGTAAGGCGTGAGGCGTAAGGCGTGAAGGCGTGAGGCGTGAGGCGTGAGGCGTAAGGCGTGAGGCGTAAGGCGAGAGGCACAAGGCGTGAGGAGTAAGGCGTGAGGAGTAAGGCGTAAGGCGTAAGGCGTGAGGCGTAAGGCGTGAGGCGTGAGGCGTAAGGCGTGAGGCGTAAGGCGTAAGGCGTGAGGCGTGAGGCGTAAGGCGTAAGGCATAAGGCGTGAGGAGTAAGGCGTGAGGAGTAAGGCGTAAGGAGGCGTGTAAGGCGTGAGGCGTAAGGCGTGAGGCGTAAGGCGTAAGGCGTGAGGAGTAAGGCGTGAGGCGTGAGGCGTAAGGCGAGAGGTAAGGCGTAAGGCGTGAGGCGTAAGGCGTGTAAGGCAAAGGCGTGAAGGCGTAAGGCGTGAGGCGTAAGGCGTGAGGCGTGAGGCATAAGGCGTGAGGCAGGCGTAAGGCGTGAGGCGTGAGGCGTAAGGCAGCGTAAAGGCGTGAGGCGTAAGGCGTATGAGGCGTAAGGCGTGAGGCGTAAGGCGTGAGGCGTGAGGCGTGAGGCGTAAGGCAAAGGAGGCGTGAGGAGTAAGGCGTGTGTAAGGCGTGAGGCGTAGGCGTGAGGCGTGAGGCGTAAGGCGTGAGGCGTAAGGCCGTGAGGCGTGAGGCGTAAGGCGTGAGGCGTGAGGCGTAAGGCGTAAGGCGTGTAGGCGTAGGCGTGAGGCGTAAGGCGTGAGGCGTAAGGCGTGAGGTAAGGCGTGAGGCGTGAGGCATGGCGCAGGCGTGAGGCGTGAGGCGTAAAGGCGTAAGGCGTGAGGAGTAAGGCGTAAGGCATGAGGCGTGAGGAGTAAGGCGTAAGGCGTGAGGCGTAAGGCGTGAGGCGTAAGGCGTAAGGCGTAAGGTGTAAGGCGTGAGGCGTAAGGCGTGAGGCGTAAGGCGTGAGGCGTAAGGCGTGAGACGTAAGGCATGAGGCGTGAGGCGTGAGGAGTAAGGCGTAAGGCGTGAGGCCGTAAGGCGTGAGGTGAGGCGTAAGGCGTAAGGCGTGAGGCGTAAGGCGTGAGGCGTAAGGCGTAAGGCGTAAGGCGTGAGGCGTAAGGCGTGGCGTAAGGCCGTGAGGCGTGAGGCGTGAGGCGTAAGGCGTGAGGCGTAAGGCGTAAGGCGTAAGGCGTAAGGCGTAAGGCGTAAGGCGTGGCGTAAGGCGTGAGGCGTAAGGCGTAAGGCGTGAGGCGTAAGGCGTGAGGCGTGAGGCGTGAGGCGTAAGGCGTGAGGCATAAGGCGTGAGGCGTAAGGCGTAAGGCGTGAGGAGTAAGCATAAGGCGTGAGGCGTAAGGCGTGAGGAGTAAGGCGTGAGGCGTAAGGCGTGAGGCATAAGGCGTGAGGCGTAAGGCGTAAGGCGTGAGGCGTAAGGCATGAGGCGTAAGGCGTGAGGCGTGAGGCGTGAGGCGTAAGGCGTGAGGAGTAAGGCGTGAGGCGTAAGGCGTGAGGCGTAAGGCGAGAGGCATAAGGCGTGAGGAGTAAGGCGTAAGGCGTGAGGCGTAAGGCGTGAGGCGTGAGGCGTAAGGCGTGAGGCGTAAGGCGTAAGGCGTGAGGCGTAAGGCGTGAGGCGTAAGGCGTGAGGCGTGAAGCGTACGTGAGGCTGTAAGGCGTGAGGCGTAAGGCGTGAGGCGTGAGGCGTAAGGCGAGAGGCATAAGGCGTGAGGAGTAAGGCGTGAGGCGTGAGGCGTAGGCGTGAGGCGTAAGGCAAAGGGCAGGAGGCATAAGGCGTAAGGCGTAGGCGTGTAAGGCGTGGGCGTAAGGCGTAAGGCGTGAGGCGTAAGGCGTAAGGCGTGAGGCGTAAGGCATGAGGCATAAGGCGTGAGGCGTAAGACGTGAGGCGTAAAGGCGTGAGGCGTAGGCGTGAGGCATAAGGCGTGAAAGGCGTAAGGCATGAGGCGTGAGGCGGCGTAGGCGTGAGGCGTGAGGCGTGAGGCGTAAGGCGTGAGGCGTGAGGCGTGAGGC
>NW_020868368.1:698334-710834 GCF_003789085.1 Penaeus vannamei
GACAATTGTTGGAGGATATGGTATCGCCATGTGGTATCATATGCTTTTTCTAGATCAAAGAATCTGGCTAATACAGATTCATGGCATGCAAATACCGATGTAATATGTCTCGAAATGGACAAGTGGGTATGCTGTACTTCGGGCACGTCGGAAACCAAACTGGGAAGGGGAAAGGAGATTATGAGATTCAAGATACCACATTAAGCGGAAGTTAACCATTCGTTCTAGTAGTTTGCACAAGCAGCTAGTTAGAACTATGGGGCGGTAATCTTGAGGTAGGGTACCTGATTTATTGGGTTTTAAGAAAGGTAGGATAAGAGCATCTCGCCAATGAGAAGGAAAATTTCCTGACGTCCATATGTGGTTGAAAATAGTTAAAAGGAAGGATGGAGAAGATGGGAGGTGTCGGAGCATACGATAGTGAATACCATCAGGGCCTTCATGAGTGTTACGGCACGACTGTAATGCAGCGTTGAGTTCAGAAGAAGAAAAAGGAGCATTATAGGACCCATCAGAGGATAGGGTGAAGGTAATAGGGATGCGTTCTTTGATGGCTTTAATGGAAGAAAAGTGTGGGGAAAGGTGAGCGCCACTACTGACCTGGCTGAAATAGTTGCCTAGTTCATTAGCTACTTCGACAGGCTCAGAGATGAGAGTATCTCGAATATGGAGGACAGGTGCAGGATGGGGGGGATGTTTGCCTTATAATTTATGGATCCGTCGCCAAACAGCTGAAATAGATGTAGAAGATGTAATTGAGGAAACAATTTTGCTAGCTATTTGTTTTACTGTTTCTAATTGTACGGCGAAGATGGGCAGATGCCTTTTTAAAGGAAATAAGGGCTGATAGCTGGTGAGGGGTGCCTCGTTTGTAGCGATAGCTGTTCCAGGCTGCTCGTTTTAAGCGAAGCGCTTTGGTGCAATCAGAATTCCACCATGGAACACATTTAGAGGTATAAGGTCTTGAAGTTCGAGGAATGGCTGTATAAGCAGCTCAGGATCGTGGTTGTAAAACATTGCAGCATATCTGAAATGGATGGTAAGGGGGGTGGAGGGATAGGTATAGTAGAGAGTGAAGTGAAAGTATGCCTGTCAGCTCTATCAAAGCACCAGCATGGATTATTAGGAGGTGGTACACATGAAGTAGGAGAAAAGAGTACTGGGAAGTGGTCACTATAGGGGAAGTGGTCTAGAACTGACCAATGAAAATCTAGGTGTAAAGTAGGAGAGCATAGAGAGAGGTCAAGGCATGAAAAGGATTGTGTGCGCATGTCAGTGTGTGGGGCGATCTGAATTAAGAATAATTAGGTTATTTGTGAAGAGGAAGCATTCTAGAGATCGGCCTCGAGAGTTGGTGGTAGAGTCACCCCACAGTGTGGCGGCAGTTGAAATCACCAACTACGAGGAAAGGTGGTTGGAGTTGGGAAATTAGAGTCTCAAAGGCAGTAAAGTCAATGGGATGGGATGGGGAGAAGTAGATTGAAATCACTGTGATCCAGCGGCGAAGAAAGATGCGAATAGCTGTGCACGGGACAGTACTTTGTATTTGGAGGTATGATATAAGGTGTTTTATGATGGATAAGTATAGACGAGACAAAGGGAGTGTGGGGAAGAGATAAAATGGTAATTGGGAAT
The DNA here is from genome assembly GCF_003789085.1 of Penaeus vannamei. Taxonomy (NCBI): domain Eukaryota; kingdom Metazoa; phylum Arthropoda; class Malacostraca; order Decapoda; family Penaeidae; genus Penaeus; species Penaeus vannamei. Next base: position 699,970 of record NW_020868368.1, read on the forward strand.
TGGAATAGGAGGTTGTGTGAGGAAAGTCTCTTGGAGGCAGATAATAGATGGATTATAAGAAGCAAGGATATGACGTAGGTCTGGTCTACGAGAACGAAAACCGCGAATATTCCAATGTAGGAGAGTGATATCGCATACAGTACATATTGGGGAATCTGGGGGAGAAGGAGCTAGGGGGTGTGAAGGAGGGGTATTAGGAGGTAGGGACTTTGGGGAAGGGCATTGTTGTGACATGAGTGATTCTCGTGTGTATCCGGGAGGGAGTGCAAAAGATAGAGGGGATGGAGGGAGGGAGAATCTGCCTATAGTTGGGGTTGAAGGGGGTGGGACGTGTTGGGAGGGAGTAGATGTGAGGTGAGTATTAGTGATAGGAGGGTGGATATCGGAAGGATGGATAGTTGGAGTTGAAGGGGATGTGTTGTCTTGGGAGGGATTAGGAGGAAGGGGTGTAGGGGTGCTGTGAGTAAGAGGGGGATGGATATCAGTGGTGGACGGAATTGAGGGGGTTAGGTTGTGTTGAGAGGTAGTAGGAGGAAGGGGTGTAGGGGGAATATTAGTAGGAAGGGTATGAATATCGGCAACCACTTCAAGTGTGGAAGGAGCATGAGATATGGGATCTTGTGTCTTAAGCAATTAACTTTGGATGTCATCCATTGTTTCTGCAGTGGAATTAGTTGGAGAGTTTTGTGAGAAGGTAATTATTTCTGCAATGGAGTTGGAGAGTTTTCTTTTGAGGGGGGAAAGAGGAGACAACGGTATAGGTAGATGGAGGTGATTGTGCTGTAGGGGAAGAAGGGTTTTAACGTTTAGTCTGTCAACTGGCGGGTAGTGCGGGGAGGGAGAGGGGGTGGTGTTGGGGCTGTAGTTGAGATTGGAGCTGTGGTTGAGATTGGGGTGTCTGGTTTTAGAGTGCCAAAGGAATTGGTCTGAGGGATGTAGAATGTAGAAGTGGAAATGGGGACATCTTGGGGTGGAGGGGGAGGGGTTGAGCGAATTATGTTACTAGAGTATGGTGTGAGAGAAACCTTGACGTGTTTCCTGTCTGGCTTCACGTAAAGGGAGACCATTTTTGTATCAGAGTTGCTACCTCAGATTCAAACTTGTAAGTGAGAGAGCCTCTATAAAATACATTATGGGGGCCGCCACAGTTAGCACATGTTCGTGTTTGTGCTGAGCAGTTAGATCGATTATGACCAGGTTGGGCACATATGGGGCATCGGTCTGTGGAACGGTAATGTTTGGCAGGATGTCCAAAGCGCCAAAGCGCGATTCTTTCGTTGACCTTTAGGAGGAATGGTGTAGCAATGTACTGATTTCACAATTTATGGATCCGTCGCCAAACAGCTGAAATAGATGTAGAAGATGTAATTGAGGAAACAATTTTGCTAGCTATTTGTTTTGCTGTTTTTAATTGTACGGCGAAGATGGGCAGATGCTCTTTTAAAGGAAATAAGGGCTGATAGCTGGTGAGGGGTGCCTCGTTTGTAGCGATAGCTGTTCCAGGCTGCTCGTTTTAAGTGAAACGCTTTGGTGCGATCAGAATTCCACCATGGAACACATTTAGAGGTATAAGGTCTTGAAGTTCGAGGAATGGCTGTATAAGCAGCTCTTAGGATCGTGGTTGTAAAACAATGTAGCATATCTGAAATGGACGGTAAGGGGGGTGGAGGGATAGGTATAGTAGAGAGTGAAGTGAAAGTATGCCAGTCAGCTCTATCAAAGCACTAGCGTGGATTATTAGGAAGTGGTACATATGAAGGAGAAAGGAGTACTGGGATGTGGTCACTATAGGGGAAGTGGTCTAGAACTGACCAATGGAAATCTAGGTGTAAAGTAGGAGAGCATAGAGAGAGGTCAAGGCATGAAAAGGATTGTGTGCGCATGTCAGTGTGTGGGGCGATCTGAATTAAGAATAATTAGGTTATTTGTGAAGAGGAAGCATTCTAGAGATCGGCCTCGAGAGTTGGTGGTAGAGTCACCCCACAGTGTGGCGGCAGTTGAAATCACCAACTACGAGGAAAGGTGGTTGGAGTTGGGAAATTAGAGTCTCAAAGGCAGTAAAGTCAATGGGATGGGATGGGGAGAAGTAGATTGAAATCACTGTGATCCAGCGGCGAAGAAAGATGCGAATAGCTGTGAACGGGACAGTACTTTGTATTTGGAGGTATGATATAAGGTGTTTTATGATGGATAAGTATAGACGAGACAAAGGGAGTGTGGGGAAGAGATAAAATGGTAATTGGGAATCGGAATAGGAGGGTATGTGAGGAAAGTCTCTTGGAGGCAGATAATAGATGGATTATAAGAAGCAAGGATATGACGTAGGTCTGATCTATGAGAGCGGAAACCGCTATAATTCCAATGTAGGAGAGCTATATCCTAGTTGATTTACGAATGATTAGGAGGTAGGGAATCTGGAGAAGGGCATTGTTGTGCCACGAGTGATTCTCGTGTGTATCCGGGAGGGAGTGCAAAGGATAGAGGGGATGGAGGGAGGGAGAATGTGCCTATAGTTGGGGTTGAAGGGGATGTGTCGTCTTGGGAGGGATTAGGAGGAAGGGGTGTAGGGGTGCTGTGAGTAAGAGGGGGATGCATATCAGGATGGGTATTGGGAGGATGGATATCAGTGGTGGACGGGATTGAGGGGTTAGGTTGTGTTGAGAGGGAGGAGGAGGAAGGGGTGTAGGGGGAATATTAGTAGGAGGGGTATGAATATCGGCAACCACTTCAAGTGTGGAAGGAGCATTTGTTATGGGATTTTGTGTCTCAAGCATTTAGCTTTGAATGTCATCCATTGTTTCTGCAATGGAATTGGTTGGAGAGTTTTGTGGAATAAAGGTTTTCTTATGAGGGGGGCAAGAGGAGACTGGTGTCTCAGGAACAAAGGTATAGGTAGGTGGAGGTGATTGTGCTGTAGGGGAAGAAGGGTTATAACATTTAGTCTGTCAACTGCGGGTAGTGCGGGGAGGGAGAGGGGGTGGTGTTGGGGCTGTAGTTGAGATTGGGGTGTCTGGGTTTAGAGTGCCAAAGGAATTGGTCTGAGGGATTTAGAATGTAGAAGTGGAAATGGGGACATTTTGGGGTGGAGGGGGAGGGGCTGAGCGAACGATGTTACTAGAATATGGAGTATGAGAGAAACCTTGTCGACGTCTGGCTTCACGTAAAAGTGAGACCATTTTTGTATCAGAGTTGCTACCTCAGATTCAAACTTGTAAGTGGGACAGCCTCTATAAAATACATTATGGGAGCCGCCGCAGTTAGCACATGTTCGTGTTTGTGCTAAGCAGTTTGATCGATTATGACCAGGTTGGGCACATATGGGGCATCGGTCTGTGGAACGGTAATGTTTGGCAGGATGTCCAAAGCGCCAACAGTTTCGACATTGACGGGGAGGGGGTTGGTATGGTCGAACAGGGAGGGATTGTCCACCGATGTAGATATGTAAGGGAAGGTCATGTGTACGGAAGGTAATTTTGGCAATATTGGTCGGATTCTTTCGTTGACCTTTAGGAGGAATGGTGTAGCAATGTACTGATCTCATATCTTGGTCTCTGAGGCATCCAAACAAGTCTTCTCCACAGTGACCAATCTTTGGTATCGACTGGGCAGTTTGCTGGGGAGACAGTGAGTTCCGGTACAGGTATTAAGGGTTGGATGAGGTTCTGCAGTTATGGGGTTGCCAGAATGATCTGTTAAATTTTATAGTGCTATAGATTCAGTTTCTGATCTGACTTACCAGACGGGAGCGATCGCGTCTGGTATAGAAAGGGACTCTGCCTACTTGTTTTTGGAGGCATTGTTGAAAGAGAAGTGTGTTGCCCGAGTAAGCTGTACCAGGGATCACGAAAAATCGGTCCCATTTAGCTGGGCTTAACGTATTTAAGATATCTGTAGGGTTGGTGGTGATGGATGGTCGGGGACGTGTGGAAGAGGGAGTATTACGGAATTGAGAATAAGGTTGCAAGGTAGTAATAAGGGAGGATTGGTTGTTTGATGAAAGTTGCAGGGAGAGTTGATGAATTTGACGAAGTTGGGTGGGTAGGAATGTCTTCTGAAGATTGGTTCTCTGCTTGGGTGGGTAATACACTAGTAGGCATTGAGGTGTGGGTAGTAGTTTGTGTTCGGAGCCGTGGTCAAAGGAGAGCCTGGGATGGGGCTATTTGATAAAGGGGCTAGCCTCATAGCCTCCAATAAAGGGATTACATTTTCATTACTGGTCATGGGGGAACCTGGATTATGTAAAAAGGATTAAACGGTCCACCTCCTTTCGCTACTGAAGGTAAGGGCTAGATTAGTCGGGAGTACCGTGCCCATAGTTCCCGCAGGCAATTCAGGACTGGCACAAGGTCAGCCTTTCATCATCTCAGCACGGCTCTCACACCTTAGGAAGTAGATAGTAGAAGGGGATGGAGAAGAGACGGAAACAAAAGCTGGAGAGGGAAAAGACCATGCAAAATTAGTTGAATCGAGGGCTGAGGCCCTAGGCAGGGGAGATCCCTGTATTGGGTCTGTCTTCGTCTCCCCACGACAACAACGGACAAGGGATTGGGGGGGGGGTGTTGACCGGCAAAAAACTTCAAATGATTAAACTTGAGAACGCTGGCCGCCGCATAAGTGTTACATATTTTTTTATGGTCTCCTGGATAATGGATCTGTCATCTGGTAAAACATCGATATAGTAACATCACTTTCAATCAACTACCAGCTTTGCCATCTACAGTTGTACTAAACCATTTATATATTTCTCCTTTTATACAGTAAGGTGAAATTAAACTGGCAATTTGTAGTTAACCAAAAGCACATTTTAGTGCATTACACCCATACTAATGCCATATAAACGAAAAAGAAATGGCAAGGCAGTTAAGGTGCTAATATCATGATGTACTCCATTCTTTGAAGCTTTTTAGATAGTGGTTTTAGAGAAATATAGCTTTATGGATGAAATCTTTCAAGGCTAAGGAAAAAAAAAAATAATTTCCATTTTTTTGGACTTTATTTTAATGTGGTGGCCCCCGAGGTGGTGCAGATTGTCTTGCAGACACCAGTCTGGTTCTCCTGAAACAAAATGCACAACAGTTCAGAATTTTACATGAATATTTTTTTTTCTTTGCTTCTTTATCAACTCATTAAATCAGATTTTTTGCCATAAAGGACTTTCTGGAGAGTTCCGTGATCATCAAGTGACAAGGGCACAAATAGAAGACGTTTCAGCAATGACAAACTTAGTTTGAAACTAAAAAAATGATATCAAAGGTACCACCTACTTTTGAGACCCCCCCCCCCCAAAAAAAAAAAGGACCATTTATAAATGAATATTCATTAAATATTAGCAGAAAGTTTAGAATACTGTAGAGCCAAACACATCTGAATGGAGTGTGATGGGTAAATACGAAAATGATTGGAGGACACCAACAAATTACAACGGAGAGGATAAATCCCATAGAAGGTACAATTTATCTTCAGCATAAAGACTATTTCAATTTAACTGTTCATTACCTGCTAAAAATTCTGAAAACTGAGGTTGAAACAGCAAGTAACTAATGTACCCAATTCATGTACATTTTAGGAGATTGAATTCCCATGGTAAGATGACATCAAAATAAGGTTGTGAAATACTTTCATAAATTCTTTTAAAGGATTACTGCACCTGTATGAAAAATATTACAAAATTGACTACAAAAAGCAAACCAGCAGAAGGCTAGTGTACAAGACTTGGCTAAAATACAAACCTATATGATCTTGCCATAGTCCTGCAGAGCGAGTAGGCGAGTGTGTAAGGATTGGTATTTTCTATTCAAAAATGAGATGGCTTAAACCTATGAAATGCACTACAGCATGGGATGTATGATTCTACAAACTGGATTTGCAAGGTAATCTGTGTAGAAGATTGGCCTTTTTCAAGGCTCTCCTTTAGTGGCTGGTTTCACCTTTAAACTACCACAATTACGCACTTGAATTGATTATTTACCTTTTAGGGCCCACACTAGTTCAAATTTTAAGTGAAAGTCCTCTTCAAAGAAACAAACTAGTCTTGTGAATATTATTTACTAACAAATAATTATGGAAATTTATACTAATGAGTTTTAGAATCCACTGCTGTTTACTTTGTCTTCTTGCATATAATACAATTTCGTTTCCTACAACTTATATATAGAAGACTTACTAGAGCAACTTTATTATATTAGTCATGAGAAATTATTAACCTGTGCTGACGAGTAAAAAGGTTTGAAAAGTATATTCTAAAAGGCACATTTTTGATGAGAAACATGAGCAAGCTATAGTTTGGTTTGACCTGACTTGCCAGTCATCAGAAACAGTTACAACATCCAGCTTGCTATCAATGTAAACAAACTACCAGATGATTCATTCTCCTTTATAGTTGGGGACTGAATTATTCACAGAAGAAAACAGACTGGATACCAATAGCAAAATTTGCCACGAAGAAGCCTTTCCTTATCTTGGCTTTGCATTAACTGATGACAATAAACGAAATAAGAAATTTTAAAAAATAATTTATATATTATGAAGCATAACCACTATAATCAACTTTTAAAAATTGTCCACACACTTTAGAGCAACAAGCTAAAAGGATAATACCTTATAGTCAGAGCAAAGATAGGTCTTTCAAACTGAGTTTGAATGAAAATAAAGGTAAATAAAAATGCACTTTCAACATCCTGGGATAGCCATAGTACAGTTACAAATTGCTATTTTTTCTAGAGAATAATAAAAGATATACTCCAGTTAATACTTCTGGTCGGCGCACATGATGCCTTGGACAGGCATCATAGGTGGCGACAATAAATTACAAGAATTTCATATTTAGCACTTATTTATCAATACTGGCCATGTTGGTGGTTTGCTTGATATTGCAGCATCATGAAACTATGGCAAGCTTCCTCTGGAGGAGTTTGAATATGCTTGGTTTGGTTACAAAACCAGATCAAGTTATCTAACCAAGAAGTTCTGTCAAAAACAGATTTTTTAAGAGTCAAAAATGCACCCAACAATTTGGACACATTATTGGCTATTTAAATTCTTATTATTTTTTATTTTTTTATTATTATTTTTTTTTTTTGCTTGCATGAATAACTGAATTGGAAGACCCTATGTCACAGGCTCCATAAGCAGGTGATGTTCTAAACAAAATGTAAACTGACCAATTATTGCATCAATAGAACAAAGTTCAGTGAGAAAATAAAAATTTTCAATGTTCCTGTTCTGATACGAGTTTTATCATCTGGCAATAACTTGCAACGTTAACCTCAATATTACTTATGGATTCCAAATTGTTAACACAGGTGGCTCTACATGTCCTAAGCCACAAAGTTGTTCATTTAGTAGGCCACACATGACAAGGTCTGTCTTTTTTTTATTTTAATGCTACCAATATTGCTATAACCAACATTAATCTTGTGTCAACCATTTTTACCGATGTGATGGCTATAATAAAAAATAAATCGTACAAAATTCAGGAAAAGCATTAACAGTTGAGATATGGCAAGACTAACAACCGACTGCTTGGTTTAATAAGCCTTAGTGGAAACCTCTGTATATACAACATCCATGTCAAGTCATGCCATCTACAATGACTGGGTTGACAAAGCATTCCTATTTTTGTTATTATTATTAAGAAGGAAATTTCACTATCATGACTGGAATCTAGTATTGTAAAATCTTTGATGTAATAATTATCACCTTATCCCCTTCCATTCACTGAATACATCTTTTATACATTTCTAATAACCAAGGGAAGTATTAATACTTACACATTTGCACATTTCTACTGGCCCTTGCTCTTGAAGTACTCATTGACAACATCATGAGCCTGGGTCTCCTTTCCGTAGTCCTGTAAAAAAAAAAAAAAAAAAAAAAAAAAAAAAAAAAAAAAATAGTATACTTTCTAAAATATATATATATATTTATAATGTAGTTTAAGTAATCAGTCTCATTAAATCAGATTTTTAACTGTCACTGCTTTTCCAGAATTGAAGACTTCATCATTCTGTTCTACTTTGTATATTTTGGTAAAAGAATGTACAATTGTGATCATACTTACAGTAACGACAACACAGGAGCAACCAACAACCTTGCGTGCCTTTCCCTCACGGTCAATTTTACAGAGACCAGTCCATTCTCCCAGCATCTTATTAGAATCAACCTTAAGGAGCCTGATCTGGTGCTCCTGGCAGAGAGCTTCAACAAGTTTTGAGTAGCCTGGCTCATCACAGTTATTAGCCAACAAGCAAAGTAGAGCCTGACGTCTGAAAATACACAATTGTTGTAACCATTTGTAAATAATTCGAACTATCAAGGATCCCATTACCATGACTTTTCATCTTTCCATCTTTGCTAAATCTCAACTGGACATTTGGAAAGAGGTCCTGAGAGAGCACATGAGGGACAATTATTATTCTTCCTCCCTTGCACTATCCAAACCCTCAATGAACTACATGAACTATCTTAAGATAATTCAGGCAATCCTTAGACAGGAATCATTTTGTGTAGGAGGCAAGAACAAGACAAGGAATCTAGAAGGGAGTAGTGCCATCCCCATTGACACACCTGATACAACTTAAAAAAAAAAAAAAAAAAAAAAAAAAAGACTTTTCCTGTTTGTTTTGCAAGCTTCAGTATAATAAAGATTGACATGCTCAAACAAAAGAGGACTTTTTTGTTACAAATTTATATTGTATGGAGTGCAATCTAAAACAATTTGGGGCCTGAATGGGAAGCTATAACACTATACGGGTGACGTCACTTGCTCTGCCCCATTTTGACAGGTCACACGAGGCAGGAAAGTGTGGATTATTCAAATGTGTTGACATATCTATACATCATTCAAACGTACTGACATCTATCAATCTATCTATATGCATACATTTATACAATATATACACACCCTGCTTTGTGAAAATGGGGTAGGGCTAAGGCAGGCCACTGAGATGAGATGCCAATTAGTCAATTTCCTTCTGCTCCACATGCAAACACCTTACTTAAAGCCTCCTTGCAAAACTACTCACTTATCAAGAGCCTTGACCGCTTCATGGAGTCCACGTGCAAGACCATCAGCCATCAGTGCATGCTTCAGCACTTCCTGGACAGCAGTGTTTAAATCCATGGGGCCACCTGCCCCAGAGGGAACACCAACGTCTCTGGAGAAATTCAGATAAGGGTTTATATACAAATACTAAAAATATATACAAATTATCATATACACAAATACAAAAGGAGGGGGGGGGGGGGAAGTATATAACTAAACTTACCCTTCCACATCAGACATGCTGAACTATGGACGTCCTCCTGTAAAACAAAGTTTATTATTATTATTTTTTTCTTTTTTTTCCGGATGAGTATGGCAATGGGGTATTGGTAGTTAAAAAGAGCAAAAATTGAGGGCAAATAATGGTTAGCATTCAGATGCATCTTTCCCTCTTAGCTCAATCCCAAATGAACATTGAGAAAGGTCCTGAGAGGGCACAAGAGGGACGATCATTGTCCTTCCTCCCTTGCACTATCCCAACCATCAACGAACAATGAACCATCAAAAGATAATTTAAGCCATCCTAAAGTAGGACTCGTTTTGTGCAGGAGGAAAATTTTCCTTAAGTACATTTTCAAAAGGTTTTCACGAGAATGGACTATCTGAAGGAAACATTTAAAAATATGCAAAATTTATTTCACTTTTTCAGATCTTTCAGCAATGGAAAAATTTTATTAGCGACAATCTTGGCCACTATGGTTGGGGAGGCCATGAAAGATATCAGGGAAATTGTAAAGTATAATATGAACAATATACAGAATCAGAATCCAATACCAAAATTGTTGCAATCCACCATGCAGCCCCCTAGTGTAAAATTAAAGAAATGCCGCAGGGCATGTGCCTAAACGCCATGTCTCTAAGTAATTGATTTATACATTGATATCTCCAAGTCCCAAATCACCTATACACCATTTACGAGTACTACCAGTCCTAACCATTTACCCTTTTCCTTGATTTTCAAAACGATTTTCTGGTTTCTAATAGAAAGATTCAGTAGCACCTAGCAACCACCCCTAGCAACAAGCATTAGGTGAAAAACCTTTGTTCAAAAACTCACAACACTTTGCTTAGAGTCGCTGAAATTTTGCGAGAATCTAAGTTTTCTTTGTGTGAAAATGCCAAGAAGCTGTGTTGCTGTTGGTTGTTCGAACCACAACATGGGAAAGAAAGGTTTATCCTTTCATATATTCCCAGATCACAAAAGGAAACTTGAAAAGTGGAAGTGATGGATACAGGCCATGAAACTTGTGCTTGGGCACCTAGTGGAAGCTGTTTACAGCTTCCTCTTTTCAAATTCTAGAGAACTTTCAAACTATCTACACTATCTACCAAGACCAAACAAGGTCAATATTCCCTACATTAGGTTTTGGCAGAAGTCATACTCTCCAAAAAGCACAACAGCAATTTTAATTTTTTCTGTAATGAATCTATATATCAATTTTAATTTACTGGCAAACTATCACCGGATCCAACTCGCCCAGACTTTATCCCAAACAGTCCTTTATATAAAAACAAAGCAGTTGTACTGTTAAAAAGATTTGAAATAGAAAGAAAGCCTAGCTAAGGAGATGCCAAGCATTCAGAAGAAACCAAAGTTCCTCTTGCGTCTGTGCCAGAATAGTCAGTCCAGCAGATGAAACAACTGCACAGGGCCTATCAAATTACTGAGGAAAGAAAAATGCATTGTGCGTTTGTAGGCCTATATGGGACTTCATTGTCTGTGTAAATACCTTGTAAATAGGGGAAAAAAAAATGACATTACGAAATGACACTGATTTCACAGAAAAATGGTTAAAAATCATAGATTACCATGGCAAATTAT
>NW_020868368.1:715834-718334 GCF_003789085.1 Penaeus vannamei
AGAGATATGGACTTGGGACGCACCTTGATGGTGAAACATCACATTTACACCAGTGATACCCTTCCCATCAAGCAGCTGCACCGTCGAGTACCACCAGCAAAAAGAGAGGAGATGCAGTGCACAATACGGGAGATGGCAGAGGCTGGGATTATAGAACGTTCAAACAGTTCTTGGTGCTCCCCGGTGGTACTAGTGACAAAGAAGGACGGCAGCAAGCGTTTTTGTGTTGACTATCGAGCGCTCAACGCTGTCACCGTCACCGATGCCTACCCCTTGCCTCGCATTGATGACAACTTAGATGCGCTCATCAAGGTTCAATGGTTCTCCACATTGGACCTAAAGTCTGGGTACTATCAAGTGGAAATGGCGAAGGAGGATAAAGAAAAGACTGCTTTTTCTTTTGGTCAGGGGATGTGGCACTTTAATGTCATGCCTTTCGGTCTGTGCAACGCCCCTGGATGTTTTGAACGCCTGATAGAACAAGTATTGGAGGGACTGCAATGGAAGGTGGCCTTGATATATTTAGATGACGTGTTGGTATTTGGGAACACCTTCGAGGAGGAGCTGGAGCACCTGACAGAGGTGTTGTGTCGTTTCAAAGCTGCCAACTTAAAGCTCAGCCCCAAGAAATGCACCTTTTTTCATACAGAGGTGCCATTCCTGGGTCATGTGGTGGACAGACAAGGAGTGCGGATGGACCCATTGAAAGTGTCAGCAATGGTGAGCTGGCCAGTACCAAGGACTGTTGCCGAGCTGAGAAGCTTCTTGGGACTGTGTACATATTACAGGAGATTTGTGCAAGGCTTTGCCACCATAGCTGCACCATTGTATCAGTTGACAAGGAAAGGAGCGAGCTTTGTGTGGGATGAGGCATGCCATCAAACCTTTGTAGCCTTGAAGCAAGCTCTGGTAGAGGCACCAGTATTGCCATACCCGGATCCCAGTCTTCCCTACATCATAGACACAGATGCCAGTCAGGAAGGCGTCGGTGCGGTCTTATCTCAGCTCAAAGATGGCCAGGAGTATGTGGTAGCCTACTGCAGTTGCAAGTTTTCCAAGCCTGAGAGAAATTATTGGGTCACTCGCAAGGAGCTTGCAGCCGTGATGAAGGGACTCTCCCACTTCCACCACTACCTATATGGGGCACAGTTTACAATCCGTACAGACCATGCTGCCCTGAGATGGTTAAAGGCCTTGAAAGAGCCAGAAGGCCAGTTAGCAAGATGGCTTGGGAAGCTGGAAAAGTACAATTACCAGGTGGTGCATCGTGCTGGGTGTGTTCATAGCAATGCTGATAGTCTCAGCCGCCGCCCTTTTGAGCCTGATTGTAATCACTGTTTTCGTCGCGAGTCTGAGATCACCTGTTGGAGGTTGATAGTTAGTGAGAGTATAGCAGAGGCTGATAAGAGGTAGAGGGAGGACCAGCAGAAGGACCAGGACCTGGCACCAGTTATTCGGTGGCTAGAAGCACGCAAGAATCGGCCACAGTGGGAGGCTGTATCCCCGGAAAGCCCAGCAACCAAGTTTCTTGTGGATCAGTGGGAGGCATTGCGCCTGGAGAATAGCGTATTGTAGTGGAGTTGGGGGATGCTGCTACAGGAAAGCAACAGTGGTTAATAGTGGCACCACTGTCTCGTCGTGAGGGACTGCTGAGGGAGGTGCACAATGGAAAAACCAGTGGCCACTTAGGGATCAAGAGGACAATGGAGAAGCTGGGGCGGTGCGTGTACTGGGTTGGCCTGCGACAGGATGTCCAGGAGTGGTGCAGGACCTATCAGGTGTGTGCAGCAAAGAAGACACGTGCACCCCTACAACTGTACCAGGCTGGGGCACCCATGGAGTGTATGGCCGTGGACATCGCTGATCCCTTTCCTTGCACTAAAAGGGGAAACAAGTATATTTGTGTGGCCATGGATTATTTCTCCAAGTGGCCAGAGGCTGGTGCCCTCCCAAACCATGAAGCAGAAACAGTTGCAGAATTCCAGGTGACCCAAGTCTTCACCTGCTTTGGGGTCCCAGGTGAGTTACATTCAGGCCAGGGCCAAGAGTTTGAGCGTCGGGTCTTTAGGGAGTGTTGTCATTTCCTTGGGATCCACAAGACCCGCACCACACCCCTACACCCTCAAAGTGATGGCATGGTGGAGAGGTTCAATGCCACCCTTGTCACCCAACTAGCCATGTATTGTGAGGAGGACCAGCATGACTGGGATGAGTGGGTCCCATACATGCTGATGGCATATCGTGCAGTGGAACATGAGGCCACGGGGTTCACGCCCTCACGCCTGATGTTCGGCCGTGAGATCCGCCTCCCAGTCGACCTCACAACAGGAAAGCTGCCAGATGAAGGATTGCCTGTACCGCACACCGAGTAAGTAAGGACCCTGCTGCGGAGGAGACCAGGCACCGAGCAAGTCAGCACCTCAAGATAGCAGGACAGGCGATGGGGCGGCAGTATAACGAACGGACCAAGGACGCAATGTACTCCCCTGGGGATCCGGTG
>NW_020868368.1:723334-725834 GCF_003789085.1 Penaeus vannamei
ATCTCCAGCAAACTCCAGCCTTTGTTAGTAGAGGTAACTCCAGTCGATGAGCATATAATGGTAATGAGACTGAAGCTAGCATTTGGCTTCATGTCTCTTATTGCTGTGTACGCTCCTACCGATGTTTGTAAACTTGACGTGAAAGAGATGTTCTACGGCAAACTAGCATCTGTGTCAGACAGGTGTCCCCAGCGAGATATTCGTATTGTTCTGGGTGATTTCATTGCATTATCTGGCTGTGATCGAGCTGGCTTTGAGATGTCTGTCGGTCCCCATGGCTCAGGAACTGATACCGGTAGTGGGAATAGCCTTCTTTTCCGGAACTTTGCTAGGTCCCAGAAATTGAGGATTTCTGGCTCCTGGTACCAGTGCCCAGACCCACATCGTTGGACTTGGTACAGCGATGCGGGTAATGCAGCCAAGGAGATTGACCACATACTCATTGGCACCTTGTTGGAGGATCCACCAGAACTGCAGGGTGTATAGGAGTGCCGAGTTCTGTGGTACTGACCATAGATTGGTTGTGGCTACCCTTTGGTTCCACTTCAAAACTCCTTAGCGGTCAAATGATCACCCCAAGGTGTTTAACTTGGACAGGCTGAGGGAGGGGGAGTGTGCCTTGGGGTTTGCTGAAGCAGTCTGTGGTCGTTTCGCAGTGCTCGAAAATCTGATGGACCCTCTACTTCTGTGGGAGACCTTCAAATGCAAAACGCTTGATGCAGCTCAAGTAACGATTGGTGAACACCCGAGAGCAAGACAGAATTTTATGTCGCAGGAGACTCTGGATGCCACAGATGCTTGTCGTGCGGCTCGTCTGACAGGGGATCGGGATTTGTACCATTCTCAGGTGCACAAATCTCGGTCTCTGTTAAGAAGGGATAAGAAACAGGAGTCTTTCAGAGGAGGTAGAAGGCCATTTCTTAGTAAATGACCTTTGTCCTATATACCAAGCCCTGAGAAAGCTGAACTCTAAGCCCTCTTCTCAGGTGACAGCGGTTCGTTTAGTAAGTGGCCAGATTGTCTCAGATCCTGTTGTGGTGCAGGAAGGTTGGGCTGAGTATTTTGAGCAGTTGTACCAGGTTGACCCACCAACAGTTAACTTGGATGCGAGTAGTGCCGTGATTCCGTTGCCAGACCCACCCATCAGTAAGGACCCACCCTCCCTAACTGAAGTTAGGGGGAGGTGATATCCAAGCTGAGGAGTGGCAAAGCAGTGAGTATTTGCAGCATCCCAGCTGAACTGTTAAATGCTGGTGGGGAACCTATGGCGTATGGGTTGCATGCTGTCCTGGCTGCCATCTGGCGGTCTGGTACCATTCCCCCCTAACCCGTTGAGGGGTGTGGTCATCCCTCACTAGAAGGGGAAGGGGGACCGATGGGGCTGCAGCAATCGCCAAGGCAATCACACTGCTCAGTATACCAGGCAAGGTTCTTGCCTACATCCTTCTGAGACGTATCAGAGACCACCTACTGAGGCATCAGAGGCCGGAGCAATCTGGATTCACTCCTGGTAAGTCCACAATAGACCGTATCCTTGCGCTTCGAGTCATTGTAGAGTGCCGTAGTGAGTTCAGGTGTGGCCTGCTTGCAGCCTACATCGACCTCAAGAAGGCATTCGATACAGTGAATCGGGAATCTCTGGGAGATCCTGAGACTGAGAGGAATTCCAACAAGGATTATTGGACTGATGGCAAGTCTGTATACTGATACTGAAAGTACTGTAAAGTGTGGTGGGGGCATGTTGAGTTTCTTTCCTGTTGGTTCAGGAGTGAGGCTTCTCTTGGGCCAATTCCAATGAAACTTCCTACTCTCGAAAATTGGTTCAGACCCAAAGTTTTATATACCTACCTAGTCTGGAACCCTTTTCCCTAGAACCTTCAAAAACCGCTAATTGGCATAAACGTGTATCTGCACTGGCCCCGGCTTCAGATGAAAGTTCTTGGATCTGACTCTTCATAGGTTTTTGCTATATGGCTATTGTTTGGGTGTGGATTTGAGTTTGAGTTGATTTGAGTTGATTGGGTAAATTTAAGGGGGAAGGTAGGAGGAGGTTTGGGTTATGGGTCCCTGGGGCACTGGCCAGTGTAGTGATTGAAATATATGCAAGGTATGTATATTGAAATATGTTAACTTGTTATTAACTGTGAGAAATATATATTATATTGATATATGTGCAAGATTATATATGTATATTAAAATATGTGCAATAAGTTATTAGGTTTGAACATGATTTACTCAGAATTAAGATTGTAGGTTTAACCCCCTCTCGCTTATCATCATCATCATTAAGGGCTATTGTCAATGGGGGTGTATAGACGCATCCACCCTTTGTTTCCACCTTTCAGGGTTCCTCATGGTAAGCTGCCAGGCAGGGACTTGGCCCATCTTGAGCTCCTCACATGTTTGATCGATCTGCCCAAGCCACGACTTCCTAGGTCGTTCCACAGGCCTCCTCCACCCATGGTTCTCTTGCAGAGACAACCTGTTGGGCATGATCATC
>NW_020868368.1:750834-759966 GCF_003789085.1 Penaeus vannamei
AGAGAGAGAGAGAGAGAGAGAGAGAGAGAGAGAGAGAGAGAGAGAGAGAGAGAGAGAGAGAGAGAGAGAGAGAGAGAGAAGAATTCATCACCTGTTGCGTTAATTAATTTTAACCTTTTTAATCGGGCATAAAGCCTCATTTTATGACGCTGTTGTGAGTGGGCGGGGCTTTAAAAAGGGGGGGGGGGAGCGGATTTGATTTTGTCATGTGTTATTTTTTGTTGTTGTTTTCTTTTATTTTCTTTCTTTCTCCGTAATGTCTTTTTTTCGTTTTTTCTCTTTTCTGTGTGTTGTGTGTGTGTGTGTGTTCTCTCTCTCTTTCTTCTCTTCTCTCTCTCTTCTCTCTCTCTCTCTCTCTCTCTCTCTCTCTCTCTCTCTCTCTCTCTTCTCTCTCTCTCTCTCTCTCTCTCTCTCTCTCTCTCTCTCTCTCTCTCTTCTCTCTCTCTCTCTCTCTCTGTCTCTCTCCCTTTCGTCCTCTTGTTGTAAAATAAAAACTCTTTGTTATTATCTCTATTTATGTTTACATTTTTCGTACTCCTTCGTCCCCTCATTCCAAAGATCGTTTAATCTCCCCTTTCTTCACTTTCTCTTTGTTTCCCCTCTTTTATTACTCTCCCCGTATGTCTGTCTGTCTGTCAGTCGATCAGTCTCTCTCTCTCTCTCTCTCTCTCTCTCTCTCTTCTCTCTCTCTCTCTCTCTCTCTCTCTCTCTCTCTCTCTCTCTCTCTCTCTCTCTCTCTCTCTCTCTCTCTCTCTCTCTCTCTCTCTCTCTCTCTCTCTGTAACGATTAAGAGAAAGAGCAAAAATACAATAAACTATAAACCGATAAACAACACTTTGCTCAAGCCTATCAATTATCAATCTTTTATTCTATTTATTCTTTTTTTCTCTCTCCTCTTCCCTTTTTTTTACGATATTAATAAAGGGACGAAATATATACGTTGTGCCTGGATAGCGTGTAGGAATAGCATAACTGGACAGGCGATAATGGCCTATAAAAAACATGGACAGAGAGGCGGGAATAGCGTGCATTAGTAACGCCGTGTCAGGAAGGAGAGAGGGGTGAGGGGAAATGGGGGGAGAGGGGAGGGGAGAGAGGGGGGAGGGAGGGGAATAGGGAAGGAGGAGGAGAGGGGAGGAGAAGGGAAGAGGGAGGAGAGGGAGGGGAAAGATAGGGAGGGTTAGGAGGAGAGGGAGAGGAGGGAGTGAGGGGAGAGAAAGGAGAGGGGAGGAGAGGGGAGAGGTAAGGGTAGAAGGGGAAGAAATAGAGTGATTCTCGTCCTTATTCATTAATAAATCGAAAGGTAGGAATGGCGTGCATTTGGTTCATATCGGATTTGGAAGGGACATATAACGCATATAAATCTCACCCTTATAAGCCAAGTCACGAGAACCCAAAATACCCTGTAACACGACCCTCCCCGACCGAAAAAAAAAGACATACACACGACTCTCACCCTTACAAACGAAACACCGAAGTGCGAATATCGCTCACGATACAAACCCTACATCAAACGTCCACAGCGACCCTCACCTTTAACGACCGAGTCTATAAGAGCGAAAATGACTTGCACAGCTATACATTCTAGCTTGCCCACGAGCCTTAAGGTAAAAATATCTATTATCAGGTGTACTGGTCAGCCATAATGACACAGAGGCTTGCATTTTGGCGACAGAAATTGAATTGGGTTTCGTTCTCTTTACGGCGCGGTGGTGACACGGCGCGAAAGATGATGGAAGGGGAGTAATGATAACGGTGGTGATGAGGGTGATGAGGGTGGTGATGACTTTATTATCTGTGTCTGTTGTTCAGGTGTTTTTTTTTTTTCTCTCTCGATTTCTCTATTTTTCTTCTTTCGTTCTTTCTCTCTTTCTTTATTTATTTTTTTGTTTTTTTTCTTTCTTTTCTTTCCTTCTCTTCTTATTTTATTTCATTCTTTCTCTCCGCCTCGCTTCCTCTTTCGTTCTATCCTCATATTACTCTCTCTCTCTTTTCTATTTATTTCTATTTATTTCTCTTTTTTTCTTTCTTTCCTTCTCTTTTTATCTTTTTTCTTTCTATCTTTCTATCGGCATCGCTTACTCTCGCTCTATCCCCTTTTCTCTCTCTCTTTTTTATTTTTATTTTTTTTTTTAGACTCGGAAGGGAGATATAGAACCAAAATGGCGGATATTTCTGTATGGTGGGGAGTATGGTGCTTATGGTGTCAGAAGTCAGGGAAAAAATATTTTGTTATCCCATTATAATTTTTTTATAATTATTTTTGTAAGAGTCGAGTATAGTCTTCCTATTTTTATTTATACCGACAAATAGACAATAAAATGGCATATCAAGTAATTGTTTGTTATTGTTCCCGCATCTCTTTAATTTTTTGAAAATGATACTTAATGTGATAAAGAAGATGTATTGTATAGAACGAAAAAATACAGTTTATAAAGTATAATAGTTATTTATATTCTGTTTATGGTCCTTGTTTATTTTTCTGGTGTTTGTTTGTTTTTTGTTTTTGTTTTCATGTTCAATTCGCTTTGTTATGAAGAATTATTATGTTTGGATATGTTTTTTTTATGGCTTATTGTGATTCGGTTTATGTTGTTTTTTGTTTGTTTGTTTATATTATTTGTATGTTTATTTGTTTTTATGTTTTTTCCTTATTCATTTGTTGTTGGTTGTAATGATGAGGAAATCATGATAGGTATAAGGATAACGACAATGACGACGATAACAAAATTAACAGGAGTAATGGTAGTAATGATGATAATAATCATGACGTTTTTTACAATAAGGTTGTTCGTGGTAAGGTTATGATAAAAGCAACAACAGAGATGATGACATTTCCCTTTGCCTTGCTGTTCGGATTATCACTTGTTATGAGAAAAGCCTCCTAACCCCCCCCCCCTCCCCCGCAGGTGTGGTTCCAGAACCGGCGCGCGAAGTGGCGCAAGAAGGAGCACACGCGGAAGGGCCCGGGCCGCCCCGCCCACAACGCCCACCCGCAGACGTGCTCGGGCGAGCCCATCCCGCCCGAGGAGCTGGAGCGCCGCGAGCGCCTCCGCCGCGAGAAGAAGCTGCTCAAGCAGCTGGAGCGGCAGCAGCGCAAGCTGGCGCTCAAGGGCGTGCACGTCAGCCTCGAGCAGCTGCGCCGCGAGTACGAGTCGCAGCAC
The DNA here is from genome assembly GCF_003789085.1 of Penaeus vannamei. NCBI lineage: Eukaryota > Metazoa > Arthropoda > Malacostraca > Decapoda > Penaeidae > Penaeus > Penaeus vannamei. The sequence continues at coordinate 753,999 of NW_020868368.1, forward strand.
AAGCCGGAGCCCGAGATCGACGTGGTGGGCGACGCCGACGACTCCGACGACACGCGCGACTACGCCGACGACGGCCCCGGCGGCGACTCGTCCTCGTCCTCGCGCGAGCCGCCCGCCTCCACGCCCACGCCCGCGTCGCCCAAGAGCCCGCCCACCACCACCACGGCCGCCACGCCGCCGCCCAAGCGCCCGCGCCCCTCCACCTTCTCCATCGCGTCGCTGCTGTCGCTGTCGGAGCCGTCGGCCGAGGGCGCGACGCCCCGCCCGCCCCCCCGCCGCACGACCCGCCGCCAGCCCGCTCGGCCTCGCCCCCGTGGGCGCCCTCGGCCCTCGCGACGCCTCCTCGCCCTCCGCCCGCCTCGCCCGCGCCCGCCGCCTCGCCGTCCATGGCGCCCGGGGGGGCGGCCTCCCCTCCCCCGCGGGACGGCGACGGGGGCGCCCGCGCCTCCTGCCGGCGCTCTCGCTGCCCGCCTCCATCAGCGTCAGCGTCCGGAGACCCACGCCCTCGCCCGACGGGCGCTAGCCCCCCCGCGCCCGCCCCCTCCCCCCGGCGGGCGGGCGGCGCCCAGGGGTGGCGGAGGGGGAGGGGGGAGGGCCAGTCCATGAGGAGGCCGAGGGAGGGAGGGGCCCCCCCCCTTCCCCCTTCTCCCTTTTCTCCCTCTCTCCCTCCCCCTCCTCCCCCCCCCCCGGGGTGGCGCCGGCGAGGAGCAACGGGTCTCGCGAACAAGCTTTAGCTGCTGAACGAAAAGAAAACGAAAAAAATAAAGAGAATACATAAATATATAAATAAAATAAGTTTTAATTGAATAAAAGATAATAATAAACCGTGTGCTTGTACATAGTCCGTGTAGACTTCGAGTATTCCCAAAGTTGTGTGATATATAGAAAAAAATAATAAAAAAAACATAGACAAACAAACACAAAACTCTTCGAAACGAAAGAGAAACTCGAAAAAGAAGAAAAAAAACTGAAAAATAATCACAATAATTAACAATATCAGAACGTTTTGAGACACGAAAGATAACGAAAACAAACAGGAAATTTATATGAATAATGGAAAAGAAGAAGAACAAACACAGAAAATATATGTGAAAAGCGAGAAAGAAAGAATTATGGAAAAGAAGAAGAAGAAGCAGAACATTTATGTGAAAAGAGAGAAAGAAAGAATTATGGAAAAGAAGAAGAAACACAGAAAATATATGTGAAAAGAGAGAAAGAAAGAATTATGAAAAAGAAGAAGAAAAAAAGTGTATACGGGCGTTTCTCTCCTGTATTTTTATCCGCGAATTTTTTGGTGGACGGGAGAGAGACAGAAAGCCTCTGTTGAGATCTTCTTTCGATGTGTCTGTCTGTCTGTTTGTCTGTCTGTCTGTCTGGCAGGCAGTGGAGTTCATTTGTCTTTTCTCATTCTCGCTGTGTCTCTCTCTGTTCGTCTTTTCTGCTCTCTTTCTCCTTTTATTCTCTCTTTCTCCTTTTATTCGCTCTTTCTCTTCTTTTCTTTCTTTCTGTGTATGTCTATCTGTCTATCTATCTGCCATTTGCACAATCTCACTTATCCGTTATCTTTATTTGTTTATCTTTCTGTCTCTTTCCTTTTTCTCTGTCTCTCTCTCTTTCTCCCTTTTCTCTTTGCTATCTCTTTATTCTCTCTGCCTCTCGTCTCCTCTTCCTCTCTCACTCACTCTTTCCCTTTCCCCTCTCTGCCCCTTTCTCGATCTCTTTTTCGTTCAGTCTATTTCTCTCTCTCTCTCTCTCTCTCTCTCTCTCTCTCTCTCTCTCTCTCTCTCTCTCTCTCTCTCTCTCTCTCTCTCTCTCTCTCTCTCTCTCTCACTCACTCACTCACTCACTCACTCACTCACTCACTCTCTCTATCTATCTATCTAGCTATCTGTCTATCCATCCATCTATCCACTTATCAGATCTACCCACATATCCATCTACCCATCCCTCTCTCGACCTTTCCTTTACCCTATCTAAATATATCTATCCATCTATCCATATACCCCATCTACCCACTTATCCATCCATCTTTCTATCTATCCACTTATCCATCCATCTTTCTATCTATCCACTTATCCATCCATCTTTCTATCTACCCACTTATCCATCCATCTTTCTATCTACTCCATCCATCTTTCTATCTATCCACTTATCCATCCATCTTCCTATCTATCCACTTATCCATCCATCTTTCTATCCACTTATCCATCCATCTTCCTATCTATCCACTTATCCATCCATCTTCCTATCTATCCACTTATCCATCCATCTTTCTATCTATCTTATCCATCCATCTTTCTATCTTATCCATCCATCTTCCTATCTATCCACTATCCATCCATCTTCTATCTATCCACTATCCACCCATCTTCCTATCTATCCACTATCCATCCATCTTCTATCCCACTTATCCATCCCATCTTTCTATCCACTTATCCCATCTTCCTATCTATCCACTTATCCATCCATCTTCCTATCTATCCACTTATCCATCCATCTTCCTATCTATCCACTTATCCATCCATCTTTCTATCCACTTATCCATCCATCTTCCTATCTATCCACTTATCCATATCATCCACTATCCATCCATCTTCCTATCTATCCACCTATCCATCCATCTTCCTATCTATCCACTTATCCATCCATCTTTCTATCTATCCACTTATCCATCCATCTTTCTATCTACCCACTTATCCATCCATCTTTCTATCTACCCACTTATCCATCCATCTTCCTATCTATCCACTTATCCTCATCTCCCTGGACGTGTTGAGCATCACACCAGCATCAATTAACATTTCATCTATAGGTAATAAGGATCAATTTATTTATTCGTGACATAATCTGTCGTGTTTAGCCCTATTTATGTTTCCCAGTGTGTAATATTGTCAAATGTATACGTAGCTATGAAGAAGAAAAAAATAAAAAATGTGTAAATATATATTACAGTTATATAATAAATTAATTTCTTTGTATTACCTTGCTTTGGAACCTAAGGGAATTGGGGGGGGGGGGGGGAGAGAAAGAGGGAAGGAATAAAGAAAGAAAGAAAGGAGAGAAAAGATAATGTGATCGAAGAGTCACAAAAAAGGGGGGATTTGGGGTACAATGAAGAGAATATGGAAGGAAAATGGGAGGAAAGAAATAAGAAAAGAAAGATCGAGTGAATGAAGAGAGTAAAAAAAAAAAAAAAAAAAAAAAAAGCTTTGGAACTTTAAGGGATTTTGGGTACAAGGAAGAGAAAATGGTAGGAAAAAAGGAAAGACAGAAAGAAGAAAAAATGAAAAAGTGATTGAAATGTCACACACACACAAAAAAAAAAAAAATAGACAGAAAATTATGCTGACAAATATGATAACAATACTAATGATGATAATGATAACCGTATTAATAATGATTTTGATAACTAAAACAAATCCTAATTCCAAGGATTATGGTGAATATGATATTGATAATAATCAGTAACATTAATGATACTGACAAAGTAATTATGATAACAACAAAGATAATAATCATAATGGCAATAACAATTATGATAAAAATGAAAATATTAAGTATAACGATAGCAAAAATGATGCAAATAATAATTATAACAACAAAATTAATAATGATGATGATAAAGATAAAAATACCAGTGATAGAGATGAAAATGATGATTATATTAAGAATGATAGCAATAGAAAAATGATGACAATGATAATGAAAATGAAAATTATAATGATAAGGATATCAATGATAATTATAATGATAATGATGTCAATGAAAATGATAATGATAATGATGTCAATGATAATTATAAAGATAAGGATGATAAAAACAAGACTAATGATTAGGATAGTAAATGTAGTCGTAATGATTAAAGTAGTTATGATAACCATCATCATCATCATAATAATAATGAAATTAGTATCAACAACAGTAATAGAAATATAGAAATGTGAATGATACTAATGCTAATAACAACTATTATCATAACAATGATAACACTAATAATGGATAATGATAATCATAATCATAATGATAATAATAATAATAAGGATAAACACAATAATAATGATGATGACAATAATACTATTGATGACAATAATAATGATAGTGATAATAATAATGATGATAATAATGATAATGATAATAATAATAATGATAATAGAAAAAAAATAATGATAATGATAATAATGATAATAACAATTGTAATTATAATGATAAAAATAATGATTCTAATAATGATAATAATAACAATGATAATGATGATAATAGTGATAATTATAACAATGATGATACAAAACATAATGATAATAGAAATAACAATAATGATAATAAAAAAATGATAATGATAATGATAGTGATAATAATAAGGAAAAATAATGATAACAGAAATAACAATGATAATGATAATAATGAACTGATGATCATAACAATGGTAATAACAGAAAATCATATTTATATCAACAATAACAAAAGCAATGATAATAATTATAACAACAGTGACAGCATTGATATTAATGATAACAATGAAAATAACAAAGAACAAATGTGAAAATAACAATAACAAAGAACAAATATGAAAATAACAATAACAAAGAACAAATTTGAAAATAACAATAACAAAGAACAAATATGAAGAACAATATGAAAAATAACAATAACAAAGAACAAAATATGAAAATAACAATAACAAAGAACAAATATGAAAATTACAATAACAAAGAACAAATTTGAAAATAACAATAACAAAGAACAAATATGAAAATAACAATAACAAAGAACAAATATGAAAATAACAATAACAAAGTATGAAAATAACAATAACAAAGAACAAATATGAAATAACAATAACAAAGAACAAATATGAAAATAACAATAACAAAGAACAAATATGAAAATAACAATAACAAAGAACAAATATGAAAATAACAATAATGATATAACAATAATGATATCGGTAATAATGATAATCACAATAACAATGATAATAGTAAAGATAATAGTATTAACAATTACAATAATGATAATGATGATGAAATGATGAAAATAATGTTAGTGATAATGATCAATAATGATAATGAAAATAATATCAATGATAATAACAATGAAAATGATAATGATGATAATGATAATAGAAATGATGGTGATAATGACAATGATAATAACAATGGTAATGGCAACTATAATAATAATGATAATGACAATAATCATGATAATGATAATGATAAAACAAAAATTAAAATATTGACAATGACATTGAGACACTACCGAAAACATAATAATAAGATTAATGATAATAATAAAAACATTAATAATGATGATGATAATATTGATATTACTAATAGTAATAATAATAACAATAAGGATAATAATAACAACAACAATAATAATGATAATGATAATAATAACAAAAAAATAAATAATTATAAAATGATAATAATAATAACGATAAATAGAAAAACCACCTTCCAAATATTAATATTGATGATAATGATTAATAATAATATAATGATAATAATAACAATGATTAATAATGATAATAATGAAAATAATAATTAATGATGAAAATAATGATGATGATAATTAATAATTAATAATAATATAATAATAATGATAATAATAATTTGATGTGAAATGATAAGATGAATAATAATAATAATTAATAAATAATAATTAATAATAATAAAATAATGAATAATAATAAATAATAATAATAATAATACTGATAATTTTTAAAAATTGATTTGAATAATTGATAATAATAATACAATGATAATTAATTAATCAAAGTATCCATTCATGGAAATAATATGGATAATGATAATTAATAATGAATTTCGTTTGATTTAATAAAAAAACAATTTTCATGATTGCATTATAATATTGGAATAATATTTGATAATGATGAATTAAAAAAAATAAAACAAATTTGATAATTTTGATAATTTAGGTGTTCAATTTTAAAATAATTTGGTTAATT
>NW_020868369.1:0-5000 GCF_003789085.1 Penaeus vannamei
AAGTTCAAACGACAAAAACACCAGAAAGAATAAGGAATAAAAGAAATCGATTAGGAACGAAAGGAGGAAGGACAGAGACTGGAAGAGAATTGAAAAAAAAGCTGAAAAGATAATCTGGATTTTTTTTTATCGACAATATTCTGAAATTGAAAGCATTAAAAATTGCTTCAAATATGCAGGATAAAAACAACATGTCTTGCTTCCAATTAAAAGAGGAGATGAAAGAATGATGATAGAGGAAAAGAAGGAGAAGAAGAAGAAGAAGAGAGAAAAAAGAAAGGAGAAGAAGAGGAGAGAAGCGGAGAGGAAGAAGGTTAATAATTTATAATGATAACTCATGATAATAATATGAAGCAGAATTAGGAGGTGAGAAAAAAAGGAAAAAAAAGAAGAATAATGATGATAATAGTAAGTAAAATAATATATTATAATAAATGGTAATAATAACAACTATGATGATAGAAATAATAATGATACCAATGATGGTAAATAATAATAATAATAATAGTAATGATGATGATTATCATGATGATAATTATAATGCTGATGATAAAGATAATGATAATTATAACACTAATAGTGAAATGATAATCGATAATTATAATGATGATAACCAATAATGATCATGATATAATGATGTGACGAAGGACGAGGAAGAGGAAGAAGGAAAAGAAGAAGAAGCAGAGAAGAAGAAGGACGAAAAGAAAAGAAAGATAATGATGGAGACAAAAGGAAGAAGATTTTATAACTTAATAAAATGTCATGCGCATGTGAATTGCTTAGAGATTGGTCAGAGCAATTCGGTAGTTAATTGCTAGCCGCCTGTACCACTTACACCCTGGCCCCGGCCTCCTTCCCTCCTCTTCTTCCTCATTGTTTTTTTTGTGTTTTTTTTTTTTTTTATTTTTTTTTAAATTTTCTCTCTCCTCCCTTCCTTCTTTTCTCTCACATCCTCCTCCCTTCTGCTCAGTCCTCTTCCAACCCTTCTTCCCTCCTCCTTTACCTCTCGTCCGTCCTTAACTCTTTATCTCTGCGAGTCTCTCCACCTCCCATCCTCTGTTCGCTACTTATTCTCCCATCCTCCTCTTCAAGCCTTTCTACCCTCCTTCCTCTATACCCTTCTCAGAATCTGATGAGCGTTCTCGTCCTGCCTCGGATTATGGACCTACTTTTATCCGCTTACATTCCTTAACTCCTTTCTGGCGGCGGGACTCTCTTTTTCCCCTCCATCGCCGTCTCTGTCCTCCTTTCCTCTCCTCTCCACCCTCCTTTCTGCTCCCTATCCTCCTCCCCCCTCCCTCCTCTCCTTCCTCCTTTCTCTCTCCTGCTCCCACCCCTTCTCTGCCTCCTTCTTTTCCTCCCATTTCTCTCATACTCGCTCCTTCGCTCCTCCATCCTCTGCTCTCCTCCTTTCTATCTTCTCCTCTCGTCGTTACCCTCCTGTCTCCCTCCTCTCCACCTCCTCGCCTCCTCCTTTCTCCTCCCTCTCCCTCTATCTTCCTCCATTCTCTCTCACCCTCTCCACCCTTACTCCCTCCTTCTTTCCTCATTTCGTCTCCACCTACCTCCCATCTCTCTTCCTATCTGACCTCCATTCTTCCTCTTCGTCTCTATCTCCTATCTCCCTCCTCCTTTCCCCCTCTCTCCTCCCTTCCTTCTTTTCCCTTTTCCATTTCCTGACTTAAATAACCCTCCTCGCCGGGCCTCCTTTCCTCCCTCCAAGCAATGCTTCTCCTTTCATCATTCTCCTACTCTATCTCTCCGCCTTAAATCTCTCATCTTTCCCTCTCGTGGCCTACCCTCCTACCTGCTTTTTTCCCTTTTCCATTCCTACTCCTGCCCTCCTCCTTGCCCTTCCTCTCTCTTCCTCACCATTTCTCGTCTCCTCTTCCACATCCCTCCTCCTCCCTCCTTTCGCCTCCCTCCTCCCTTTTTCCTCTCTTTCTCTCTCAGCTCTCTTCCGCTCCCTTCTCCCTTCCTCCTTTCGCCTCTCTATCCGTCCCTTCCTTCTCTTTCCAATTTCCATTCCTCCCTTCCTCTTCTATCCTCCCTCTTCTCTCTCCCTCTCCTGCCTCTCTTGCTTCTGTCTCTCATCCTTCCCCCTCCTACTTTTCCCTCTCTCCTCTCTCTTCCTCCCTTCTCCCTCCTCCTTTACCTCTCTCCTCCTTTCCTCCTTTCTCTCTTCCTCTCTATCCTCCTCCCTCCTCCTTTCCCTCTCTCCTCTCTTCCTCCTTTCTCTCTCCTCCTCCACCTCTCCCTCCTCCTTTCCCTCTCTCTTTCTCTTCCTCCTTTCTCTCTCTCCTCTCCACCCTCCTCCCCCTCCTTTCCCTCCCTCCCTTCCTTCTGTCTCTCTCCTCTCCACCTCCCCTCCTTCCTCATTTCCCTTCTTTCTCTTCTCCTTTCTCCTTTCTCTCTCCCCCCCACCCCTCCTCCTTTCCCCCTTCCTCTCAGGAAATTGGAAAATAGGAAGAAAAAAAATCGTTTCTTGCACTAAGCATAAATTTCTGGTCATTACTTTATTCATTAATTGATCAACAGGATTTTATATACTTTTTAGCATCAAATTTTTATTCATAAAAAGTGTGGAAAAGATACGTATATATGTATATACATCTGCATATCAGTTACACTAGATTCTCTCTCCTCCCCCCCTCTCCCCTCCCCTCTCCCCTGTCCCTGTTGGTGGTTGAGGAGGTTGGGGATGGGGGGTGGGGGGGGGGATGGACGAGGAAGTGCAATATGATTGAATTTGCATCACGGAAAAGTTGATAAAAAGGAACATCGCAAAAAAAAAAAAAAAAAAAAAAAGAGAAGAGAAATAAAAATAGAAGATATTGCATCTCGTTTTAGAAATTCCGATTAACTTTCTACCTTCGAGGAAAAGCCTTTTTTTTTTTGATACTTCGCTCCTACCTCCTTACAGCGACCGCCCGCCCCCCCCACTCCCCCCATCCACCTACATCTCCCCCCCCCTCCTTTGTGTCTATTCTCCGCCCTCCCCCTTCTTCCTCCTTCCTTCTCCTCCTCTTTCCCCCTTCATCTACATCCTCCTCCTTTGTATCTACTCTTCTTACCCCCCCTCCTCCTCCTTCCCCTCCCTCTTTCCCCCTCCATTTAAAGCTGCCACCCTCCCTCCACTACCTCCCTCCCTCGCCCTCCCCCCCCCCACCTCGCGATGAAATCCAAGATGATCTAAATTTGCATTTGGAGAGTAAAAAAAAATAAAAAAAAATAGAGAGGGAGAGAGAGAGAGAGAGAGAGAGAGAGAGAGAGAGAGAGAGAGAGAGAGAGAGAGAGAGAGAGAGAGAGAGAGAGAGAGAGAGAGAGAGAGAGAGAGAGAGAGAGAGAGAGAGAGAGAGTGAGAAGAGAGAGAGAGAAGAGAAAGACAGACAGAGAACAGAGAAAAGAGAGAGAGAAAACAGACAGACAGACAGAAACACAGAAAGACAAACAGACAGACAGACAGACAGAGAAAGAAAGAGAAAACCAGACAGAAAGCCAGACAGACAGAAAAGAAAAAGAGAAAAAGAGAAAAAGAAAACCAAACAGACAGACAGACAGAGAGCAAAACCAAACAGACAGACCAACAGACAAACAGACAGACAGAGCCCACCCAATCGAATTCCCTCCCCAATCTTCTCCCACCGAAACGACTCCACATATTTTGGAGATTTCTTAAGGGAATATCGAGAGGGAGATGACAGCATCACGTAAGGGAGCGCGGGGAGATGAGAGCAGATGAGGATGCTGATGCTGAGGCGAGAGTGACGTCATAAGGCTCGCTTGACGGGGTTTGTTGACCTTGTTGGTGTGTTGTTGTTTTTTTGTTGTTTTTGTTGTGGTTGTTATAATTTTGTTGTGGTTTGGTTTTGTTATAATTGTTGCTGTTTTGGTTGTTGTTGTTGCTGTGGTTGTTTTGTGTTATAATTGTTGCTGTGTTGTGTTAAAATTGTTGTGTTGTGTGTTGGTTGTGTTGTGGTTGTTGTTGTTATAATTGTTGCTGTGGTTGTGGTTGTGGTTATAATTGTTGCTGTGGTTGTGGTTGTTGTGGTTATAATTTGCTGTGCTTTGTTGTTGTTGTGTTTATAATTGTTGCCTGTGTTGTGCTGTGTTTTTTTATCATTGTTGTGTGGTTGTTGTAATTTTGTTCTTTTGCTGTTGTTATAATAGTTGATATGTTTTTTGTTATAATTGTTGTGGTTTTTGTTGTTGTAGTCACAATTGTTGTTGTGGTTGTTATTACAATTCTTGTTGTGCTTGCCATTGTTATAATTGTTGTTGTGGTTGTTTTTGTTATAATTTTTGAATGTTGTTGTTTTTTATAATTGTTGTGTTTGTTGTTGTTGTTATCATAATCGTTTGTTGTTGTTGTTGTTATAATTGTTGTGAATTTTGTTTTCATAGTTGTTGTTGTTTTTATAAATGTTGTTGTGGTTGATGTGACGTCATATGTCTTGGTTGCCAAGGGTTTGTTGACCTTGTTGCTACGGTTGTTGTTGTTGCAATTGTTATTGTTTCTGCTTTTGTTATTACTATGGTTGTTGTTTCGCTGTTGTTGTTGTAGTAGTTGTAAAAGTTATTGTTGATGTTGTTGCTATGTTATTATTGTTATTATTGATGCTGTTTTTGTTGATTATTGTTGTTGCTAATTTTGTTATTATTGTTGTTGTTAGTGTCTTTGTCTTAAAACTTTGTGATTTGCACTGATTGTAGTAATGGTGACAGGATAAATAGACGAAGGTAGTACAACAACAACACTAATGATGATAATGATAATAATGATGATGATAATCACAAGGATAACAATAATGATAGGAATAACTGATTATGATTAATGATGATAATAACGATAATGATAGTAATAATGATGCCAACGATAATGATGGTGATAATGATGATGATGATGATAATCATGATGATAATAATATGAATAATGATGATAATGATTCTGATGATTATGATAATGGTAGTAATAGTAGTAGTAATGATAGTGATAGTAA
>NW_020868369.1:15000-17500 GCF_003789085.1 Penaeus vannamei
CCATGCAATTATGAATGATTATCATTCAATAATGATAATGATTATAATTATCATTAAATTATGATTATTATTATCATTCAATTATAATCATTATTATCATTAAATTATAATTATCAGTATCCCACGTCATCATTGTTAATGCAATTATTATCATTATCATTCAATTATAATCATTATCATTTAATTATCACTATCATTATTATCAATGCAGTTATCATTATCCATCGTCTGAAAATTCTGTTGATCTCCCTGCACAAAGATGCATTTCTGAGCAAAATCTGTTCTTGATGTGACCTCATATTCGGCGTCAAGAAGCTTCATGCACGTCTCAGAAACCGAAGCTAACAAAGGAATATCGCAGTCTGAAACCGGCATACGAAATCCGCTTGGTTGTAGAAATGTCGGTGTTCACTTAGCTTAATTTTTTTTTCCGCTTTAGAAATTGTTTTTTTTACACTCCTCAACGAACTGATAGGCCTTATCCTGGAGGTCCTTACACCTATATGCACAAATAGGTGAGAGAGAGAGAGAGAGAGAGAGAGAGAGAGAGAGAGAGAGAGAGAGAGAGAGAGAGAGAGAGAGAGAGAGAGAGAGAGAGAGAGAGAGAGAGAGAGAGAGAGAGATGAGAGAGAGAGAGAGAGAGAGAGAGAGAGAGAGAGAGAGAGAGAGAGAGTGAGAGAGAGAGAGCGGGGGGGGAGAAAGGGTAGGAAAAACAGAAACAGACAGAGAAAGAGACACACAGAGAGAAGAATATAATTTACTCAATACGCTTAGAGACACAAATGTTACCCCGTGTTATCTCTATAATCTCTACACTTTAGCAGTTAAAAAGTATATTGGGTCCTATTCAGCTAGCATTGCTAAAGGTGTTTGATGTCAAAGATTAGAGGGTTTTATAGGAAAATATGGTAATGAAAAGGGAAAGGAGGGAAGTGAATGAAGTAGAGCATCTTTCTCTCTCTCCCTCTCTTCTCTCTCTCTCTTTCTTTCTCTCTCTCTCTCTCTCTCTCTCTCTCTCTCTCTCTCTCTCTCTCTCTCTCTCTCTCTCTCTCTCTCTCTCTCTCTCTCTCTCTCTCTCTCTCTCTCTCTCTCTCTCTCTCTCTCTCTCTCTCTCTCTCTCTCTCTCTCTCTCTCTCTCTCTCTCTCTCTCTCTCTCTCTCTCTCTCTCTCTCTCTCTCTCTCTCTCTTCTCTCTCTCTCTCTCTCTCTCTCTCTCTCTCATCTCCGACATGCACCATGAGACTGTTGAGTTTTGTGAATGAATTGCACAGGTAGGCTTTTAGGTGAAGTATTATCAGAAGAAAGTGATCATTTACGTGATATTTGTAATATATATGAGACAAGGTGATAGAAACGATCATAAAGAATTCGTTTTCACAGTATAATATAACTTCCTCGTTTTAATCTCTAACAACAAGGTATCAATAGAACGTCCAACTCGTCTTCTTTCTCCTGTCACTTGTAACTGACCTGGCTAATGTGCATTAACCTTGACATGAAACATTTGGCAAAGAGTTTCCAGCCCATTTTCCTCGTTTATTTTGTTACGATCAACGAAAAGGGCCACTTCGACGATTTCCTCACGGGCTTTACGCATAATCCTTTGAACCTCTATATGGACAGCTCTTCGTCTCCTTCTACAAAGAGCGTATTTCAGTGAAGAGATCTTAAAATGCTGCATTAATATTCAATCTTTTAGAAATGGTTGGACAGTTTTGCTGTGTTCTAACGTCCGGATCAGAGATCTTGTTGATCGACGTCAGTTTAGTTTCAACTGGCGATTTAGGTCCGAACTTTTAAAACCTTTCGCCAGCACTGGCGGAAGGTTTCGCCGGACGATTGGGAATTTTGTACTGTTAAAAGCATGACCAGTGTTCGCCAGGCGACCTTTCGTATTGGAACAGCCTGGTGAAGCAAAGTCGCCAGAGCCCTCCCTTTCCCGTGTTTGAATATAATTTTCTTGCTTTCAAACTATAAATTAGTAACATATTTGTGCAGGATATGATGTAGGAATATTGTAATTCTAAAATATCTTAAAATCATAATCTATTATGAAATAACGTATATACGTAGTTTTTTCAAGACCATCGATGTTCCAGTCGACAGCTCAAGACATCGGCTGTATTCCTTCCGCCCCCCACCTTCCCCCACCCCCGAGATGACTTATTTAGATTTAGGTTTTATTTTGGTTGTAGGGATCATTTTCTTTTCACAAATATTACCAAAAGTGTTTTGATGTTGGCATGTTTACTTCGAGCTATAGAAACATAGCTGTAGTGCTCCACCGCCCTATAATGAGGCGTGTTTAATGATACCCTTGTAGGCCTACAGTTCAATATCTTATATCATATATATATTATATAATAATATATATATATATATATATAATATATATATATATATATATAATAATATATATAATATATATATATATATATAATATATATATAATATATATATAATATATATATAGTTAGATACATCGATATATAGATAGATAG
>NW_020868369.1:25000-27500 GCF_003789085.1 Penaeus vannamei
ACAACCCATCACAACATAACCCTTTGCTCCCACCACTGAACATGAAAGCAAGAGCCACATAAAACAATCATCGCCTCTACATAAATTGCTAAACATCCACGCATGGGCTTCGTTCACATCATGTTACTGTTTAACCCCGCATATCCTGTTTGCCGATAGAGTACAGTAGAAGTAGACGTACGTATAAGAGTAGACGTTGAGAAAATACTAATAAATGGAAGATATTGATAGATAGGTATGTATACAGGTCGATAGGTAGATGCAAATATGTCGCTAACTGTAAATAGATAGGTATATATATTGGTGTCAAAATTTTCCTACATATAATACATGCGTACAAGTAGATGTGTACTCGTTTGTATATATGTATGCATATATACATCCGCTCATATATGATTATATGAGAGAAGGAGAGGGAGACAGAGAAGGAGAGAGAGAGAGAGAAGGAGAGAGAGAGAGAGATAAAAAAAAAACACATAAAAAAACATAGCATATAAGCATTTGCTTCATTACACATTATCTAACTTAAGTCTTCTCGACATATCTTGAAAGAGAGGAAGTGTCATATTAAAATTCCTATATTTTTTGTGACAAAACAACAACATGAACACTGCAGAGGAAGGAGGAGGGTTCACACCGAGCGACAGGGTTCAACTCCCGTTATGCAGGCTGGGGTTTCCCTGATGTGCCCACCACACACACACATTCTTCTTCTTCCTCCTTCCCTTTCTCTTCCTTCTCCTTCTCCTCCATTTCCTCCTGCTCCTTCTTTTTCTTTTATTTTTCTCTTCCTTCTCCTCCTTTTCATCGTTTTCCTTCTGTTTATCTATTTCTTTTCCTTCTCCGCATTTTTCTTTTGCTTCTTTCCTTGTTTTTTTTCCTCCTCCTCTTATTCCTCCTCCTTTTTTTTCGTTTACTCTTCTCGTCTTCCATTTCCTCCCCTGCTCATTCTCTCTCTCTCCTCTTCTCTTTATTCCTCCTCCGTCTCCTCTTAACCCTATTCATCCTCTTCCTGCTTCTCCTCCTCCTCATTCTCACCCTCACATGATTCCTCCTCATCCTCCTTTCCTCATATCACGTCACATTACTTCTGCGCATATACAAAAGAAAGAAAAAAAACGAGGTAGAGGTATTATCACTTTATTCACTTCTACTAAATGTTTTTTTTCTAATTACCTAATTATCTTAAGCCAGTCCGAATTCTAAATTATTCACATATTTCTTAGCTACATATTTGCTGTACGAAATTTTGTGCTACTCCTATGCCCTTTTATAGATTTCCACCCCCCCCCCCCCACTAAAAGAAAATATCATATTACATAGTCTGTATTTACGTATGGAAAGAATGATAAACAGCAAGAAAGTTATATGATTTTATTATAAATTCAACATCGTGAATAACACCGACTTATAATTTCAGGAACGTCTCACCAAGAAGTTTTCGACGATTAACTGTAAAAAAAAAATGTAAATGTAAAAAAAATAGTTTACAGAGATAGGAATATTACTGAATGTGTTGGAGAATACTATGCAATAATGTGTATCATGTATGTGATATAAAAGGTATCTGATAGCAAAAGAATCATGTCGAGTGGGGAAACGAAAAGGGGAAAAAGAAAAGAAATAGAATGAAAGACGATAAGCAGGGAAAACGAAAATTGAAGATAATAAATAAATAAAGCCACTTACCCTTCCCACGATGCTTGCTCCGAAGGGTTCTCAGTCACTTCCTTCCGTTCATCCATAGAACGGGTAGTATCCCAAAAACGGGTAGAATCCTAGCAGACCGTGACCGCCAAATTTTCCAGGACCTCCATACCCGCCTCCATACCCGCCTCCATACCCACCGCCATACCCACCGCCATACCCGCCAAACTTGTTAAATAACCCACCCTTGCCATATGGGTCAAAGCCTGCATACCCTTCAAACTTGTCAAATAACCCACCCTTGCCTCCATAGCCGCCAAACTTGTCAAATAACCCACCCTTGCCATACCCAAGGCCGCCAAATTTGTCAAGTCCCCCATAAAAATCGTAATACCCGTGGCCTACATATGGGCCGTAGTCGTCATGGCCGTGGGCTCCGTGCCCACCATGACCACCATGCCCGCCGTGACCACCATAACTGGCGTACTTCCCGACGCCACCGAAGCTCAAGCCGTACTTGGTCGGGCTCGCCTCGGCCTCGGGGAAGGGACTCGCCGAGGCCCCAGAGAGCGCCAGGGAGGCCGTCGCCGCCAGCAGGAGGACGGTGCACGCGCGGGTCACCTGAGGGAGAAAGTAGCGGCATTGGAGAGGGAAGGGCGGTCGCTGGCTTGCATACAGAGCGCGTGCAAGTGCAGACAATCGGCCGGTTTGTCATTGATCGAGACCTAATGAATATTTATAGATACGGACATGCATATACACATCAATTTATGCATATCTGTTATCTATCTAGATATACATTCTGTCTATCTATCCGGTTATCATGTCTAGACTGATAGATATGTATTTATTT
>NW_020868369.1:60000-62500 GCF_003789085.1 Penaeus vannamei
ATCTACACCACCACACACACAACACACACACACAACACACACACACACACACAACACAATTAATACTCCTATCTATATATATTTTATCTCAATAGCTTATTTTTAATAACCTATATATATATATATACTTTTAGTTTACTATTCTATTACTCTCTCCTTTAATTCTCTAGAAATTTCTTATTCTTATAATTTCAAGGACATAACGTAATCTAGTCTGTCGACTGTTTTTTTATATATAGGCTTCCATCTAATTCATCTATTTCATATATAATGTCATAATCTGATCTCATATATAATTATATCTAGTATCACACTATATAATATCTCCAATACTATATGTATCATATATATATATGTTTGCTCACATAATATATGTATAATTATATAATGTCACAATCTATATAATATACAGTATCTATATACAGTATATATAGTAGTATTCTTACTATACATATATCTCTATATTATCTATCAATCTCTACGCATATTTACTTCATGATTATAATAATATCTATATAAATATATCTATATTCCATAATATATACTTTTATATATCTCTGTGTTTTGTGTTCATTTGTTTATGTAATACATATACTCCTTATATGCTATCTATTACTCATCTATATTCTACTATCTAGTACTACACTATAAATCTCTATTATATATAATTGTACACTCACTATATATCTGTATATTACATATATACCAGCATTATATATATCTAGGTAGACTAGATAGATCACACTATATAATATATATATATCTCATAAATAAATATCTATATCTCTTCACCTCTACTATATCTATATCACTACTACTAATTCATCTAATCACTGCACCTTAGTTATCTCTACATCTGTATTCCTGTGAAATTTATATCTACATACATACATATACCTATCTATTATAACTATCTCGTCATATCCTATATACTATTATTTTATATCTTATATCACTTATATATCACTATAGTGTCTGAATATATACTATATATATGGTGTGTGGTGTGTGTGTGCTGTGTGTGTGTGTGTATTTATTTATTTACACATACATATATCTGATATATGTTTTTCTGTATGTATCTGTTTTTTCTGTGTGTTATATAATCAGATGTGAAAATACTTATATAGTTTGATAAGGTATAACATTACTTTCTGCACCTTTCTGTATTCATGAGCATGTACAATATCCGCAGTAATGCGCGTCCGACTTTTATTTCCGTACACGTTTCTTTCTTCCACTTTCCATTTAAACCTCTTTACTTTAGCCTACAGACTAACAGGATAAGATCTTAATAAATCAAAAGTCATTACCAAATCAAAGACAATATTGCACTCAAAACTTTTCAATATAATTCTTACCATCCCCTTTCCATGTTACTTCTGACTGAGAATTGAAAATCACTCTCGTTTGTTTTATTTTTCTCTCCCCAGTATTAGGATATCCGAAACGAAATATAAGTATTTCGGTATTTCCCCGTTTATAGAGATTTATTATAGTTGTTTCGCGCTGCCTCAAATTCTCTACTAGATCTTCATCCGTAGCGACGAAATTTGTGTCGTTTTTCTCCTCCTCCTGGCGGAATGATCCGTTCTGGGTATTGCGTGCTGTGCGATCAATACGTATCACTGCCTGCGTCCTAGTCTCTCTTGTAACATCTCCTCCATTCGCTGCATCGCTCGCGTCTCCTTTCTCAGCCAACCTCCTACATCCGGGTAATACAGCGAGTAAATCGGCAGTCGGTGCAATGGGTAATCAGTGAGATATCGATTCATGTAAGGCAGTTAATTCAATAGGGAATAGACGTAAAAACAAAACAAGCTATAGAGGAAGGGGTAACCTTTATACAAATCCAACGCACTTTCACCAGCTTCCTCCTCATTCCCTTCGCGTTTAGCCAATACGAAGTGGTCTGTGTGCGGTGGTTCGCCCTAATGTCCCGTAACCATGGCCTCCAAATACCATGGCCTTCCAAAATCCATGGCCGAATCCATGGCCGAATCCGCAAAATCTCCACCAAGGTCCATGGCCGAAATCACGCCGAATCCACAAGTCACTGGCCGAACCCTCTCCCGTCGCGAAGAACCTCCTCCGAGGATCAAGACCTTGACGCAGCCTCGGCAAAGCCGCAGCCCGCCTCGGCATAAGGGGCCTGGCCTAACGCCCACTCGCGCCATGGCAGGTCGTCCGCAGTGGTACCTCAGAGTAGTATGTCTCACTGCACACAAAGTACGGCTCTCTGCGTGTCGCACGAGAAAGCGGAAGGCGGTCAATGCCGTCGTCAGATATGACATCTTCTTTCTCTTCCATGTTTCCCCACGCATAGTTCTTTCGCCTGCATTAATTACTCTCGGCTTGCCATGGGATTTCTGCCTCTATCATTATGTATATAGTATTTCATATTCTCACCATACATGATATATGTTTTTGAGACTATTACAATTATTATACATATATATATATAATATATATATATATATATATATATATATTATCCTAT
>NW_020868369.1:75000-77500 GCF_003789085.1 Penaeus vannamei
GAATTATATATATATATGGAGCCTTTACTTCAGCTGCGTTGCTCTCGTATTTACTTTTAAACTTAAAGGCCTCTTTGAAAGTACCTTTTTAAAAGCATAAATACTACTATACATATCTGCAACCACTCCAAACAATGCAAAATATTCACCCCTTGTTCTGCAGTTCTGCTTGTTCTGCAGTTTCGTCGAATGTCAAAAAAGGAAGAAGAAACATGAAGCATATCAATTTTACGAGCTGACTACGTCATCCTGAACTGACTCAATCTGACGCATCATAAACCGGACGATCGAGCCAGACCTAGGGCAGACTCCCAGCTTTTTTTCAGGGCTCAATCGGGGCCCAGAAAATATAGCAACGTCAAAGATTTAAATAGAGGAAATGGATTTGATGGGCAGCAAATGGTGCAGACTGCAGAAGACATTATTATTGTAACTCATAGTTCCATTATTTTTTGTTATTACACAATATTAGGCTTTAGAATGGATTACTTTGCGAAATCTTTATGCAAAAAGTGTGTGATAATCTTCAAAAGATATTGTAACACATCCTCAAAACATACAAATAAGAATAAGAGAGAGAGAGAGATTTAAAAAAGACATGAGAAAAGGAGAATAAATCCCAAGAAAGAAATGAGAGTAAAGTGAGACTGAGTAAATCTGTAAAGAGAGATATAAGAAACAGAGGAAGGAGGAAGAGAGATGGGTCATAAAAAGTAAGGGAGAAATAAGAAAGAAAAGAGAAACAGATAGAGACAAAAAAGAGAGGGCGGTAATATGAAAGAGAATAAAAAAAGAGACAGAAATATAGTGAGGGCGAGGGGCTAAAATGCAAGAATGAAGAAGAGAGAGGATAAAAAAAAACAGAATAAAGGGAGAGAGACAAGCTATAATCCTAACCTGAAAAGGAATAGAAAAGACAAGGCAGCTCACTAGTCAATGGCCTACCGTTAAGCTCCTTGTGTCTATCCATGGAAGTGGTGGTACCGGCGCCGAAAGAGTCCAGGCAGAAGTTGTCTGATATGATGATGGCCGCGGAAGGTATGGCGGTGAATCCTATGGCCATACCCAAGGTGTCCGTAACCATTGCCAAAAATGAGGCCATACCCAAAATGTGGCCTGTATGGTCCAGCATCCGGCAATGGGCCAGCCACGGCGAGAGGTGCGAGGGCCACAGCGACCACAAAGAACAGGAGGAGGAGCCTGCGGCAGAGCATCTGAAAAGAAAGTATCCTGAAGTCATTTTCGAAATGGTTGATCTTCCATATTTTTTATTACTATTATCATTATTATTATAATTATTATTTCTAACGGTTGGAGCATCCAGGCATAACATTTCAAAGTTAGATCAGGTTGTATTAAAATGTAAATGTGAATTATATGCACTGGAACAATAACAAAAATGATAAATCACGGTTTTCCTGAGACGTATAATAGTAATTTTGCACATGACTTACCATAGTCCGGAATTCCTTCCTCTCCTTTGTCCTCAAGAGCGACTAACCTCGTCGCCGTATTCACAGTCTTTTATACGTCGTCTGCGCTAGTACTGGGTTCTGCGGTACTGTACGTGAGTAGACTGAAGCAGATGGAATTTTGTCCACCTGCTTTCCGATATTATCAGTCATTCTCTTGGGTTATTTGCATTTTCTTCCTTTCTCCTTCTTTCCTTATTTGTAGTTTTTTCATAACCATCTTATTTCTATTATTTTCGTCAGATCTGGTTTTTGTTTTATTTTGTTTATTCTTTCTTTCGGCTGCTTTCTTTGTGTTCGTCTTTAGAATTAATGCTAATGGTATTCCTCTCCCATGGCTGTTTTTAACACTGGCTCTCTCTCTAGGTGACGTAATCCTAAACGCTCCGCCCATTAACATGCTGCAAAGGAGAGATTTAGGACTGACTACCTTCAGGGCAATCCTTCATCCGTACGCCATTGACGTCAGGAAGTTTTGTAAGTAGAGGGATGAACTGGCTAAAACAATCGCTTTGGTGGTGTTGATCTATACACTCATCCTCTCTTCAGATAATCACTGAAGAAGCTCACTTATCCTTATTCTCCAACGTGTATAAAAATAACTGTCTAAAGGCATATTTGTACTGGTGATGGACGACCTGCATAAACACAGTCGCTTTCAAGTTGACTGTCGAAAAGGCAATTCCTCATACATACTGTTCGCTCGTACACTTACTCCCAGTCCCACCCTTTATATCGCTTTCAAGGTAACTGTTGAAAAGGCAGTTCCTTATTACTGCTGTTCGCTCGTACACTTACCCCCTGTCCCACCCTTGGTAACACATGCCTAAAACCGCGACTTTCTCTGACATCTTCAACGAATAGAAATAAAGCCTAACTTCTGGTTGCATTTGTATTCCCGAAGAGTGAACCGGATAACACGCCAACTAGTTGTACACGTGGACGGCTACACTGGCTGTCCACGTGTACAACCTTGTTTGTTTGTTTGCGTTTCTGAAAATGTACTTTGGGTCAGATGATATTAAGAG
>NW_020868369.1:82500-85000 GCF_003789085.1 Penaeus vannamei
ACGATAACTAATATTACATGTTTTGTTATCACTTATTTGAAGAAAACGAAAGATCAAATGGCTTACTTAGTTTCAAAAAAATATTCATCGATACACTCATTGGTTACTTAAATTCGACCAATCACACTCTTTGTTACAAACTGCCTAGGGTTTTAGCTTCATTCACAAAAAAATACTATTTACGCTATGTTTACTTCGACTGGTTGCCAGAGGTACAAAAGTGCGACCCAGAAAGTGTAACTGTACATACATAGAGACATATATATGTATACATATATATGTATATGTATCTATCCACATATATATATATATATATATATATATATATATATATATATTCATCGATACACTCATTGGTTACTTAAATTCGACCAATCACACTCTTTGTTACAAACTGCCTAGGGTTATAGCTTCATTCACAAAAATACTATTTACGCTATGTTTACTTCGACTGGTTGCCAGAGGTACAAAAGTGGGACCCAGAAAGTGTAACTGTACGTACAGTTGCGGAATTATATTTCAGTACACTTTATGGGTCCCACTTTTGTACCTCTGGCAACCAGTCGAAGTAAACATAGCGTAAATAGTATTTTTGTGAATGAAGCTAAATCCCTAGGTAGTTTGTAACAAAGAGTGTGATTGGTCGAAAATAAGTAACCAATAAGTGTATTAATGAATATTTTTTAAAACTAAGTAAGCCATTTGATCTTTCGATTTCTTCAAACAAGTGATAAAGAACAAGGCATGTAATATTCGTTATCGTTGACTTTGTAGTTGGACATTCTTCAAATGCGATATCCTGGCATTGTTTGCTTATCCAAATGGCAACATCTATGATAGGGAGGCGGCATTTCCTACTCCTTACAACATAAGAAGTATCATTTATAGATATATATTTCTTAAAACATGAAAAAGTTTCATGCTTTGAACATTTATGTATGGTAACTAAATTACCTAAAACTCTGTAAAATCACTGAGACCTCTGTAAATACCGTTCATACTTGCACCATCTAGTAGCAGCTAATCGACCTAATGAAGGTTTTTTTTTTATCTTTATGCCTAAATCAAACACATATTGTATAAACAGAAAGCGTGCTAAATTAATTCTTCAATATAGAGCATGAACAAAATCACAATTAGGTTACATTGAATATGTAGATTCGTTATCGATGTGTGTGTGTGTGTGTGTGTATCGTCCATGGAAATATGAAGTCATGCTTGGTAATGAATTGCGGAAGATTGTATAATTAGCTATTATCATGCATTAAATCTTGGCGTTTCTTTGAGGAGTTGCATCCACATTCGAAGAGGTGAGCGAGAAAATGCATGTTTGCTTGTTTCAACTCAAGCAACTATTAGCTGGGTAGTTCCAAGGAGGGTGAATAGCAAAAATCTTAGAACCAACTCCCAATACTTGTGTTGTATATCTTGTTCATTTTAATGAAATGGGGATTTCTCGGTCAGTTGTTATTGTCATCTATCCATTTTATTTCTATTTGCCAGTGCAATGTAATGCAATATAAACGTAGGTGTAGATGATATTAGCATATCAAACCTTTACATCAAATTCATTCTCTTTATACATTATCCTAGAAGCAATAATGTCCCGGAACAATGTTATGCTGACGTCAGCATACTAGGATCAAAGTCGGGGCAGAAAGGAACAGGTCACCTTACCGCATCATCCCGCGGCTTAGTAAGGATGTTTCTCTACAAAACATGTCCCTTACGTCCAGATGGATATGGGACCAACTTTGACTTTTGACAATGGGGTGAGGGAAAGTTTCTCCAACGGTGATATATTCGGAGAGCTGGGCATCTCCCGGTCGATGGTGTACAGGCAGATAGGGTGGGAAGAGGAGGGCACCCATAACGACCAAAATACATCGGAAATACACGGAAAGCTCCATTGCTGAAGGGAATTAAAGGTGTAAATGTTAGTCCTTTTCAATATTTCAGAAATCAATTTATTTCAATTTACTATATAGATATTTGTTTATACAGAACAGTGCCCTACACGTCATATTTCATGTTCAGATTCTATATCATTATTTACATTTCACATATGAAACGGCGAGGAGCGGCCGCGTGACCTGCGATATGAGGGGGTGGATCTCCCTACATGATGTTGGCGAAACGGGGAAAATGCCTCTTAGACAAATATATCGAATTGTTAGAAAAAAAATCGTCCCATCAGTACACTGTTATGCCTTGGCCCTTCCCGGAAACAATGAGGGTAACTTCCCTATACACACGTCCAGGGCAGTTACGGAGTAGTTCCCTCTCCAACTCCACGTGGAGGTCCTTCGATGGCCAAGCGAGGGATGTCGCTCAAACCCGACGAAAAATGTTTGGCCGAATATTGTCAGTAATTGAGAAACGGCTAATGAAGCAACCTCCAACCAGCTGATAGAAATCGTGACGTAACATGTGAACACGTCACCTCTGTCTCAGGGATTAGACACCGTTTGAATAATACATATTTCCTATCATAAACATT
>NW_020868369.1:90000-93945 GCF_003789085.1 Penaeus vannamei
TTTTTTTTTTTTTTTTTTTTTACATGTGTCTGCGCAGAAGGTTCCTTGTCCCAGAGGATTATGATTTATGTCATGAAAAAAATGTGAATGAACATCAATGAATTCCTAAGACAACTACCAAGCCCTTTTTTGGAAATTCGATTTAGTTTCCTCAGAAAAATAGAAAATAGAAAATATTTATTTTTTTATTTTTTTTTTTTTTTTAAATTCGTATATTTCAATAAAATCGTGGTAGTTGTCTGCGCATTTCCACAAGGTTTCCAAAGATATATCCAAAATTTTAATCGGATAAAAACTCTGGGGCAAGGAACGTTCTGAAGCTCGAGAAAAGAAACATCGAAAAAACAAACAAACAAAAGGAATATTTGAAGATTATTTTTTATATTTTTTCATTTAATGGATCTTTACCATTTCAGTACTGTAGAAACTACTTTTATCCCTCTTTCAAACGCACTTTGTTAGGTAAAGATATGATCATTAGTCTCTAAGTTATAGAAACAAACAAATGACTCCCGTGAAAAGGGGCAAATCCAGACCGAAGACAATATGACCGTTATATAAAATCGGTTGTTTCGTGCTTTATACCTCTTTTATTGCTTTCTTATTGTGTATATATTCGTTTACATGTGTATACACATGTAAATTATTGTTCAGGTACATGGTCGTGCACGTGTATATGCGTATATGCGCATATACTTACTTCCATAATTATTTATTTCATTTATTTGTTTTATTTTTATTCCAGTCTACTCTTCTTCCCATAGTCTAACTACATGATTCCGCCTCGAAACAAGAGATAAACGCATAGTAACCAGCAGAGTACTTGTAAATGGAGGGACAATGAATTGTTTAGTGTTCGTTACAAATAACCGTTCAGAAAACGTTGATAGATCAAAAATACTTTGAAATACAAATCCTCTATATCATATCTCTTTACATTCGTTTATCGTGGATGCTTCTTGTGATGTAACAATAGGTATCAGATATTTATAGGCCGATTTTACGAGTTTACACGAATAAATTCTATCATAATCTTTCTTTACATTTATTTTCTCGTAAATGGATTTATAATGACATAATGATGTTTAATCGATTATTAGTTTCAAATGAAAGCGCATACGTAAAACTATTGCAATCAGAAAGTTCTAAAGCAGTGGCGACTCCTGGAGCTTTATCGCGTGGGTCCCTGCGAGCTGGCCTTGGACGCGCACGTGCCTCTAGTCCGTGTGAATATCTATTCGTTGCGAGATTATTTTTGGAGATACAGACTTGTAACTGTTCATGTATTATCACCGAACCCTAAATATACTTTTATGATGAATTTGTCAACATCGAATCATATCTACTATATTTTATGGGAAAGAAATTTGAAAAGTCGAATAATTATTTTTTATTTTTCTTCGTCTTTGATATCATAAATCTTTCACTTTGGTATAAAATTGTTTATAATAAGACACATTTATTTTCCTGTGATCCATTTCAATAGGTAATGTCAAAATATAATGCATCATATTAGCTCCTGTGAAGCGAGAGTGCGGAAGGGTGAAATCGCTGACACAGCGTCAGTGGGACTTTGGTTTTCTGGCTCGCGCACAGTCCATATTTTTCGCCGCGGAGTTCATATTCACGTGGGTGATTCTACTCTCATTTACGAATATGAAATGACCATAACTCATTTTCGACCACTCCGACCCAAAATTTCCGACTCGCCCCCCCCCCGTGTCGTGAATCACGTGTTTTCGCCGTGACCACGACGCAAATAATTCATCAAAACCCCCTCTCACTATGACTCTCCCGCAGGCACAAAAGAAATCGGAAAATATATCGAAGGGGAATAACTAGCAGTGTTTTTATCCCGCGAGGTGAGGATGCCGCGAATTCGCCCGGCTACGCGCTGCATAGAAAACGGAGCACAAGGGAAAGCGCGGCTACTTCTCCTTTCTTTTATTGTTTATTTTGTCTGTTTTATTTTGTTTTAAACATTCTTTTTAAATGTGTTTATTATTCCACACCTAAATGCAAGGAACCAATATACATAAAAGAATTGGCCGAAAAGTGAACGAGGAAGGATCACGTGTTTATCTTTTTTAATTAATTCACTATTTATTATTTTAGTTCTTTTGTGATTCTTTACGTATTTATTTTATTAATTTTAATTTTCTAATGGTAATATTTTAAAACAATTAAATTAATAACGAGAAGATTCAGTTCTCACTTTCTCTTCGCGCCAGAGTCAAAAAGAAACAGGAGCAGAGCAAGAAGGGGGGATTGCTCTTTGGGTCACAGGGAACAGACGTGAGGAGCCCCGGAATGCGCCCTCTTAAGAGCTAAGTGGTCGTGAGAATTATCAATTGAGGTATCAGGAGACATTTGTGATTTTTTTTAGTAAAGCAGTGATTTGATAAGACCGGTGCCTCTCATAAGTATTTTGATGTGTCCTTTCGTTTTACGTGTTTTTTTTTTTGTTTTGTTTTACCAGTGTTGTGTTTTAGTTGTTGTTTGTGTTTTAGTGCGTTTTGTTTGTTTGTGTTTGTGTTACGTTGTGCGTGCGTTTTTACGTTTGTTTGTATCATAATACTTGTTTTACCAGTGTTTGTGTTTATTGTGTTTTAGTGTGTTTACGTTTGTGTTTTAGTGCGTTTTACGTTTGTTTGTGTGTTTACGTTTTGTGTTCTAGCTTTACCTTAGTGTATTTATGTTCGTCAGTTTTAGTTTTATTTCTTAATGTTCTTATGTTTTTTTTAATAAATTAATAATATTTTAAGATTGTTTAGAGACCCCTCGCAGTACTGTGATCGATGAGTAAGACAAGGATTGTAAAAGGAAGGAATGACTAGACCGGTATCATAATACTTATAAGCATCGCGGGACCAATCTGCGTCGGGAGATCTTAAAGAACACGTCTACCGTACTCTCGCACACTACATGTACACACCTTTCTCTCTCTCACACACACACACACACATACACTCCCTATCTTTCCGTTCCCTACACTCTTCCTTTACACTATCACCTCACAACCATTACACTAAACGTTCCCATACGTAAATTAAATGGGTGGTGGCAGTGAGCTATTTTTCCTATCTTGCGAGAGTTTTCCTTTCCTTATACGGCCGCTACAATCGCCAGGGACGGTCCCCTTAAAATAATTTTGATTTATGATTTAGAGGAAAAGGGAGGGTATAGACTTAACCTTTAGATGTGAATTCAATTATTTGAGAATATTGCTTATGTATATTGCTAAGATTTACAGATTGATATGCCATTTGTTCATTGTTTTGTTTATTGAATAAAATATTAAGGGTTAAAGATGTTTCCATGACCATTAATATTTGGCACACACTTAACAGAGGAATGAATGAATTCCCAAACCCGCGAGCCTGAAAGACCGTTAGGTTACGCTACCCACAGACATTTGATGGTACAGTATATGCAATCAAAATACATTTAAGTAAATATGGTTTACAAAAAACTAGTATGACAACAGTACAAAAATTAAGTAGAATAAAATGTGCTAAATTTGGAATATGAAAAATTCTTGAATATTACATATATGTATACATATGTATGTATATATATACATATATATATTATATTATATTATATATATATATATATATAATACTTCTATATGTGTGTAAAAACATTTATATGTGTGTATGTATGTATGTATCTATCTATCTAAGTGTGTATATGTATGTATCTATCTATCTATGTGTGTATTGTATGTATGTATATATATATATATAATATATATATATATATATATATATATATATATATATATATATGTTATATGTGTGTGTCAATTATAATTTATAATGAAATATACATATACATATATACATGTATATGCATATGCATATATATATATTATATATATATAATATTACATAATATATAATACATATATATATATATACATTTTTATATATAATATATAAT
>NW_020868369.1:101755-106755 GCF_003789085.1 Penaeus vannamei
CCGTCTTTTCTTCTTGGGGTTGTTTGGGGAGTCTGGGGAGCCCCCACTCCCTGTCTTGAAATCGGCCGCCAGGCTGCTGCTGTTTGTAACAGCTGGGAGGTGGATGGGAAAGGGGTGTTTACGAGGATACTTTGTGTGGCATTTCTATCATTTTATCTATTTATCTATTATTTTTTTTTTATTAACTTCTTCATTAAGGAGAATTTGTGAACTGAACTCTGAAGCTAATAATCAATCCTACTCTCTACTATCAATTGCATGTTTCATTTATTATCACTGATCAGTGAGTTGGTTAATTTGATATCTAATACTGTAAGTCAATTTACTCACTACCTTAAATCAACCGAGATACCTGGATTTTTTTTTTTTTTTTTTTTTTGAATTTATACATCCTCTTTGAAGATCTTTTCCAAAATAGAAATAAATAAACGAAACTGAAATACATCTAACATAATTTCAATTTTTTACTTCAAACTTTATCTACCATCTATCTGATCTGAAGTAATATCAATTACCTGGTCTAATCTATCTCAACACCTATGTATGTCTTCTGTACAGGTAATCCTAACAAACTTTATCTTATATCTTGCCACGAATACAAAATTACTGCAACATCTTTTAGTGGGAAGAAAAGCTTCCTAACTCTCCCAATCACAAATTAGCACCAAACATCTGTGGGAAATGTATTCAAAATTACATGCTAAAATATATTCAAGAAATTTTAAAGAAACATCTGCACTGAAACCTTCCTTTACTTTCCAACACAAAATGGATCAGAATGTATAACCAAGTCTACCTCAGCAAATGGCATATCCAAGGTCTACCTTTCTAATGATATCCAGCTCATATAAACCTGTCCACAGAGTCAAGAGATGGCCTAAACCTCAGTGAACATTAATGAAATAATTATAATAAACTTCTGTGGCAATATATATCAAAGCATGGTATTAAACATGTTGCACATTTAGATATCACTACAGGACTCTCCTCGTGTGCTGTCCATTTTCATCCTACGTACTCATTCTTTGTCCAAGCTGAAAAGTCCAAGAATTGTGCTCCGACTCATTTCCCAGTCGACACTCTTTTACATAGTTTATCATATCAGTTCTAAAGCTAACTGGAACATCATTCATTTGCAATCCTGTTGCCTGACAATGTTATTAAAACCATTATCTATTAAATTTTTCAACTTTGTTGCTGTTATTATATATATACCTAAAAGCAATCTCATAAACACATTATATGGAATATCATCATCACTGATCTTATTCACACAGCTAAATGAAAAATCTTTTAAGATTATCAATAAGTAACATCTCAATTCTCACAAATTCTCCTCATTCAAAAGTCCGATTTACCTTCGAAATACCAGAAATCTAAAATATAACATTTCTCAAATATATCTAAATTTCATGACCTAAATAATTCATACAAACATTTATTATAACAAGGTGAAAAACATAAGAACCCTGAATAGCATTAAATAAAAATACGCATCTTATTTCTAAAAATATCATTATCAAATTAGACAATAAAGCAACAAATAATAATACGCAACTTGTTACACAAATTACACCAGGATCTCTTCACAAATGTATATACAGGTTAGAACACAATGTTATAGTCTGTTAAGTTGGTCAAACAATGTACTCCATGCAAATAACACTACTCTTCTTTTTCATTTAGAGACAATTAGCAATCACTCATTAATACGAACTATTGCAAGTCACTCAAAAATCTGATTTATTCAAGTAATTCATGCAAAGTCCAACATAACAATGATTTCTTTATACAAAAACAGATCATTAATGTTTCTTTTTTCTAAATTCTATATCTACATTAACTGGGTCATTAGTTTCAGATTCCAAAATGAACAATACTACTTGCTAAATGTGTTATATTACATATAACTACAGGAAGCTTAATAGTATTGGGAATTTGAAAATGGACTAAAGGCCAAATTAATCTTAAATTAATCATAGTGATGCTGATAGTATTGGTATCAAATATAATTCTAGTAATAGTATCAATAATGATGATAATATTATATCAGTGATAACAATAAAGGCAATGATGATAACAATACTAATAATAATAATAATAAAAAGGGAATGATAATAACAATAATAATAATAATTATAAAAAAGGGAATGATAATAACAATAATAATAATAATAATAAAAAATGATGATAACAATAATAATATCAATAATAATAATAATAATAATAATAATAATAATAATAATAATAATGATAATTATTATAATAATAATAATAATAATAATAAATAATAAAAAATAATAATGATATTGACAGAACAATTAAATACAAAAAGGAAATCTAATAGCAAATATAACAAAAATAATAAATCAATTAATCAACACACTTCATCCATTACCAAGTCCATCTACCAGTCCTCTTTTCCCCTTAATAAACTAAGAAAATATTTCTGTAAGCATCTAAGTACAAATTTCAGTAAGTTAACTTTTTCAACATCATTTGCAACTTTGAAACTATGAATCATAAAGGTCATAAAGAACCTAAAAAATACCCAAGAAACATAAAATACAAAGTAAAAGTTTCTTAAAAAATAATCATAATATCAATATAATATCATTCGATCTATTAATTTTTAACATTGATTCAGTTATTCTTTCATTTCTTAATACTTCTCCTGAAACTGTATTTAATCTACACAATGAAACAAAAATGCAAAAAACATTTATATATTTGCATAAAAACTTTTCATTCTAATTCTAAAACTTATAGTCTTTGGAATACAAGTGATAATTAACAAGCTAATGAATTAGGTAATCATTATGAATAGTGCAATCCTTCAAAAAGCTGCAACATCTAAGGGAATTATTTCATTTGGGAAGAAAAAGAGAAGATGATGAAGAAAAGATAGTGTACTATTATCGATGACAATGACAGCGGTGTACTGAAAAAGGCCGAGATGCAGAGAAAAATTTTGAAGAATCGGCAGTAGACGCATAATCCAATGATGACAACACTTTTCACCCAACAAGGCAGAAAGAGAGAATAAAAGAATGAATGAGAGAAAAAAAAGAAAGGAGTGACAGTGAAAGAGTGAAGGAAGGAATTAGAAAGAAAAAAAGGTCTAGAGTGAATGAAGGTATCCATGAGACAGATAGAAAGAAAGAAAGAAAGAAAGGAAAAAAAAAAAATACTGATTCAGAATTAATTCTGTCTTTCCTTAAAAAATAACGACAAACAACTTAAAGATTGAAAACAAATTCATTTGATCCTTCCAGCCAAGCCCGCTGTTGTCACATTTAACAACATATCAGAGCAAATAATGACAAAGGTGGGTAGTGTCTTGTCATGTTCTATTCCTCACTATGAAAACTTGGACACAATCACATAGGGGTGGAGTTATTACAATTGATATTATTAATACCAAAAAAATAAATTCCAGTGTTGCTGGGTTACAGTCATATATGCCAAAAATTAGAATTTGGTGTATATCTGAAAATATCTAATATTCTTTTAAAATCATGTGTGTTTAGAATTGTCAATAAATCATGTGAAAAAATCATAATATGGCAATGACATTTATTTGTAATAAGTACAATAAGGTATATCCTTTATGAGATTTCAAGAAATTCTTAATATTATAATTTTCACATTAAAATAAAATCAACTGGTCATATATGATAAAAAAAAAAAAAAAAAATGCTCTTAAATTTGATACACTCCTTAGTTAAAAGAATCATGAAAAGATACAAATAACCTATGTGACTGAGTAAAACTTAAATCAATATGAACCCTACCTGCATAAGTGATTCAAATAAAAAATACAAAAAAAAAAAAAGTTGGATTACCATCATACACTACACGGAAAAAGTTGAGAAGACACTGACAATGGCTTGAAATTGGGACTTTTTCCTTGTAATTAAATTGGCTACTGTCTGACAAAGTACATTTGGCCCTTGACATGGGTAACACATGGGTAAATGTCAGACCACTAGTAGATTCACAAATATTTTTTAAACAGTTATCAAATACATTAACCAAATATGTACATTCAACCAGCAGTGACTATGTAATTTGCAAATACTGTTTGACTGGCAGTAGTCATCACTGCATCTTTAGTAAAACACAAAGTTACTTGACCTAAACTAACTCAGCTCTGCAACATTGCTTTGTCAAAATCTTTTGCCAAGGACGCAATGACTCAAACTCTTGGAGAATGTGATGTAAATTGCTATAATGACTATAATGACCATCTTTTTATGTTAAAACAATTTCATTTTTTAATGAAATTCCCTAACAGCACTGACGACTACAATTATTCAATACCTGAAGATGGAAAAATACATACTGTGTAGAAAATTTACATGGTTACTTCGTCAAAACTGAAGTAACATGTATATGAAAGCTGAGTAAAAACCTAACCATTGTTATATATTGAATCTATAATCAAGAAGACTAAACTGCTTGAATCAAAACCTATAGATATATATATCTATTCATAGCAGAGTCCTATCAAGATAGCCTTCTTTGTCTATCTCACACCAGGCAATAAAAACAAAGGAAATAACTGAAAACAAGCATCAATTCTTGAAATCAATTTTAGCAAAAACTGTTTTCAAATCAGTGACTCAAACACCAACCACAAAAAAACAAACAACCCTACTAAACACCTAATTCTTTTAATTCCCATGAAAAGCAAACACATAATCATAAAAGACAAGGAACTGAAACATTTACACATAATCACTTACATAAGAAACAATAATAAAAAATAAAAATATTTCAAACAACCCTAAGACACACTGAAGAAACATACCTGACTTCTTTTTGGGCATTTTTGTTCTTGCTTTACAAAATTAAACCTTTCAAAAGAACGAGTTCAAAAAAGTTCCTCTCACTACAAGGAGGTCCTCGTCCACGTCCTCCTCCTGTCCTTTCCTTTTCCCTTTTTTAAAATAATCTACTCTTTAATCTTTAATTTAAGAAACTCCTCGAGGGCGGGT
>NW_020868369.1:126755-129255 GCF_003789085.1 Penaeus vannamei
TCCCTCACTGACTTTGTATATTTTGTTACTGTTGTTTTCATCAGGCACTGTTGTTCCCATTAGAGTTATTGGTGTCGTGCTAAATGCCCTTGTTGTTGTGTGTGTTTTCGTTGTTAGTGTCATCGTCCATTTTATCACGGTATTGTTATTACCATTGCTTACTCTCTTTCTCTTTCTCTTTCTCTCCCTCTCTCGTGCTCTCTATCTCCCCCACCCTTCTCTCTCTCTATCTCTCTCTCTCTCTCTCTCTCTCTCTCTCTCTCTCTCTCTCTCTCTCTCTCTCTCTTCTCTCTCTCTCTCTCTCTCTCTCTCTCTCTCCTCTCTTCTCTCTCTCCTGTAGTAGAATAATTAGCATAATTATTGGGTGGTGTCAATCCCAACTGTACTTATCGGTTTAAGATCAATACGTGACCAATTATGACAACAATAAAATATAAATAAATTGCCTCCCGATATAAAGAAGAAACACGAAATAATTTTGATGAGAAAAAACATGAAATAATGTTGATAATAAGAAACGTGAAATAATTTTGATTTTCACCTAATGGAATATAACAAAATAATACCGATAACGCAAGGGAACAACAAACGATAGATAAATATGCGGCATTTGGATAATTTTCTTCGTTGTAAATTTAAAAAAGATAAATAAACTTTCCCCAAATCGTACATGAAAGTGAAAATAAGAAAAAAGACAGAAAGAAGGAAGAGAAGGGTAGATAAGAGGATGGAAGGAAGTGAAAAGAGGAAAGAAAAATGGATAAGAATAGGGTGGGTAAGAGAGATGTGGATAAACGGAAAGAGAGAAGTGGATAAGAGAGAAGAGTGACAGGAGCAAAGAAAGGAGTGGGTGAGAGGACAGGAAGAAATGGATAAGGAAAAAGAAAGGGATGGATACGCAGAACTGAAGGGGGAGAAAGAAAAAGAGGGAAAGAGACAGAGAGGGGAAGGAAAAGAGAGAAGAGGGAGAGGGGAAAGCAGTGCCAGAATAAGAGAAAAAAGAGGGAGAGGAGGGGGGAAATCATCCCCCCCCCTCCATAACCACCACAAGACTCGCCCAAAAGCCTCTTCTAAGGAATCAACATAGGCCTATTGACCCCCCCCCTCCTCCCTTCCCCTCTCCCTCCAAGCTCTCCCAAAGGCGCTAACAATTCTGTTTTCCGGAATAATTAATTGTTTTTCATTAAGTAAAGTTTTAGTATCTGGAGAGGGTCGGATATAACGGGGTTAGGAGGGGTGATAATGAGGAGGGGGAAGGAGGGAGGGGGGGAGAGGGGAGGGTACTGGCGATCTACTAAATGAGGAGGATCATTGTCATGGCGAAACAATTGCCCTGTTTCTGTTCTCTTTGTTCAGTGTGTCTTGTGTGGATGTGTTCTGCGGGTATGTGGCTGTGGGGTTTTGTGTGGGATGTGTGTATTTGGGTGCGTTTGTCATTGTGTTTTTTTTGTGTGTATGTGCGTGTGTTTGTGTTTGTGTTGTGTTGGTGTTGTGTGTGTGTGTGTGTGTGGTGTGTGTGTGTGTGTGTGTGTGTGTGTGTGTGTGTGTGTGTGTGTGTGTGTGTGTGTGTGTGTGTGTGTATGGTGTGCGTGTGTGTGTGTGATGTGTGTGCTCTGTGTGTTGTGTGTGTGTGTGTGTGTTGTGTGTGTGTTTCGTGCATGTATCATGTACATGTACGTGTTGTGTGTGTGGGTGTGTGTTGTATGTATATCACGACAAATATACATTTGATATATATACACCAACTGATCAAACATTCACATGGATTTTGTACCCTTACACTTTCTCCCTTCCCCTTTCTCTTTCCTTTCCCCTCTCCCTCCCTCCCTCCCTCCCTCTCTCCCTCCCCTCTCTTTCCTCCCTCTTCCTCCCTCCTTCCTCTCTCCCTCCCCTTCTTCCCTTTCTCCCTCGCCTCCCTCCTCTCTCCCTCCCCTTCCCTTCCTTTCCCTTCCTCTCCCTCCCTCCCTCTCCTCTCCCTCCCCTTCCTCCCTTTTCCCTTCTCCCTCCCTCCCTCCTCTTCTCCTCCTTCCCCTTCCCTTTCCTTCCTTCCCTCCCTCCTCCTCCTCTCCCTCCCTTTCCCTTCCTCTCCCTCCCTCCCCTTCCCTCCTCCCTCCCTTCCCTTCCCTTCCTTCTCCCTTCCTCCCTCTCTCTCCCTCCCCTTCCTTCCTCTCCCTCCCTCCCTCCTCTTCTCCCTCCCCTTCCCTTCCTTCTCCTCCCTCCCTCCTCTCTCCCTCCCCTTCCCTTCCTTCTTCCCTCCCTCCCTCCTCTCTCCCTCCCTTCCTCCTCTCTCCCCCTCCCTCCCCCCCTCTCCTCTCTCCTCCCCTTCCCTTCCCTCCCTCCCTCCTCTCCCTCCTCCCTCCTTCCCTCTCCCTCCCTCCCTCCCTCCCTCTTCCCTTCCTTCTCCCTCCCTCCCTCCCTCTCCTCCCCTTCCCTTCCTTCCCCTCCCTCCCCCTCTCTCCCTCTCTCCCTCCTCCTCCCTCCCCTCCCTCCCTCCCTCCCT
>NW_020868369.1:136755-151755 GCF_003789085.1 Penaeus vannamei
AACCTTACCTACCCTTTACGAGGTCAGCTGATGAGTCTCTGGTGGTCTGGGTACGACCTCTTCCCTCTCGCCCTCCCTCCCTCCCGTCCCTTATACCCCCCCCCCCTCCCACTTACACCTGCAACCCCCTGAAAGGCCTCTTTCCTCCCCTTTAATAATGCCTCTTTCTACACACTAAAACACCTGATTGTTTTCTCCCATTCAGTTCTCTCGCTTTCTATTTTCCCTTCCCGTGGGTCGTTGGGGATGCTTCGTGGCCTAGAGATAGATAGGTAGGTAGATAGACAGATAGATAAATAGATAAATAGATAGATAGACAGATAGATAGGCAGGAAGACAGACAGGTAGACAGCCAAACAGACAGGCACACGGACAGGTAGAGACAGACAGAAAGATAGACACATACACAAACACACACACACACACGCAGAGAGAGAGAGAGAGAGAGAGAGAGAGAGAGAGAGAGAGAGAGAGAGAGAGAGAGAGAGAGAGAGAGAGAGAGAGAGAGAGAGAGAGAGAGAGAGAGAGAGAGAGAGAGAGAGAGAGAGAAGAGAGAGAGAGAGAGAGCGAGAGAGGATGGAGGAAACAAACCGAGATAAATGACACGCTTAAGAAAAAAAAGTAAAACAATATATCTGGACACAGAACCCGAGTATAACCGTGCGTCATAACACTCGAACATTCGCGCGCGTGTAAAAAAATAAAGAAAGAAAGAAGAAAAAAATAAAGAAAGAAAGAAAAGAAGAAAAAAAGAAAGACAGAAAGAAAAAAGAAAAAAATATAACTATATCGATATATCTGTAAACATAAATAGGACGAGAGTTATATCCTGTGCTTATCGCCAGGATCCCACATAGATCGTGGAAGAAGGGATCGAGAGAGAACCAAGATGATAAACGGGAGATAGAGTGGATGAAGGTAAATTGGGGGCAAAGAAGGGGCGCGCAGCGGAAGGGTCAGAGGGAGAGAGGAGGGAGAGAGAGAGAGGAGGGAGAGAGGGGAGAGATGCGAGGAGAGAGGAGGGAGAGAGGAGGGAGAGAGAGGCGAGAGAGAGCAGAAGAGAGGGAAAGGAGGGAGAGAGGGGAGAGGAGAGAGAGAGACAGACAGGAGGTGGAAAAGAGGAGGAAGAGGGAGAAGGGAGATCCGAGAGAGGGGAGAGAGGAGGTGAAGGGGGGATAGGAGTTGGAGAGGAGGGAGAGAGGAGGGAGAGAGAGAGAGGGCAGACAGGAAGAGGGGGAAAAGGAGGAGGAGGAGGATGAGGGAGAGAGAGAGAGCGGGGAGAGAGGAGCGTGAAAGGGGGGATAGAGAGGAAGAGGGGAAGAGGGAGAGGGGGAGAGGAGGGCGAAAGGCGAGGGCAGAGGGTAAGAGGGCAAGAGGGAGGAGGCGAGAGAGGGCCAAGAGGGGGCAGGACGAGAGGGCAAGAGGAGGGCAGGGAGAGAGGGGCAGAGGGAGGAGGAGAGCAGGGCAAGAGGGGGATGGGAGAGAGGGAAGAGGCGAGAGAGGGGAAAGGCGGAGGGAAGAAAGGGGGATATGAGGGGCAGGCCGAGACGAAATTCGGGATCCAGTAAAAACCAGCGATCTCATCTCGATCAGTCTTCATTAACCCGCCTGTAAGGCTGCGGGGTGGGGGGGGGGTGGTGGGGGCGTTTCGATGGAATGGGTGGGGGGAGGCGCGGGGGGGAGTTGTTAGTGTGAGCCAGAAGGAAATGGCATGGAGGATGGATGGATGGGATGGAAGAAGGAAGCATAGTAAGAAATGAAGGATGCATAGGAAACAAGAAGAGAATATTGATTAAGAAATGATAAAAAAAAGATAAATAAAAAATAAAAAAGACCGAAATTCAAGACAAAACTAAATTAAACTCTCCCTCTTCCTCTCTCCCTCATACACACACACACATACACACACACACACACACAAAGGACTCACCCTAACCTGTCCTCACATCCCCCACCAATTCCCCTCTCTTTCTCCTACTTCCCCTCCATCCCTCCACTTCTCTAAACCCCTTCTTCCTCCAATAACTGTTCAGCGGTTCGTCAGGAAACACGAAATAGGGGCGCTGAACAAAGAACAAATGGATGTACGAATTGCAGGTTACCTGAAGCTGCTGAAAAGTGCACCTTGTTCACTGAAGATATATTTTTTTCTGCTTTTTATTTTCACACTTTATTTTATTTGCCATTTTTTGTTCCGGCCTATGAGTTCGGGAAGAGGAGGCGTGACAGATGTGAAGGGGGGGGGGGGGAGGTAAGGTGCAAGGACACATGGTGCAATCAAAGATATATTTCTCATGTGCTGTAAACAGACACATACACGCACTACACACTCACACTCACACTCAACACTACACACATACACACACACTCACTCACACTCTCATTCATATTCACACTCACACAAACACACATACATATACATATATATACTGCACACACACACACACACACACACACACACACACACACACACACACCCACACACACACACACACACACACACACACACACACACCATCCTCCATCTATTCACTTACCTGCCATATGTATGCATGTATGACCGTGTATGTACACCTCACACTCGCCCATGCTCACCACACTGCTTTACGATCCAGGGAACGAACATGAAAAGTCACATCCCATTAAACGATTCCATTTGTGTAACCCTTCGATATCGGATTACGAAAAGGAGATAAATGGGTTAAGAGTTTCAACGTCAAATTTATTATCATTTCAAAAGTCTCGAAACATATCCAATTATTTTGGTTACTCATTATTCTCTTTCGGAAAAAAATGAATATTCCTGATGTTAAACATATGCTTATGAATGTTTAGTAAATTGGACAGAGGAAGGGGGATAGGGATGGAGAGGAGAAGAGAGAGAGAGAGAGGAGAGGGAGAGAGAGAGAGACGAGAGAGAGGAGAGGAGAGAGAGAGAGAGAGAGAGAGAGAGAGAGAGAGCAGCGAGAGGGAGGACGAGGGAGGGAGGAGGAGGGAGGGAGGAGGAGAGAGAGAGGAGAGAGAGAGAGAGAGAAGAGAGAGAGGAGAGAGAAGAGAGAGAGAGAGAGACGAGAGAGAGAGAGAGAGAGAGAGCGAGAAAAAATCAAATACCAAGAAGACATCAAAATAGAAACAGAGAGAAGAAAATACAGAAATGAAGGAATGCGTAGAAGAAAACAAAGAAGCAGAAAAAGAAGACGATAATGAAAAGAGAAGAAGAACAAGGAAAAACAACGAAATGATGAACAAGAACAAGGAAAAAACAACAAGAACAAAAGAAAAAAGAACAAAAACAAAACAAAAAATAATAAAAACAAGACGACGACCCGACAGAGTACGCCCACAGACACAGTAGTTGCACGCCCGTCCCTCGCCCGCCCAGCGTTTTAGGGGCGGCCACGGGCGGTCGAGAGGGGCGAGAGAAGTGCCCGGGTACAAGCGGCTGTGCGTCTTCGGCTTTAAGGACCTATAGTCTGTCTGTGGTATTATTTATCATTATTATCGTTGTTTCACGTTTTGTTTTTCCTTTTTTTTTTGTCATTACTGATTTGGCTTCTTTGGTCTTTGCTTTTTATTCTTGTTTTCATGCCTCTTTTTTTCTATGTTTAAAATCTCTCGTTCTTCTAATTCCTCCTCCTCCCCTTTTTGTTCTTCTTCTCCCCTCCTTCTCCTCCTTCCCCCTACCACTTTCTCTTTCCCCATCTTCCTCCCTCTTCCTCCCCCTTCTATCTCCTTTTCCTCCTCCATCACCCTACCATCCTTCCCCCACCTTCCTCCCCCTTTCCCCCCTCTTCCCCCCCCACCTCTTCCACCCCCCCACCCCTCTCCCTCCTACATCACCCTACATCCTCTTCCTCCCCATTCCTCCCTAGCACCCCTACCACCCCACCCCCCTCCTTCTCCTTCCTTCCTCCGTCTTCAGGCCTCACGTCTCCGAGGACGCACGTGATCACATTACAACCTCGCCTGCGTTATCATTCCGAAGGGGGGGGGGTAGGGGGGGGAAATGGTAGGGGAGGGGGGGGGGAGGGGTAGGGAGGGTAGGGTAGGGGGGGGTAGGGGAGGGAAATGGTAGGGTAGGGGGGTAGGGGGAAATGGTAGGGTGGGGGGGAAGTAAATGGAAGTAAGGGAAGAGGGAGGGTGGCGCGGAAGAGGGAGGAAGAGAGGGAGGCGATAGATGGGGAGGGAAGGGGGAAGAACAGCGGAAAAAGGGATTATAACGAAATATAAGAAGAAAAATAATGGTAAAAATAAAGGAATGATAATAATGGTAATTCGTTTTAGATAGTCCCTGATGTGGAGGGTATACG
Organism: Penaeus vannamei; assembly: GCF_003789085.1. Classification (NCBI taxonomy): domain Eukaryota; kingdom Metazoa; phylum Arthropoda; class Malacostraca; order Decapoda; family Penaeidae; genus Penaeus; species Penaeus vannamei. The sequence continues at coordinate 141,066 of NW_020868369.1, forward strand.
GGTAGGGGTACAGGAAGGGGGAAGGGGCAGGGCGAGAGGCGGGGATACATAGACATAAAGAGAGAATTACGAAAAAACTGATAACGAAAAAGTCACCGTTTAAAGAAAGCGATTTAATGTTTTTGAGAAATATACATCAAATACGTTATACTTAACCCCCCCCCCCCCCCAACCGCCCTTGCACAAAGGGCCATTAATCAGCCTTGATCAATACACGTCTTCCGACAAGTAATTTATGTTTTTTTTTCCTATTTCCTCTTTTTTTTTTTTTTTTTTTTTTTTTTTTTGAAGTGGGTGTTACATTCAATGATGAAGAAATTATGGAGTATCAACCTCAGTTAATTTCTATTACATTTTTCTTTCCTTATACTTATTACCATCTGTCTTTTCATATTCTCTCTTTCATACCATCTCTCTTCCACATTTACGTTTCTCTCTTTTTTTTCCCCATTCTTGATTCTTCCCGTCCCTCCCATCCCCTTTCCTTCTTTTCCCCTTCACCCTCCTTCCCTTATTTCCCTTCCTCTCTTCCTCTCCTCACTCTTCCTCTCTCGCCTTCTCCCTTCCTCTTCCCTCGCTCCCCCTCCGCCCTCCTCCCCCTCCTCCCTCCCTCCCCCTTTTTCCTCCTTCCCCTCCCTCCCCCTCCCTCCCTCCCTCCCTTCTCCACTGATTTCTTAAAAAAAAAAAAAAATAAAAAAAAAAATAATCAAACCGTGTCGACAGTTCCACCCAAATGCGGAACTTTGGTAAGAGTTCAAAGTCCATCCTTCCGCGAAAGCATTTTGAAATGTTCAGATGAACACGCACGTACGGGAGACGGCGTACGTGATGGCATAAAAAAGAGAAAGAGAAAGAGAAAGAGAAAGAGAAGAAAGAGAAAGAGATAAAGAGAAAGAGAGAGAAGAGTGGGGGAGGGAAAGAGGAGAGAGAGAGAGAGAGAGAGAGGGAGGGAGGGAGAGGAGAGAGAGAGAGAGAGAGAGAGAGGAGAGAGAGAGAGAGAGAGAGAGAGAGAGAGAGAGAAGAGAGAGAGAGAGAGAAGAGAGAGAGAGAGAGAGAGAGAGAGAGGAGAGAAGAAGGAGAGAGAGAGAGAGAGAGGGGGGGGAAGAGGGAGAGATAGAGAGAGGGAAGAGAGAGAGAGGGAGAGATATAGAGAGGAGAGAGAGAGAGAGAGATAGAGAGAGGAGAGAGAGAGAAGAGAGAAGAATAGGGGAAAGTGATAACGGAGATAAAATATATAAGATCTTTTGGAATATCTAAAAAAAAAAAAAAAAACAAAAAAAAAAATGACCATATGGTAAACGGAGCGATACTATTGTTACGTCGTATATACATAGGCATAAAAAACGTAACAAGACAGAACAAAGCAACAGACAGCTTATAAACAAATATGGTCAAGATAATAAAATAAAAAACATAAGTAGAACAGGCATATCTGATAAAAATAAAATTAAGAAATGAATAAGAATTTCGTATAAGGATCTTCACTTATTTCGTTATCATTCTATCATCAAGGAGGGAGAAGGAGGGAGGGAGGGAGGAGGGAGGGAGGGAGAGAAGGAGAGAGAGAGAGAGAGAGAGAGAGAGAGAGAGAGAGAGAGAGAGAGAGAGAGAGAGAGAGAGAGAGAGAGAGAGAGAGAGAGAGAGAGAGAGAGAGAGAGAGAGAGAGAGAGAGAGAGAGAGAGAGAGAGAGAGAGAGCAGATCATGCATCTACAAATTAGAATAGGTAATACTGATAATAATAATGATACTAGTATTGGTAGTGATACTACTACTGCTAATAATAATAATAACAATAACAATATTTACAGTATCACTAACAACAAGAACAGTAACGGTAACAAAACATGATAATATTGGTAATAACAACAACAACAACAACAACAACGACGACGACGACGATGAGAGAGGAAGAGAGAGACTGATGATAATAATGATGAGGAAGAGGAGGATAGATATGATTATGATTATGAGTATAATGATTATGATGACTATGAGTATGATGATTATGATTATTATGATGATAATGATAATGATAACAATGATAAAATGAAAAAATAATCGTAATAAGCACACCACCCGTACGAATTTATTTTCTTTCATGAAGGAAATTGCATAGAAATAATTTTGAGGCGATAACGAGACGGAAAGATGCGTGGGGGGGGGGCGGGGGTTACGGAGGAGACAGGAACCTTCTCGAAAATAAAGGTATAAATCACGTGACTGCACAGCCATCCAACCGAAGATGACTGAACATTGCGAAGTGTGTCATGTCGAAATGGCTCCAAAAGAAGTGACGATTTCCCCCTCCTCAGAACAACATACACATTCAACACAAACAGTTGATTCTTTCACCCTTTACATTTTCCTCTTTTTTTTTTTCTTTCTTCAATTCTTTATATAAAAAAAAAAATGTTGCCTTGCTCTTCTCGCTGTGGCTTCAGTCACTCCTTCACTTGTCGTGGCCTGTCGCCCGCGTCACCGCAAGCTCTCGCAAATTGTGGGTTTTCGCGAGGAAATATCGAAGTTTTGTCAGAGGAACTTCACCGGACGTTTGGCCCGAGGGGGAGCCCGGGTGAGTGTGACGGAGTTAACTTGATGTATAGGACCTGCGGTGCCGTCTCGTCTGATGCGATACGTCAGGAGCCGATGGTCTGCGAGGCGAGGCGGGGGCAACGTCAGCGGGCGATGGGCGAAGGATCCTTTCGAAACGGGGGGGTGGGAGGGAGGGGGAGGGGAGGGAAGGGAGGGAGGGAGGGAGGGGGAGGGAGGGAGGGAGGGGAGGGAGGAGGGAGGAAGGGAGGAAGAGGAGGAGAGAGAGAGAGAGAGAGAGAGAGAGAGAGAGAGAGAGAGAGAGAGAGAGAAAGAGAAAGAGAAAGAGGAAAGAGAAAGAGAAAGAGAAAGAGAGAGAAGAGAGAGAGAGAGAGAAGAGAGAGAGAGAAGAGAGAGAGAGAGAGAGAGAGAGAGAGAGAGAGAGATACAGATCATGGGAAGGGCGGCAGAACGCGAGAATATGCCAGAGGGCCTTTCCGCTGCGCTCTGGAGGATGGCCTCGAGGTGTACTGCGAGGGGAAAGGTCTTCGGCGCATCCGTATATGTTCTTGATATTTCCTTCGTCAGCATTCGTCGTCATTACCAATGGAAATTATCAATATACGGATAGTAAACACTTACACACACATACACATACACACACACACACATATACGAAGAGTCCAGGTATTTGTTACACAGGAACAGTGTCGGATGCAAAACCATCTTAAACTGACCAACAACACCCTCTTGGACACCCAAGATTCCAATACCAAAAAAGTCATCCCGCTAATCCCCGTGTACAATTTCCTGAAAAATCACCCTACCGATTTCCTTACGTGCCAAAAAAAAAAAAAAAAAAAAAAAAAAAAAAAAAAAAAAAAAAAAAAAAAAAAAAAAAATCGAGAGAGAGAGACAGAGCATTTCCAAAAGCCCCGACGCGCCGTTTCCCAGTGGCTGTGAACCCGATATCACCGTTTCCTCCTGCCAGTGAGGCTCTTGTGGCGGTGAGGGAGGGGGGGGGGGGGGGTTAAGCTTCTCTCTCTCCTGTGGCGCAGAAAAAGGGCCTTTGAAGCTGATATCACAACGTCCTCTGGGCCTGAAGCGATTATACACGTGCGCTGAAGGGTTGAAGGCGGGATTGCACCGCTGAGAGGGACTTCATTTCTCTTCTTTGGGAGAGGGGGTGGGGTGGGGGTGATGGGCGAGTGGGGGATGGGAAGGGAGGGGGTAAGGGGGGATGGGAAGGGGAAGGGGGTGAGGGGGGATGGGAAGGGAGGGGGTGAGGGGGGATGGGAAGGGGATTGAGGGGGGGGGGAAGGGGAAGGGGATGAGGAGGGTGGGAAGGGAGGGTGAGGGGATGGAAGGGAGGGGTGAGGGGGATGGGAAGGGAGGGGGGTGAGGGGGGATGGGAAAGGGAGGGGGTGAAGGTTGGGATTGGGAAGGGAGGGGGGAGAGTGATGGGGAAAGGAGAAGGGGGAGAGGGAGGGTGTGGTGGGGTGAGTGGTAGGAGAGGGGGAAGCGGGGAAGGGAGGAGTGTGGGGAGGAAGAAGGGAGGGGGGAGGGAAGGAGGGATGTGGGAAGTAGAAAGGGGGTATGAGATGAGGGAAGGGGTGGCTAGTGGGGGGACGGAGGGGAAATGGAGGTGTGACAGGGAGGGGGGAGTGGAAAGAGGGGGGGGGGGGGAGGGATGAGCGCAAAGCGACTCAGCGTGACATCTTTAATTCTACATTTCGCTTTCCGTTTCTTTATCATTGTCTGCGAGTAAATACAAACACGGACGACTAAAAACAAGAAACAAAAAAAAGAAGAGAGAAAGTGAATGATTGCATGGCGTTGATTAGAGAGAAAAAAAATACATATTGCAGGTTTGAGTTGCAGCAATAGCAGGCAATGAGTGTTAGACAGCGGGTGACAGCTATCACTCTATAACCGACGGATACGACAGTTGTAATTTAAGATCATAAAAGTCATACGCCACGCAGACCGTGTCATCGCTACAGGGGAGGGAGGGAGGAGGAGGGGGGAGGGAGGTAGGAGGGGGAGGGAGGGAGAGGGAGACAGGTAGGGAAAGAGGGAGAAAAGGAGAGGAGAGGAGAGGGAGGGAGAGGAAGGGAGGGAGGGAGGGAGGAGGGAGACAGTAGGGAAAGAGGGAGAAAAGGAGAGGAGAGAAGGAGAGAAGGGAGAGAGGAGAGAAGGAGAGAGAGGGAGGAGGAGAGGAGAGGAGGGAGAGAGAGAGGAGAGAGAGAGAGAGAGAGAGAGAGAGAGAGAGAGAGAGAGAGAGAGAGAGAGAGAGAGAGAGAGAGAGAGAGAGAGAGAGAAAGAGAAAGAGAGAGAGAAGAGAGAGAGGAGAGAGAGAGAGAGAGAAGGAGAGAGAGAAAAGAGAAGCGAGAAGAGAGAGAGAGAGATACAAACAGACATTTAAACAACTAGAAAAAAATAAATGCAATTTTTTTTTTTCAGGAAAATAAAATCGTATACAGCAGGAGACTGTTTAATCCTCAGGAGCCCCAGCCGTAGCAGATACAGAATTCCCAAGCCGGATTTCAGCGTTTAGGAGCCCCGTGCGTCTCTCATTCTTATCGGATGTGAGTCGTGACAAGACGCGATCGCCATGGCAATGATATTTCAGCAGTTGGCAGGAAGCTACCTTTTCTGTGCGGAAATGCTCCGTAAAATATCATTCATTCGGGGGATAAAGTTGCTTTCATAATTAACTTTGGTCTACACCTCTCAATGTATTTACTTATAGTGTACATACTATAAAATTCATACATATTTTCCATGTAAGATTGCCCCGCATCATACATACGCTACTACACATACACATACAACAACACCATGGGAATACAAAGCCAGCACAAACAACACACACACACACACACACACACGACACATATATATATATATATATATATATAATATATATATGATATGTAAGTAAGAGATGAATAGGAGATAACACATAGTATTAGAGATACATGAAAGTACAAGCGAGACAAGAGAGATATAGATGTAACATATATATACGAGGCATATGAAGTATGTAGTTATGAAAGAATATATAAAGAGATGGTGAGGATAGTAAGAAGAGTATAGAGAAATAAGAAGAGAGAACTATATAGATATGAGAGGTAGAAATGTGTATAACAATAGCATAATCAATAAATTGTATATATATATTATATAGATAGAGTAAAGGTAAAGTAGTATAAAATAATAATATGAGGAGGAGGGTAAATTAAGAGTAAAGAGATTATGAATCCATAAGAAATATGACCACATCGAGAAATAGTAAATCGATTATAAGATATGCATAACTTTTGGCACTATTAGAAAATATATATAGAAGGTTATTTTATTTCTAAGAGCTGAGTCAGTACTATTAGTGAAGAAGCAGAACAAAGCAAAACAGATTGGAACGGCAGAGGTGGAGTATCCAATAACACCAGGAACGAGATGCATGTTAACGAAAGATGAGGCGGGGTGAAGAACGAGCACGCGTAGAGTTTCAATGCGAGATCAGGTAGAAGAGTGGTTTAGGCGGTGGAAGGTACAGTACGACTGGAATGATGTATGATCGAGTGTGCTCATTAAATGAAGAGGCACTATGAGTTATAATGTTGTACAACCTTAACAGAGTGACTACTGTAACAAAAAGAGAGAGAAGGAGGGAGGAAGCGAGAGGGAGAAGAGAGAGAGAAGAGAGAGAGAGAAGAGGAAAGAGAGAAGAGAGAGAGAGAGGAGAAGGAGAGGAGAGAGAGAGAGAGAGAGAAGAGAGAGAGAGAGAGAGAGAGAAGGGAGAGGAGCGAAAGAAAGAAAGAGAGAAAGAGAGAGAGAGAAGAAGAGAGAGAGAGAGAAAGAAGAGAGAGAGAGAAGGAGAGAGAGAGAGAGAGAGAGAGAGAGAGGAGAGAGAGAGAGAGGGGAAGAGGAGAGAGAGAGAGGAGGAGAGAGAGAGAAGAGAGACGAGAGAGAGAGGAGAGAAGAGGAGAGAGAGAGAGATGAGGAGAGAAGAGGAGAGATAGATGATAGATAATAGGATAGAGAGAGAGAGAGAAGACAGAGAGAGAGAGACAGAGGGGGAGGGAGAGAAGGAAGAGAGAAAGAAAGATGAAGATTAAATCAAACCCAGTCAGAGAGTATGACAATTGATTGAGAGAAGTAACTGGAGAGTCAAATGATAGGTAGAGTCATGATGAGAGTAGTGAGCGCTAGAAAAAGCGATGCAAGTAAATCGTTAGTTTTAGTTTATTATTAAGATCAGTGTCACTCATCATCAAACGTGACTAAGATCATGTTACGAAAGTAGGTGCGCATAGAAATGAATATAGAGGCAACAGCAAAGTGTAGTATGAAGGAGATTCATATTAGTCATGAGTCATAAGAAGATAGCAACTGATATATATATATACACAGTAACACATAAATTAGAAACGAGAGAGTGTAAGTAAATATAGCTAAGTATGAAAGGAATAAAGAGAAGTAAGAGAGAGAGAGATATAGTATAAGAATAATGAAAGACGTGAGTAATAAGTAAACAGTGTAACTAAGTATAAGAGAATAAAGAGAGAGATATTATAGTAGAGTAATAGGTAAGAAATATACTATAGATGAGATGAATAAAAGCATTTAAGTATTATGAAGAGTATTTATAAGATATATATACGTATATAATATGAGAAGTATATATATAAGTATGAAGATAGAAGAAGAATCAGTGTATAATATATAAGACTAATATACTAAGAGAAGTAATGAATGAGTAAGAGAATATTAATATAGGATAAAAACGTGTATAGTATAAGAGAATAAATAGTCTAACTATATAACATATACAGTATATATAGAGATATAATAGATAAATAATATAAGTATATATATATACAGTAACATATATAAAATATTGTAATAAGCAGCAATATACACAATATAGTCACATATGTTATCCATAAGTACAATATGAGTAAAATATACATTCAAATAATATATAATATATATATTAGTATATAAATAGTATATAATATATACATTAAATATAAATATACTACTTATATATAATTACCATGAAATATTAATATATATAATTAAATACTTAAATTATATATATATATATATTATATATACGTATAATAATACTTAAATATATATATAATATATATATATATATATATATATATATAATATTAAATATATATATATATATTCATATATATAATATATATATATATATATATATATATATATAACACACATATATGTATGTATGTATACACATATGTATGTGTACACGCACACAATATATATATATATATTATATATATATATATATATAGAGAGAGAGAGAGAGAGAGAGAGAGAAGAAGAGAGAGAGAGAGAGAGAGAGAGAGAGAGAGAGAGAGAGAGAGAGAGAGAGAGAGAGAGAGAGAGAGACAGACGTAAGAACGAGGCAAGTCCGCCAGAGACACCTGAAACGCAAGCCAAACGCAGCCTGCAGCAGGAGAGGCAGCCAAACGGGCGATCCCGAAAGGAGAGAAGAAGCGAACGGGGAATAAAGGCGGCGAGGCGGAGGTGCCGCGTGCCACTCCGAATGATGGCACAGCAAGGAACCAACAAAATGGCCGACGTGAGGTTAGCGGCTGCATTAATAACAGCGGTGACGGCTCCCCGCACCAGCACCGAGCCGCTTCTCTCTCTCTCTCTCTCTCGCTCTTGCTCTCTTTCTCTCTATTTCTTCTCTCTTTTTCTCTTCAACTGCGGAAGAGAGGGAGAGAAAGAGAGAGAGAGGCGAACAGCCCTCGCCTCCTCGCGAGAGAATGTCACAGATAAGGAAGCATGAGCAAGTGAAGAACAGAGAAAATAGAATTATAACAGAAAATTAAAACAAGAGGCTCTGGCAGACGTCCTCCATACTGATGTTGCACTATGCAGCTTGCAACTGGATTCCCCTCGTGTGCCGCCGCCATATAGCTCGAGGGGGTTGATCTAGCGTGCAGAATTATGCCTTACTCTCGAATGCCTTTATTACAACAAACGCTCATGTCACTCATACACGTTTCTAACAACACGCTGACAGACTTCTCTTCGGTGTAGAACGCAAAGCATGCGCTGAAATGAGAACAAATAAAATTGTCCTTCCGTGGTTCCCGGCATCCTACCTCTGGCACTTGCCTGGCCCCGCGTTCTCGTACAGCTGGCACCTGCGTATTGCAACTAGGGGAGGACATGTTGGGTGAGAGCTCGATGTGCAATGGCAATGGTGGTTATTCGTGTCCTTTTTTCTTTTCGTTATATATATATTTTTTTTCTCTTCTTTAATGTTTTTTTTAAAGTTACGTCGGTGGTATTTAGAACCGATTTCACCTGTCGTTTTATCACTGTTGAAGGATTATTCTCAGGCACTAATCTTTCGTGTGGATTGTGAAATTTCGAAATCGGAATTAAAGATATAGGTGTCTAATGAATGGAGCGCGGAGTGATATTTTATTCCTTTGTAGTAAATCAAGAGGTGCCATATGTTTACGTGAAACGAAATGTTGATTTATTCAAAGAGAATTTCCTTCGCCTAAACATTCCATCTCCTTTTTAAAATTACGAGCACTTAAGATCAAATTCTGTTAAGAGCGATTAACAAAACCAAAACTTGATATGCTAATATGATATTATGCAAAAATAATGGAACTATATCTCTATAAAAACCGCATTTAATATTATGCATTTTGCTATCATCCTTTATTCAAATTCGTTTTCACTGATTATCATTATTATCAATACACAGCATCACAATGATAATGGTCGATTATATCAGGCTGTGACCTCTTCTTATTTAAATTCAATAATATCTTCACAGAGCATCAAAATAATCGTTGTTAACTGTGTCAATTTCATCATCATATTTCTTTGTCGTTCGTCCAAGTTTCTTTTTCCCTTCGCGATAATCATTCAGATCCTCCTTGGCTTTCAAATATTCTTTCCTTATGAACGCTGTTTGTACCAAAACATTTGCGATGTGAATATGAACGCGTTGCGGGATGGAACAGTAGCATCGTCTGGGATGTTCACGCAAAAATTGAGAATGTCTGCGAAACGTCTTGGGTTTTTGTTTGCAATATTTCATTTTCTGCAATATAATTTCGCTTCACCCCCTTCTTCCTTCCCCTATTATATATTTTTTCGCATTTGTTATCAAACACCTATTTCATTCCATGTTCTGCCTCTTCCTCTTCTTCGTGGACACAAAAGCACTGTTTTCCTCTTACTTAATTTCCTCTCTTTCTGATATCTTTTCCTTCTCACCTTCTCAATTTCCTCTCCGTGTGCCGTATCTCTTTTCCCCTTTCCTTCTTTCTTGTCACCCTTCCATTATTTCTTTTTACTCGCTCCTCTTCCATTTCCCTTCCCTGTGCCGTCTCTTTCCTCCTTCTTTTTCTCCTCTCTCTCTCTCCTACTTCCTCTCCCTTTCCTTTTGTCGTCTCTCCTCCTCCCTTACCACGTCCCCTCTCGTTTCCCTATTCCTACCTTATCCCCGTTCGCAATTCCCCTCTCTGCTGTCTCTCCTCTCCACTTTCCTCCTCTCTTTCCCCTCACTTCAGCGCCGCCCCTTCGCTTCCCAGCACCTCATCTTTAAACGGACGCAGCAACCGGACATCCCGAGACCCTCTGCCAGGTCCTCATTTACCAGAATCCATGAAACAATATCCGTATAAGCGGGGATTTTCCTTTCCTTCTTGGTTCTTCGTCAGCGTCTGTTTCGGGTTGGTTGACGAACGCCGTCTTCGGATGATTGTGAATGGGAAATGGTGAAAATGACGGGCTTTGAAATTCTCGACGGCCTCTAGCATTTAGTCGACGTGTCTTCCTGTGTTGTGTTAGTTTCTGATGCCTGGTCCATTTCAATATTATCTTTTATTATCATTACCATCATTATTGGCATCACCATTCTTATCGACATCTTCGTTGTCACTATCATAATCTTTATCATAACTATTATCAGCATTACCGTTACTATCATGACTATCATCACCCGTATCCTTATCATCATTATCATTATAGTTATTATTCCCTGAATCACATATCCCGCGAAGATCCTACTCGACTAACCAGCCATGAATAACAATCAACAATCCTTCAACTCCCGACAGCAGAAAACCCCCATGAAATCCC
>NW_020868369.1:156755-174255 GCF_003789085.1 Penaeus vannamei
CACACACACATACATACACACACACACACAATATATATATATATATATATATATATATATATATATATATACATATATATACATATATATATATATATATATATATATATATATTATATATATATACTACATTTATCTATTATTTATTTAACACAAGCGTAAATCATACTGAACACCCAATCCGCAAAGAATAGATCGTAAAAACTCCAGTTCATAAAGTAACTTCTATTTATAAGAAAGACGCCACGCTCAATAAACTCCGAAATGGACAATAAATGATCAAATAAAAATGATGGCTTAAAAAAAAAAATGTCTCGCACTTAATTCGACGAGGAAACGCGGCTGCAATCCCTGCAATGACAGAAATAAGTCGCTCATTCAGCCTTGCGTAATTGCCGCCGAGATAACGTAAGGTTGCCAGACGCGGGCTTATCTGCCGCCCTGCCTGGCGAGGTCTGTCATTGCGAATGTTATTTGTCATTCGATTAAGTGTTTGTTTGTCGGTGCAATCCTAAATTATGCTCTGAATTATGCTCCTTCGTCACGCTATTAGTCTGCACATTCTTCCGACAATTCAACGCTGATTATCAATAGTCGTTAACAACAGACACACCTCATAAAGAAAATAAATGAGAGAATGTTTTTTGTTTGAGAAATTCTTTCTTATTCATGTCTTCCTCACTGATGGGTGGTGTGAAACCCGTTTCAAAACACACACACACACACACACACAACACACACACACACACACACACACACACACACACACACACACACACACACACACACACACACACACACACGCACACTAATTGCAGTGACAATGCGAACGCGTCGAGGAAGGTGAAAAATAAATAGATCTCCCCGAGGCAGGACCTCACAGTGGGAAACTTGGCTAATTGCTCGATAAAAAATTGCTTTACGGCTGATACGTGTCCAGAGAGAACGGCAGTAAAGTCACAACCGCGATGATTGTCTCTGCGTCGGACGCGAAGGCCACCGGAGCGAGCGACTTTCGAGAAGGACTCCGACTTTCCTGAGGTCCTTCTGGCGCCCCTGCGAAAGGCACTGGGAGAGCCCTCCGATGCCCGTGCAATGTTAGGCATTTCGGCAAAAAAAAAAAGACAATTCTACCGGCGATAAAAACAAAGAAATCGTACTTATGGCGCGATATATCAAACCTGATTTCCAGCAACAATCTTTCTTCCTATCTTTACATTTTCCTGTCTATTTATCTATTTATATTACAGACACGCAATACACACAGTGGCCGAGGTGTCGTAACTGCGAATGAGGTGCAAAAGATAACGTCATTGATAACATTTCCCCCCCCTAGTATCTGCAAAGATATTCTTCTCTATCAACGGAAGCCTCATAAAAAACTGACAAATAACGCCGAAAGAACATGAAAAAAATACACGAGTATCTTTCATTTACGAAGGCGATAAGAGGCGATAAGAGAGAGAAGGATTAAAAAAAAAGGACTGTGTCTCTGTGCATTCTTCGCCGTATTACAACTGGACTCCAATTCCTGGCTCCACCCCGGCGCCTCACGCACTCCCCCACCCGCACGAGGAAACGGCCGCTTCAAGAATGAGCCCAGACAATTAACCGTACACTCATGCGATCCGTAAATGAATGCTATAATCTACATTCTACCTTTACCTTTTATACAACCCCCTCTCACCCTCCCCAACCCCCACCACCGCCCCCCCTACCCTTGGAACATCTCGTCGGAAGTGATGGTCTGTTTAACAACGGCCAAGGAGAGCAGCGCCGACGTCACTGTCCTTCACAGACTTTTTTCTTAATACGTATGGCATCTTGTGACATCGATGACAGTGGACAAGATGACTGAAGGAAATGACCCCATCGCTACTATCAAGAACAACTGTGATATCAATAATAACATCAATATCGAGCAAATGATTAATTAGTGGAATACAAGTAATGATAATAGAAAACAAGGCTATTGACAAGAGAGATAACGATGAAGATAATCATACGAACAAGGATAATGAAAGCAATGATGATGGAATAACAGAAAAGGAAACTGATAACATCTGCTAATGCTAAACAATATCAACAATACTAGTGATTAGGAAACTATTTATACCGGCACTATTTTTATCATAGTTATTATCATAGCATTACTATTATTCTTGTTACTGATATTATTATTGATATTACTGATGCTGCCATTGCTCTGTTTGCTGTTGTTATTGTTATCCTCATTACTATTACTTTTGACCATTATTATTATCATTATTATTAATCTAATCATCATTATCATAATTATCCTCATCATTATCATTCTCATCACAACTACTATTATGATAATCCTCATTATCATTAATGTCAATACGGTCAATATCATTATCCTCATCAACACTTTTGTTATTACAATCTTTATCATCACTATCAAATCCTCTTAATGTTTGATTCCTTCTTTCTAATTACCACTACCGTCAGATGCTACACACCTAAACAGCCAGATAGACAAATAGATAGATATACTTAGGTTATCCATTATCACATTATTACTTGACTTTACACAGAGCTACTTACACGGTCAGACACTAAGCAAACGTAAATCAATCTTACTCGTAAGAAAGGCCTGGGTGACTGATTCAATGTATAGTTTCCGTTCAACATCCATTTATATATATATATATACATACAATATATTATATGTATATACATATATACATATATACATATATATATATATATATATATATATATATATATATATATATAATCGCGTAATATGTAAGAGAGAGAGAGAGAGAGAGAGAGAGAGAGAGAGAGAGAGAGAGAGAGAGAGAGAGAGAGAGAGAGAGAGAGAGAGAGAGAGAGAGAGAGAGAGAGAGAGAGAATAAGAATCTAAAGGAAACATAACCTAAACGATGTGATTATAGTATCAACTGTCTCATTTGCGCCTAAACGAGCTATGGGACGTAACGAGGTGCTTTCCCAGGCGGCAATTCGGTGTCCTTAACAACCTGCCTCGGGTCAAGTACATGTACCGCCGTCCTACCTACTTCCGGAAGGTATACTGGGTGTCGGATATGTCTGTGTCTGTCTCTGTGTGTCTGTCTCTCAGTCTCTGCCCTTTTCTTTCTCCTCTTCTGTTTCTTTTTGTTTCTATCTTCTGATTTATATACTTTTTTTTACTCCTTGGTGTTCTTTCTCGTTTCTTTCTCCTAAAGAGGAGAGAGTAATGGAAGATGAAGGAAACGGAAAGGAATTTAAAGCCATAATGCTCTATGCTCCTAAATCAGTAGGCAAACATATGAGAACAGGGTTGTCAATTCCTAAAACAGCGCTTATTCTGCTTCTATTATACCAATCACTCAGTCAATCTAATCGCCGCAAGTACAAATAAACGTTGTGCCCTTAACACTTATCTCTGTGGTTCATGAACTTTCATTAAGTCAGAGCGTGTGAATCTGACAAGCAGCTGCATTCTTCGGCGAGCCAAGGCATATCACGTATAGTTTTAAAACATAGAATTTGGAAGGGCAGCGTCTTAAAACCACAGGCGAGGGGTTCATGGCAAAATTGAAGGGGAGGGAGGACTGCTGTTATAATTCCAGGGATTGTGGTTGTTGACAAGAGTAACAGCAGGCTTAGTTACATGTTTCCCACCGAGGAAGTCCTGGTCTTAGCGGAGCGGAACCCATGTTCAGGGAAGAGAAAAACGTCAACGGTAATTCTTGCTGCTGGAAGTGCACTCGTTTGCGTTGGATTGGGCGGCCGAGTGTAGACCGGTCATCTCTCGGTCTCCGCTTTCCCGTCATTTGGGTAACTGACAATTACCCTTGAGCTTCCTTCATTTCCTTTTACTCTTTACTCTTTCCTTTTAATCTCATTTTAGTTTCTTTTCTCTAATATATTAACAGCTACTAAGAAAATCATTTCACTCCCCCTTTTTAACCAGCTCTATTTTCTACTTATTTACTGATCTATCCATTGCAAAATCATATAATGAAATCTGGAATAAGGGAGTAAAGGAAAAAGGAAGGGCCAAGTTTTTTCGAGGAACCTTCCTAAAAAAGACCAGCCATAAAGCGCTGTAACACCTATTCTGTTCCACGGAAAGTGATAAACAAAAAAGAATACACAAAAAAAAGCAAAAGAAAAACTTGAAGCTGAATTAAGTAATTCTTCATTGACCTCGTTTTTTTTCGGAGGTTAATAAGACCACACGTTGCGAGGAACATGTTGGCGAAACTGCCATTATTCACTCATTCCTGCGTTTCGTTTCTCGTTTATCTCAATCTATCATTTTTTACAAGATTACGTGGGGTTATGTTTTTGTTTAAAGAAATTATCTCTACTATCTATTTATTATATCGAAGTCGTATTTCAGTTATCTCTACAGTCCTCAGGTATAATATATATATCAGTCATTTCCAAGTGATCATCCCATTACTGGTAAGTAACCTATATTTACATGGGACATATTTTGGTCACTTTTGTTTGTCACCACTGATGGCATAGCTTACTTGTTTCGTCAACTTTACCTTTTTTTCTATCATAGCTCACCCATCTGCACTCGTCCATTATCTTTATTAATCTTAATCCCACTCATCCACATCCACCTCCACCTATCTTATTCTTGCTAAGCCATAATTCCATCGCATCATTTCCATCTTCCCTATATACCCCCCCCCTTCCCTGCTAAATTTACAAACACTAAATAAAAAATGAAATTATACCCACCATGAATGCGCAAATCCTGGAGTGACCGATGGCTGTCGCTGAAAATTATATGCTGCTGCTGCTGCTGCATGGGCATGGGCGTGAGAGTAGGCATCTGGCTGGATGGGCGGGAATGCCGCTGCGCTCATGCCGTACCCAAGCATCGCCGTGTCGAGCCCATGGAGAGACATGAGCTGCTCGCGCGAGCCGTACCAATCAGCCATCTTGTCTCCGCGTTGGGATCACGGGTTCAGGTGCAGGGGAAGGTGTCCCTCGAGCGGCAGAACTCGGGGCACGAAGGCGTCGTCTGCGTTGGGGGCTCGAGGAGAGAGTCTCAGCGGGGCGAGGCATAAGACAAGGAACTACTTATCTTTGGTTGGTGTTCCCGAACTGGAGCGGGAGGGCGCGCGGCCTCCGGGTCAGTTGCGCATCTCGTACGGCCAAGTCCGGTCGGCGAAACACAAGCACACACACGTACACAGCACACAAAAAACGTACACGGAGCAAACACACGGAACCCCCTAAAAACAGCGAAATCTAGGGGTTTAACGACCAACGCGGTTCCTGTGGTTCTTTGGCAACATTGCTCTTCCACTGGCGTCGCTCGTCTGCGTTATAAAGCAGCAATTATACCCGACAGCAATAAGCCGAAGGTAGAACAGAAGTGATTACACTATTAATGGAGTAAAAACTGTGTAAGACGGATGGCCCGCCGGTGGTTTTGCCTTCCCTCCCTCGCCTCCGCGGCCGTATCGGCGGTTGCTCCGACTAATCACTCGGGCGAATGGTCGTCTTCCGGTATCTTATTTGTCTCTCCTGCTGTTAATCCGCTGCAACGCCTGGGCAGGTCTGGTCGCTGCCAAATGAAGGACGACGTGACAGAACAGCGACACGGGCCGAGAGCAGGGGCTTCCGACGCAGAGGGAGATGCCGAAGAATCGGTTCTGCAATCTCTCGTTGAATTCTTTCGGAAGCTTTTTTTGCAGGCGTTCCTCTTCCTCGTCGCGGCGCACTCGTCTTGCTCATGGAATTCCGGTTTCGGCGGGCGGGACCCCGGGAGCTACAGGTGCATATATGTATATGTGTTCGCGGCTTCTTTCGGCTTTTATGACACACTCATTTCCTCCCTCGGGGCCAACACGCCGCGCGGTCGAGTTCCCTTGTCGCGGCTAACTTCCTTCGACCCGATTTTTTTTTCTTTCCCTCTCTCTCTTCCTCTTCCTCTCTTCTCTCTTCCTTTGCTTTCTCTCTCTCTCGTCACCACTTTCTGCACCGGTGCACTTCGTGACCAAGATTATCTCTTTGAAGGTCTGATTACTATTTTTGATATGTACCGAAACCTGGCTTTCTTGACTGGCAAAGCGGCAAGGTTGTCGGGTCGGGAGTGAGACGGGAAGTGGAGTGAGGTTGGATGGATGCGCTAGTGAGTTAATTGAGGCAAAAAGACTGGGCTTTATGAGAGAGGGCCTATGGCGAATAGTATTGTCTTCTTCCATCTTTTAGTGGTGTTCTTCATGTGGATTTTATTAAGAATAGACACATTACTTTTCTGTTTTAGATTCTTTTTTTGTTTTCTATTCTGGGTTAGTATAGATAGTACAGATCATTCAGAATTTTCATAAATGAATTCCAGGCTTGTGACAGCGGTGGAATAGTGCGCGTTGAGAGCAAGTTCCTTACAATTTGCTATTACGCACAGTGAGACTGGTTTTGACAGTTGCTACCGATTTCTCCTTGTCATATCTGAAGGCTGAACTGTATCTGGTTCTATACAGTTTTAGACCTGTGTGAGTTGATTTGCGGAAGATGGCATTTCTTACCACTAGGACTCAAATAACGTCACACATGATCAACATAGGAGGCGCAGCTAGACTAGGGGAGTCATGAGGGTACCCGACTTAAATACAGGCACAGGTATCACTAAACCTCTGCTTATCAACATCTGGAGACATGAGGGAGAAGGAGGGTGTAAGTATATTCCTCTTCTTTTCTCGTCTTTTCGTGTTAGTTTGTCTTTTATCTTTCTTCTTTTATAAAAAAAAAACAAAGAGCACTGAGTATATTGTGTTCTGTCTTTGTCGTTTCTAACAGAACACACACGAGCGGTACTACTTTTAAGCGGTCTTCGTGGCATATCTCTTTCAGAGAGCCGCATCACAAAGGGTTTCAAATAACTTCCTGGGGATACTACACACTGGAGGAGGTCACTCTCCACGCTGCCGTCACAACGACTGAGGGCGACTGAGTGGACCGTGAGGATTTCACAGCGTCCTATAGTTCCGGGTGGGCTCTGTGCACTAGGACTTACTACATCGTGTTCGTTCGAGCATATTTCTTACCGATACAGGGTGCTCTCCCCACGGCGTAGCGTGCCGCAGGTCTAGCAGGCAGGCAGCAGGCGGTGCGTGGCGGACGTGGCAGGGCGCGTGCCCGGCGTGCGTGATGGGCGTCACTGTCACAGGGCGTCGCCGGGCGGTATTCCGGGCGGGTGCGAGACGTGACCTGCGGGACGGGCGAGTGTCACGTGTGGCGGCCGCCGTGTGGGGACTGACAAACAGTGCGGCGGCGGCCTCGTGGCACAGGGGCGGGGCCAGGGTGCACAGGGCCACAGAGCAGCAGGAGGTGGGCGGCGGCGGGTGTGGGCGTCGTGAGCGCCACACCTGACTGTTAACGAGGAGACCGACGGGGAGTCATGGAGGGCTGGGACGGTGTGTTTGGTGGTCGTCCCCGTGACACGACTGGCAAATGAGTGAGGATAGCGAGGGCAGGGCGGGGGCGGCGCGGGGGGCGGGGCGGGACTACTTAGCCACGTAGCACGACACACACACACACGACCAGGAGGGGCGCCCGCCGCCGCCTACTGCCCGCCCGCCGCGCCGTGACCGGGCCCTACAGGTGTTGTGGCGCACCGTCCTTCACATTCTATCATTCTATCAATCAATAGGCGACATTAGGCGCAATTAGGTCAAATGCGCTTCCGTCGGAGCCAGCCAAAAACGGTGAAATTCGGGAAGCAAACTCTAAAGCACCGAGCTACAAGAGCGACGACGCGCCGAGAGGAGGAGGAGCCAATGAAGGGGGCGGAGCCAGGGGCGACACAGCACACTGCTCGCCGCCGCCGCCGCTCGCAACGCTGCGCTGTGGTGTTCGTTCGTTCGTCCTCTTCTCTCTCTCTCTTCCTCTCTCTCTCTCTCTCTCTCTCTCTCTCTCTCTCTCTCTCTCTCTCTCTCTCTCTCTCTCTCTCTCTCTCTCTCTCTCTCCTCTTCTGTTTTGTATGTATGCTTGTCTATCTCCTTTTCTTCCTTTCTGCGTCTATCTCCCTCTTTCCCTCCAACTCTCTCTCTCTCTCTATTCCCCCCCCCCCTCTCTCTCTCCCTCTCCATCTCCCCCACTCTTCCTCTGTGTCTCCGTCTGTCTCTCTCTCTCTCTCTCTCCATTTTTTCTTTCTTTCTGTCTGTCTGTCTGTCTGTCTGTCTGCCTGCCTGTCTGTCTGTCTGTCTCTCCATTTCTCTCTCTCTCTCTATCTCTCCATTCTCTCTCTCTCTTCTATTCTCTCTCTCTTCTCTCCTTTCTCTCTGTTCTCTCTCTATATATATATTTCTCTCTTTCTTTCTTTCTCTCCCTCCCTTTCTTTTCTTCCCCCGTCCGCTTCATTTCATCTTTTACTGTTTTCTTTGGTTCGTGAATCAGTTAAGATCACGTACAGATCTACAAAATAAGATTATTCACCTTCGTCTTTCTCGTTTCTACGTTTTATCTCGCAGCAAATCACGGTAAACTGTCAATGATTATCTCTACCTGACAAATATTACATCATTTTTCTGAAATTTCCATTGCATTCGGGTGTCCATTCGAATCGTTTCATTTTACATACGAGATTCATACATCTGTCACAAGTACCATTAGATGTTATCCTTCTCTGACGTCACAAATCTCCCATACCATTAACATTCGTAAATCATATCGGGGGATGATGGTACTCTCCCGATTGCGAGACGGGGTTGTTGATCAAAACGGGTGTCATTGCCTCTAATGGATGGGTTTCTGTACCATTAGATTATATCTTTGGGCATTTTTAACTCCTATTTCTGTGACTGATAAGCATAATCTGTCCTCCTCAGATTGATACGGTCGCAATCGCAACGTAGTCTCTCCTCTTTCCCTGATTTCGAATCGTCGGTAACATTTAGCATCAATCACCAGTAGTGACATTGCAAACCGACCGGGATGAAACCTTGAATTATCGCCTAAAAATGATATTGATAACCAGTGCGTTCCGGTATTTATACTCCATTTCCGCGTGAATCTGGAACACTTGCGATTAAACGGATTTGGAAGCAAATTCTGGGTAATAAATATCGTAATATTTCCCCCTTCTCCCACTCCTCCTCTCTCCATCTTCTTGTCTCGCTTCTGTCCTCAAAACAATGACAAAAAACGTCAAAACTTCTGGAAATATCTACAATTTTGTTTTATTACACGTGTCATAATGTCAGAGATATCATAGCAATTGACGGAAATATTTCAAGAACATCTGACGAGTACGAAACGGTTCGCTCGCCGGCAAGGACGAAGCGCAACGGAAGAGACGAAATCTTCTGCGCTTGATAATGTCGCGGTAGTGTGAATGACGCCCGCTTGGGGGCAGCACGTGAGCTGGCCCGCCTCCCCGCTGCATTATTTACAGATTGCAAATAAAATAAATCTCATGAAACTCGATAAAGTGATACTAAACAGGTTGAGTAAATAACGATTGATATCTTTATTGCGCTTCTTTCTTTTGCTGTTTGAAGGCTCGCTTTTACGGCGCTGCATCTTTGGCCTCTTGCTGCTGCTGCTGCTGCTGCACGGAGCGAATGAACTTACACACCCATGTGTGTGTATGTGTATGTGTTAAAAATATACTTATATATATACATATATAAATATATATATTATTAATATATAATATACTTATATTATATATAATATACATATATTATGTAATATATATACATAATGTATATATATATACATATATATATATATATATATATTATATATATAATATATATATATATATATATATATATATATATATTATATATATATACATGTATATATTACTACATATATATATATATATATATATATATATTATAGTATAATATTTATATGCTATGTTTATTATATATATGATATGTTTACTGTATATATACATTATATATAATTTATATTATATTATATTATGTAATATATATAATTATTATATTATATATAATTATATACAGTTATATTATTATATATAATATATTTATATATTATACTATAATTATATTATATATATTTATTTATTATATTATTAATATATATATTTGTGTGTGTGTACATATGCATAATAAATATATATAAATTTACATACTATATATATATATTAATAATGATATACATTAGTATTGTATAAATTGTATTATGATTGGGAGTTGTGAGATATCAAAGCACGAAGATTCATTACAATCGAAAGAAGAGAGTAGAGAGAGAGAGAGAGAGAGAAGAGAGAAGAGAGAGTATAGAGAGAGAGAGAGAGAGAGAGAGAGAGAGAGAGCAGAGAGAGAGAGAGAGAGAGAATGATACAATTATCACACATCCCCATTATTTATCTCCTAAATCTTCCCCTGAATTAAAATCCCCTTGTTATCCCTTACTCACTACCCTTCACTCCTCCCCCTCCCCCCCTTAACTTGAGGACCTCTACTGCCCTACTAACTTGTAGGATGCTAATATTAAAATAAACTCCCACAGGCACCATCAATTCCTATTTACTCCATTCCCCCCTCCCCCTTCCCTAACCCCCAACCCAACTCCTGCGTACTAAACCCACCTCCTAACGACCCCCCACGTGGACGCCCCCCCCTACCCCCTACCCCCTACTACCCCCCTTCGACGAACATTGTGTATTGCCATTAGGTCCGACAGCCACTGAACTTGCTGCACGGTCCTACATGGCTAATGGTTTTAGGGCAGTGTATGGTTGGGGACAACGAAGGTTTGGTTTGGGGGGGGGGGGTAGAGGGATTCGGGGGTGGGAAGGATGAAAAGAGAAGGGTTGGGGGAAGGATGAGAGGACAGTGGAGATGACGTTGGAGATGGCAGTGAGAAAGAGATGATTTGAGAGAGCGAGGAGAGAAGAGAGAGATCGAGCAGAGAGCAGAGAGAGAGAGAGAGAGAGAGAGAGAGAGAGAGAGAGAGAGACGAGAGAGAGAGAGAGAGAGAGAGAGAGAGAGAGAGAGGAAGAGAGAGAAGAGAGAGAGAGGAGAGAGAGAGAGAGACGAGAGAGAGAGAGAGAGAAGAGAGAGAGAGAGAGAGAGAGACAGACAGACAGAAGTAGTATGTATATTTATATAGTCATACATGTATACAACTTTATTCATATGCCCTATTATGCATATGTAGAAGAACCCACCAATGCACAAACTAGATTTATTGATTTACTGACTTGTGCTTCATTGTGGGTTTTCTCTCACCTATAGTATTCAACACGGGTAGAGTGTTTTCCATTCATATATATTATACAATACATTATACATATACACATATATATTATATATACTATATATTATATGTATATATATATATATATGTTGTATGTATGTAATGTATGTATATGTTGTTATATACTATATATATATATATATATCTTATATATATATATGCATATATAATAATACATACAAATATATACATATCTGCATTTACCCACACACACACACACACACATCACACTCACACACACACACACAACACACACACACACCAACACACAACACACACACACACACACACACCACACACACACACACACACACACACATATATATGTATACACACAGAAACATGCTTATAAAAAATAATTCACGTGTGCTAACAATACAGAGACAATAGTTCCTATCTCGTGGTGCATTACGTGCGAGTATCGTAGGACCAAACAGGTGTTTTAAACACATCTGACAGCGAGTGAAATAATTATACACTCTGCATAAAATAGGCTACTGCGGTCTGAGTTATATTTTGAGTGAATGATAAGCTATGTGATGTATGTACAGAGACATGTGTTCTTTCGAAGACATATTCATTTTCTTTTGGTCTCTTTGTACACAAATACAAACATACACACACACACACACACACACACACGCACACACACACACACATACACACGCACGCACGCACACACACATAAACACACGCACGTAAACCCCACACACACACACACACACACACACACACACACACACACACACACACACACACACACACACACACACACACACACACACACACACACACACACACGTACACACACACAAGCCCCATCTTCCCGCCCGTACCCTCCCCCCCTCCCCCCCCCCGGCCAACAACAGACAAAAACACCTTCCCAGAAAATATTAAGACACATTGGAGGTCTGAATTGATAATTTCACGAACGCTGACCTTTCCAAGGGGACCCGGGGGACCTCTGGGTACCCCCCCCCCCCCTATCCCAACCACTTGCTCCAACCCCTTCCCCCATTCCTCACCTCCCTTCCTGCCCCCGCCTCCCTTCCGTATCCCCCTCCCCACCCCACTACCTACCGGTCTAACTCCTTATCCCACCCCCCTTCCCCTTCCCCCAACCCTCCCCTATCTCCTTCTCTATCCTACCTACCCTCTCCCTTCCTCCTCCTCCCCTCTCCCCCATACCTATCCAACCCTAATCCTACCTTCCAGTACCCCACCCTACTCTATTCCCCTTCCCTATCCCCTTACCTCCTAATCCACCATCCCCATCCTCTTCTCCGCCTTCCCCTTCCCTCCCTCGCCTCCCCCTTCCCCTCCCCCCCACCACCTCCTTTCTTCCTCCTCCTTTCTCCCCTCCCCAACTCCTCCTTTCCTCCTCCTCCTATCCCTTCCCCTTCACTACCTCCTTCCCTTTCCTCCTCCCACCTCCTCCTTTCCTCCCCCTACCGCCCTCCTTCCCTTTCCTTCCCCCACCTCCTCCCTACCTCCTTCTCCTCCCCCCTCCCTCCCGCCCTCCTCCTCCTCCCCCCTACCCCCCTCCTCCTCCTCCTCCCCTACCCCACCTCCTTTCCTCCTCCTCCCCCACCCCTCCTTCCCCCCTCCCCCTCTCCTCCCCCCACAGCCCGTCTACCCGGAACCGGTTTCCTCCCACCCGACGAATCCGAGAAAAAAGACGTTTTCTCCGTCGTCGTCGCTCGCTCATTAATCGTCGGCGGACAAGCGTCTATCGGCCGACACCGAAAGCGTCTTCGCGGGTCGGATAGCGAGAGGGGGGGGGGAGAGGAAGAGGGGGGGACGGGGAGGAAAGAGGGGGATGGGGGGGGCGGGGAGGAAGAGAGGGGTGGGGGAGGAAGAGGGGGGGGGAAGGGGAGGATGAGAGGAGGTGGGGGAGGAAGAGGGGGTGGGGGAAGGGAGAAGGACGGGGAGGATGGGAGGAAGAGGGGGGGATGGGGAGGACGGGGAGGATGAGAGGGGTGGGGGAGGAAGAGGGGGGGGAGGAGGGACGGGTAGGATGGGGAGGAAGAGGGGGGGGGGAGGAGGAGGACGAGGAGGACGGGGAGGATGAGAGGGGTGAGGGAAGGGAGGAGGACGGGGAGGATGGGGAAGAAGAGGGGGTGGAGGGAGAAGAGGGGGGAGGGAGGAGGATGGGGAGGATGAGAGGGGTGGGGGAGGAAGAGGAGGGGGGCGGAGGAAGAAAGGGTGGGGGAGGGAGGACGGGTAGGATGGGGAGGAAGAGGGGTGGAGGGAGGAAGAGGGGGGGAGGAGAACGAGGAGGACGGGGAGGATGAGAGGGGGGAGGCGGACGGGGAAGAAGAGGGGGTGAGGGAAGGGAGGAGGACGAGGAGGATGGGCAGGATGAGAGGGGGAGGAGGATGGGGAAGAAGAGGGGGTGAGGGAAGGGAGGAGAACGGGGAGGATGAGTGGGGGTAGGGGAGGGAGGAGAGGAGGGGGTGAGGTGAGAGAATGGGAGGGGAAGGAGGGGAAAGGGATGGGGAAGGGTAAGAGAAGGGGAGGGGGAGGGAGGGAAAGACAACCAAAGAAAGAAGACGAAGAGAAGAAAGAGACAGTGAAGGAAGGAGAGAGATGAGAAAAGTAGAATAAAAATAGTGGAATGATAATAACAACACCCATACAAGAAAAAAAAACAAGGAAAACAACAATAAAAAATAACAATAACAACACGAACCAAATGAGAGTATATACAAAAAAGTAACCCCCCCCCCTAAAAATAAAACAAATGAACAAGACAGAAAAATAACAGTTAACAAGAAAACTAACAGGGGGGGTAGGCCGTGCTGAGGGGGGGGGGGAGGAACAGGGAGGGAGAAAGGGTTCACGCTATGAGGGGGGGGAGGGGGGGGAGGGGAGGGACAAGAGGCTGGGGAGGGGGTAGGAGAGAGGGGGAAATAGAAAGGCCAAGGGAGAGGATAGGAGGGAGGGGGACAGATAGGGGAGGGAGTAAGGGGGAGTTGAGAGTGAAAGGGTAAGGGAGAGGATAGGAGGGAGGGAAGCGGAGAGGGCAGGGGGGGAGGATAGGAGGGAGGGGAAGCGGAGAGGGCAGGGGGGGAGAGGATAGGAGGGTGGGGAACAGAGAGGGCAGGGGGGAGAGGATAGGAGGGAGGGGAAGCGGAGAGGGCAGGGGAGAGGATAGGAGGGTGGGGAAGCGGAGAGGGGCAGGGGAGAGGATAGGAGGTGGGGAAGCGGAGAGGGGGGGGGGAGAGGATAGGAGGGTGGGGAAGCAGCGAGGGCAGGGAGGGGGAGGGGGGAGGGAAGAGGTGTAATAGACGCCTGTCAATCGACTCGCCTGGAAGAAGAGGAAGGCCGCCGATGCTCTCCCAATGTCTCAAGGCAAAAGGGGTCGTTAAGAGAGGCGATAGATGCATCTTTCTCACGACCTCGACCTTTTGGGGTACGGCGCTTAGGGAGGGGGGAGGGGGGAGAGGGGGAGAGAGGGAGGAGGGAGGAGGGAGGAGGGGGAGGGGGGAGGGAAGGAGTTGAAGGTAGGGTGGGAAGGAAAGAGAGAGGAGAAGAGGAGAGGGAGTGAGGGGGGAGGGAAGGAGTTGGAGGTAGGGTGGGAAGGAAAGAGAGAGGAGAAGAGGAGAGGGAGTGAGGGGGGAGGGAAGGAGTTGGAGGTAGGGTGGGAAGGAAAGAGATGAAAGAGGAGAGGGAGGGAGTTGGAGGGAAGAAAGAGAGGGCGGGAAGGAGAGAAGGAGAAAAGGGAGGTTAAAGGGGTGGGAGGGAGACAAGGTAATGGAAAGAGAAGGAATGGAAGAGAGGGTACAGGCAGGAAGGGAAAGATGGAAGAAGGAAAGGAGAAAAGAAGGTAGTTAAGCAGAGCGGGAAGAAGGAGGGAGGAGAGAGAAGAAGGGAGGGAGGGAAGGAGGAAGAAGAAGGAGGGAGGAGAGGAGGAGAGAGAAGGAGAAAAGTCAGAACAGACGGAGAAGGAAGAGGGAAGGAGGGAAAGAGGGGGATAGCGGAAAGAAGGAAAACAGAGAAAGAGAATGGAAAGGGAGGGAAGGATAGAAAAAGAGGAAGAGAGAAAAGGGGAGGAGAGGGAAGAGAGGGAGGGAGGGGAAGAGGCGTGGCAGGCGGCGGTGACTT
This sequence comes from Penaeus vannamei, assembly GCF_003789085.1. NCBI lineage: Eukaryota > Metazoa > Arthropoda > Malacostraca > Decapoda > Penaeidae > Penaeus > Penaeus vannamei. The sequence goes on from NW_020868369.1 coordinate 172,101, forward strand.
CACAAGCCGTAGGAAGGGGTAGGATGGTGGGGGGGGGGGGTAGCGGACGGAGAAGGGAAGGGAGGAGGAGGGAGGGAGGGAGGGAGGGGGGGGTAGAAGGAAAAAGGAAGGCGATGATCCTGTCTTTGTATTTTTCGATTCCGACTAATCAATTTAATTATCTGGCGACCGGAACGCGCCGGAAGTCATCGATGTAAGTCATTAGTATCACCTTAGTCTCGATAACAGTTATACTTATCAGAAGAACAATGAACAGAGGAACACCATTTAGATTTCAGTGGATGTGAAGGCATTTCTAGTGAGCATGACAATGTTATTCCGGTAATCATAATGATAAGATGTAGATGTCTTTATATACGTGCACACACATCAATATATTATACATACACACATACATACATACACACACACACACACACACACACACACACACACACACACACACACACACACACATACATACATACATACATACATATATATACATATACATATATATATATATATATATATATATATATATATAGATATAGATACATATATATACATATATATGTATATATATGTATATATATATATATATACATATATATGTATATATATGTTATATATATATATATATATATATATATATATATATATATATATATATATATATATATATATATATATAATGATCACACCACGTCACCTCAGTTTCTCCCTTCTCCCTCCATCCTCCTCTTTCTCCATTTCCCTCAATTTAACCCTCCGTCCTCCATCCTCCTCATCGTCCTCCTCCTCTATCTCTTTCCTTCTCCTGCTCTTCCCTTCGTTTAAGCCTCCACCCTCCTCCTTTTCCATCTTCTTCCATCTAACCTTTCGTCTTCCTTACTCCACCTCCTCCACTTAACCTTCCATCCTCCTCCTTCTCCACCTCCTCCACTTAACCTTCCATCCTCCACCTCCTCCACTTAACTCCCCATCCACCTCCTGCATCCTCCTTCTCCTCCTCCTCCACTTCCCTCCGCCTAACCCTCTCTCCTCCCTCCTCCTCCCTCCTCCACTTCCCTCCGCCTAACCCTCTCTCTCCTCCCTCCTCCTCCCTCTCTCTCGCCCAGTCTCCTCCCTCCTCCTCCCTCCTCCTCTCCTCCTCCCTCTCCTCCCTCCTCCTCCCTCCTCTCCTCGCCCAGCATCAGTATTCCTGCAGCATCTCCGTCTTCCATATTTCGTGCGGGCCTTGCGTGGAATGAAATATTTCACAGAGAAACTAATATGAATTTCTCCCTGGTGTTGTACGTGAGTGGGGCGGAGAGACGCCACTGTGTGTGTGTGTGTGTGTGAGGGGAGGGAGGGGGAAGGGGAGAAAGGGAGAGAGAAGAAAGAGTGAGGAGAAAGAGAGTGGGAGGAGAAAGAGAGATAGAAAGAGTGAGGGAGAAAGAGAGAGGGAGGGAGGGAGGGAAGGGAGGAGAAAGGGAGAGAGAAGAAAGAGTGAGGGAGAAAGGGAGAGGGAGAAAGAGAGAGGAGAGAGAGAGAGAGAGAGAGAGAGAGAGAGAGAGAGAGAGAGAGAGAGAGAGAGAGAGAGAGAGAGTATAGGGAGTGAAAAGGGAGAAAGAAGAGAGAAAGAAGAAAAAGTGAGGGAGAAGGGAAAATCATAAGGGAGGGAAGGAAAAAGGGAGAGGAGTGAAAAAGAAAGCATAAAGGAGGTATCAAAAAGATTACAAGTAGAAGGAAAGCATATGACAGGGAAATAGAAAAGAGAGAGAAATGAAGAAAAAAGAAAAAAGTGAAAATTGGGTAGGAAGAGATAGAAAGAATGATGGAATTAAAAAACAAAGAAGAGGATAGAGAAGTTGGAGTTGGAGAAGAAAGAGAGAGAGAGAAAGAGTGAAGGGAAAAAAGAGGGCTTAGAAGAGTGAGAGGAAAAAGCGGAGAGAGGAGGGAGTGGAGAAGAAAGAGTAATTACAAGAGAGGAAGAAGAAGGGAAAGAAAAGAGTAAAATGGACCGAAAGTAAACGAAAGAAAGAAGAAACTGTGAAAGGAAGGAATGAAAGAGAAAGGCAGCATAAGAGAGAAGAAAATGAGAGAAAAGTAAGAGTGGAGGGGAGTGTAAGAGATGGGGAGAGAGAAAGGAGAAAAAAATAGATAGACGATAATTGAAGACAAAACGACAGTT
>NW_020868369.1:186755-189255 GCF_003789085.1 Penaeus vannamei
CCTCCTCCTCCAGGGAATGAGAGAAAGAGAAGTATAATAACACGAGATACGAAACGTAGATACGAAGAGGGAAAACCAAAGAGAAACGAAAAAGACCCCTCCCAGACTGAACAAACACAAACAACAAGAATAACAACAACAGCAACAGCAACGCGCGCCACCACCACCACCACAACAACAACCAACAACAACAACACAGCCACCACCACCATCACCACAACAACAACTTCAACAGCAACCACACCACCACACCACCATCACTAATAACAGCAACCACCACCACAACAGCAACCACCACAACAACCACAACACAACCCCACAAGAAACGGCGAAAGCGAGCGCGCCCCCTCGCCGCCCGCCTCCCCGCCGCCCGCCTCCCCCGCCCGCCCGCCCTCCGGACCGCCCATAACTCGGAGCGCCCACCGTATCAGCGCCGCACCAGAGCAGCTTAAAGACTTGTTATTCGAACTCGCTCGTCTGCCTTCGCAATTTGTTCGAACTGCTGATGGGTCTTCATGAATATATGATGCGGGGGAGGCAGGAGGAAGGAGGAGGAAGGAGGAGAGAGGGGAAGAAGGAGGAAGGAGGAGGAGGAGGAGGAGAGAGGAGGAGGAGGAGGAAGGAGGGAGGAAGGAGGAGGAGAGAAGGAAGAAGAGGAAGGGAGGAAGGAGAGGAGGAAGGAGGGAGAGGAGGAGGAAGGAGGAGAGAGAGGGGGGAGAAGAAGGAAGGGAGAGGAGAGGAGGAAGGAGGAGGAGGAGGAGGAAGAGAGGAGATGAGGAAAGAAGGAGGAGAAGAGAAGGGGAGGAAAGGAGGAGAGGGGAGAGAGGAGAGAAGGAGAGGGGAGGAAGAGGGAGGAGAAGGAGGAGAGGGAGAGGAGGAGGAGGAGGAGGAGAGAGAGAGGGAGAGGAGAGAGGGGGAAGAAGGAGAGGAGAGGAGGAGGAGAGAGGAAGGAGAGGAGGAGAGAGGAAGAGAGGGGAGGAAGGAAGGAGGAGAGGAGAGGAGAGGAGGAGGAGGAAGGTGGAAGGGAAGGGAAGGAAGAAGGGAAGGAAAGGAGGGAAGAGAAGGGAAGGAGGAAGGGGAGAGAAGGAGGAATGGAGTTAGGGAGAGAGGGAGAGAGAGAGAGAGAATCAGATTCCCCCTTTAAGGACTATAATCACCAAGCACCTGATATGACCAGGAAACATGAAAAAAGGGAGAACAAAAACACTGAAAAAAAGAAGAGGAATAAAAATAAAAAAATAAATGAAAAATATCAACCCATTTTTTGACGGATAACGTTAGACGTAATTGGCCTCGAAGTAGCCAAGAAACACTTAGTGGTTGTTTTGTTCTCTCCCTTTTCTTTCGTTTTTTCTTCCCTTCCATGTCTTAATTGTTACGGACGTGGCTGTATTATATTCTCCCCCTCTCCTCTCCTCTTCATCTTCTCTTTCTCTTTCTCCCTTTCTCCCTCCCTCTATCCCTCACCCCTTCTCTCCTTTCTCCCATCCCTCTGTTCCTCTCCTTTCCCTCCTTTCCCCCTCTCCTCTCCCCATACCCTCTTCCCCCTCCCTCCTCTCTCCCTTCCCTATACCCCTCCCACTCCCTTCTCCCTCTCCTATCTACTTCCCTTCGTCCCCCTCCCTCTCTCCTTCTCCCCCTTCTCTCTTCTCCCCCCCCCCTTCTCTCTCTCCCTTTCTCCCATCCCTGTGTCCCTCTTCCTTTCCCTCCTTTCCCTCTACCATCCCTATCTCCCCCTCCCTCCCTCTCTCCCTTCCCTATAACCCCTCCCCCTCCCCTCCTCTCTCTCCCTCTCTCCCTTCCCTATAACCCTCCCCCCTCCCTCCTCTCCCTCTGTCCCTCTCCTTTCCCTTCCATACTCTCCATTCCCTCAATTCCTCTCCTTCTTCTCGCCTTCCCTCTGCCTCCTTCGTCTCCCCTATTCCTCCTTCATGAACGGTGAAGGAAAAGAGGAAGTGGAGGAAAATGCAGAGGATTAAACAAGGTAATTTAACTCATTACTTCCCTGTCTCAGCTGTTTTCCTCTTCAGTATAAGTATATTTCATCTTCGTAGGCTTTTCTTCTTCCTTCCTCTTCCTCATTTTGCTTAGTTTCTTCTCTCTTCATCCTCATCATTATTATTATCATATTACTATTATTATTTTCTTCTTCTTTCTTCTTCTTCATCCTCTCCTCCTCCATCAACTTTTTTCTTTCTCTTTTCTTCTTTTTATTTTTCCTCCTCTCCCTCCCTTCTTTCTCCCGCTCCCTCCCTCCCTTCTGCTTCTTCTTCATCTTCGTCTTCACGTTCTCATTCTTATTCTTCATCCACCACCTTTTCTCGTCTTCTTTTCCTTCTCACACTTTTTTACTTACAACTCGATAAATTTCCGAATCCATGCTCGCTCTCCTTCTTGCAGTTCTCCCTTTTATTGTCTTTAATTGTTGTGTTTATCTTTAATTACTACATTTATTTTTGTTTTATGTTTTAACCCTCACAGTATATGAAACAATATCTCA
>NW_020868369.1:206755-209255 GCF_003789085.1 Penaeus vannamei
TCCTTCACTTGACCTTCCTTTTCCCTTTGTTCCATTCCCTCCCTTCCCTCCCCTCATCCTAGCCCTTCTTTTTCCCTCCTCTCCTTCTCTCTATCCTTCCCTCTTCTCTCTTCTCCCTCCTCCCCTCCTCCTCTTCTCTCTCTCATCCCCTCCTCTCTCTCCTCCCCTCCTCCCTTCCCTCTCCCCTTCCCTCGTCTCTCTTTCCTCCCCTCCTCTTCCCATCATTTCCCCTCGCTTAAGTGCTATGCTTTCCCCTCCATTGACCGTGTCATGAACTTCGAGCCCATGTTGCTTGTCCATGGAGCTTCCCCTCCCTCCACTCCCCTCTCCCTCCCTACCCCTCCCTCTCTCCCTCTCTCTTTTACTCTCCACTTCCCTTCTCTCTCCATCTCTCTTTACTCTACTCCCTCTCCCTCTCTCCCTACTTCCCACTTCCCTTCTCTCTCCCTCTCTCTTTACTCTCCACTCCCCTTTCCTTCTCTCCCTCTCTCCCTCCCCACTTCCCTTCTCTCTCCCTCCCCACTTCCCTTCTCTCTCCCTCTCCCCTTACTCTCCACTCCCCTCTCCCTCTCTCCCTCTCTCTATTTCCCCTTACTCTCCACTTCCCCTCTCTCCCTCTCTCCACTCCCCTTTGTTCCTCTCCCTTCCCTCTATTCTCTCATCATTCTTCGTTTCAGCACAATAAGATAATGAATAAACAATAGATGAATATAATAACTGATAATCAAATAAATGAAGAAATGATTGAATAAATAAATGAAAGAATAAATAGATTAATTAAATGACAAACAAATAAAAAATACATAAATAAGGGAATAAATGACAATTAATTAACAGCTAAATAAATCAATGAAAAGGTAAATTGAAATAAATAAATGGAAAAATCAAAATAAATAAATAAAGAATGAATAGAACATATAATTCCACAAATCAACAAATCAACAGCAAGACAGATAAAGCAACAAACAAACAAACAAATGTCTAAACAAACAGAAAATACCAAGCCCCAAGTCTTTATCTTTATTCTTACATCCAAACAACAAACAATAGATAAAAGACTATTAGCCACAAACGACAAAAACAAACAAACGAAAAATACCGAGCCGAGGTCTTTCTCCTTACGCCCAAATAAACAAACAAACATATAAATAAACAAGTAAACTCTTAAGACGACAAAGAACAAACAACAAACATGAAATACCACCGGAGGTCTTTATCCATACGTCCAAACAAACAAAAAATAAAAATAAATAAATAAAAAATGACAAAGAACAAACAACAAACATGAAATACCACCGGAGGTCTTTATCCTTACGCCCAAACAAACAAAAAATAAAAATATATAAATAAACAATTAGACGACAAAGAACAAACAACAAACATGAAATACCATCTGAGGTCTTTATCCTTACGCCCAAACAAACAAACAAATAAGTAAACTATCAAGACGACAAAGAACAAACAAACAAACGAAAAAATACCGATCCGAGGTCTTTATCCTAACGCCCGGGCTCTTGACAGTCATGCCCGCGAGATGACTGTCAAGGCGGCACCGAGGCTGTCATTTGAATACCTGTCACAGGCGCGTGTCCGAGTAGGGCCGTTTCCCACGCCTCGCTCGGGAGCATTTAAGACACGTCGACCATGTCCAAAACCGGGCCGAGGGTCTTGGTGGGTATGGGGTATGGGGGAGGGGGAGGGGGAGGAGGGGGGTGTACCATGTTTTTTTTTGGGGGGGAGGGGGGAAGGGGGAGGGAGGGAGGGGTTATTAATTCGTCTTTCCTTTTTGGATTTGGATTTTTTTGGGGGGTAGGGGGTAGGAAGGAGGAGGGGGGGCTTTTTTTGGGGGGGGGGGGGAGGGGGGAAGGGAGGAGGGGTTATTAATTCGTCTTTTCCTTTTGGATTTGGATTTTTGTTCTGTGTGGGTTTCGTCTTTACTTTTATTTTTCATCATCATCGTCATCATCATTATCATTATTATCATCCTCGCTATTACTATCGTCATCAACACCGCTATCATCTTCATCATCATCATTATTATCACCATTATTATCCCTATTATTCTTCTTCACTGGACGTTTTTCCTTCTACTCCAACTTTGAGTATCACACCTTTTTTCTATTTCTCCTTAAAAACAACAACAACAACAAATAATAAACAAACGACCAAACACAAAAAGACATCGTTTTTGTGTCGAGTCTCCCTGCATGTTTACCCATATCCCGTTTTCTTTGTCGATTTACTGGCGATTGTTCTTTATCATTCTACGCAGCCTTTTCTCTGACCTCCCCCCCTCCCCCCGCCCCACCCCAGGGCTCCCTTCCCATCTCCCCCTAGCGCCCTTTTCTCTCTCCTCCCTCACATCTTTCCCCCTTTTCCTCCCTTTCTCTCTCCTCCCTCACATCTCTTCACATATTCCCCCTTTTCTCTCTCCTCCCTCACATCTCTTCCCCTTTTACCATGCTATCTTCTCCCCTCTCCCGGCCCTCTTTTCTCTTCC
>NW_020868369.1:214255-219255 GCF_003789085.1 Penaeus vannamei
ATTAATTCTAATATTATGGAATTCAGTCTATATTAAATATATCATATATTATAATTTACATATATCTAGTTGTTATTATATAATCCATAATATTTATTATCCTTCCACTCACTTATTCTAATATTGTTATATTGTGTAGATTGGATTTCGTACTTGACTCGATCTCTGCGATCGTCGATCCTCTCTCGTCTTCCTTACTGACCTCGTGACGATCTCGTGCATCTCTCTGTGATGACTGAACTCTGCGTCTCTCGGGACTCTGCATGCATCTCTCTCTCTCGCTTTTTTTTTGTTTATGTTTTTTTTTTTGTGATTTGATTGTATTTGTATTGATATGATGATTAGTGTATTGATGTATAGTAGAGTAGTTATGTTACAGATGAGAGAGAGAGAGGAGAGATCGGAGACGGTGAGAATGTGAAAAGAAAGAACGTTGAGAGACGTGAGCGAAGGTCAAGAGAAAGGTTGCATGTAGTGTATGAATGTAAAGATGAAGAGAGAAAGAGAGAAGAGAGAGGAGAGAGAGAGAGACAGGAGACGAGAGAGAGAGAGAGAGAGAGAGAGAAGAGAGAGAGAGAGAGGATAGAGAGAGATAGAGAGAGAGAAGAGAGAGAGAGGGATGCAGACAAATAGATAGGTAGTAGATAAATAATCTACCTATGTTCTATTGAATATGCAAGCTTTAAATCCGGCCCAAACATATGCATGTATATATTATATTATTTATATATATAATATATTATATATTAATAATATATTATATACAAATATAGTAATATATATATAGTATGCGTATGCCTGTTAGCTGTGTCTTTTTTAGTGGTATATCAAATTTATTGTTCGTTTTTAACAATTACGTTTTTTTTTTTTTTAATCGTCCCTAAACCGTTATTTTACTGGTTTTAACATTTTTCCGCTTATTTTTAATTGCAAAACATTTTTTGGAAATCTGCTTAACACTGCACACAACACACACACACACACACACACACACACCACACACACACACACACACCACACACACACACACATCACACACACACACACACACACACACACATATATATTATATATATTAGTATATATATTATACAATATATATATATATATAATATATACTATATTATTATATATTATTAACATATATATTATATATATACATATAACTATATATTACTATATATACAATATGTATATATATATATATTATATATAATATATATATATATATATATATATTATATAATATATATATACAACACACACACACACACACACACACACACCACACACACACACACCACACACACACACACACACACACACACACACACAGCACACACACATATACATATAACATATATGGGTACATATTTATATATATATATATATATATATATATACTATATATATATATATATATATATATATATATATATATATATATAAATAATATGTATATATATATATATATATAATATATATATATATATATATATATATATATATTATATGTATATATATATATATATATATATTATATAATATATATATTATATATATATATATATATATTATATATATATACTAATATACACAATTATACATATAACATCACACATATATATATATATACACACACAGATAAATAAATCAATAAAAAACCATTTTTCAATCCGCTTCCAATCTCCAAGCAGCGCATTACACCCCCCCTCCCCCCATAAACCACGGGCTAAACGCAAACTCCAAGCATTACGTCACAATAAATATGAACCCTCTGGATGGGCCCGACCACACACCCCCCCCCCTCCCCCCCCCCCTCTGCTGAAATTGGCGCCCAACCACAACAATGATAATGATAATAACAATGGATTATCGAGAGTCAATATTTATCGTAATAAATGCAAAATCTAATGACGGGGTTTCTGTATCACTAACTTCCTAAATAAACATATATCATTGTTAAACCCGAGCTCTTGTTCGGGGAATAATGGCGGGCAAATGGGCATATATACGTGTCGTTGGGTTCTTGTGTTTGTCTGTGTGCTTGGTTCTGACCTTGAATTATCTTTTTTATTTGTTTGTTTGTTTTTCTTATTACTAATCATTTTATTTCTTTTTTTTTTTTTGGATTTCTAGTGGCTAGAGTAATCAATCACTATCACCGTCATCATCACTATTAACAATATCATTAACTTAATTTACCATTCTTTTCGCTATTGTTATAATCATTAATTATGATTATTATCATCATTATCATTATCAATATCATTATCATTATTATTATTATCATTATTATTATATTATTATTATTATTTATTATCATTATCATTATTATTATTATTATTATCATTATCATTATTATTATCATTATGATCATTATTATTACCATTATCATTATCCTCACCATTACCAGCGGGACCCGTGGATATGCAATGGAAAGGGTACTTCTCCCTCCCTTCTTCATTCCCCCCCCTTCTGCCTTCCGCCTCTCCTCTTCCTCTACTTTCCCCTTTCTCGATCTAATTCCCTTCTTCTCCTCCTTCCTTTCCCCTTCCCTCTCCCTCCTTGTTTCCCTTCCTCCCCCCTCTTAACCTCCCCCTTATCTATTCTTCTCCTTCTTGCTTTCCCCTTCCCTCTCCTCCTTGCCTGCTTTCCCCTGCTTTCTCCTTCCCTCCCTCCTTCTTATCTACTCTTCTCCTTCTTGATTTCTCCTCCCTCCCTCCTTCTTAACCTCCCCCTTATCTATTCTTCTCCTCCTTGCTTTCTCCTTCCCTCCCTCCTTCTTAACCTCCCCCTTGGATAGTCGTGTGAGTGATAAATGTGTATAAACAGACGGTCTAACTGCCTCAGGGCTGTGTACTTGCCTCGAAGGAAAAGATTGATAACAACAGTAATGATAGTAACAATTATGATTTTAATTATAGCAAGTACAATAATAATAATAATAATGATAATAATAATAATAATAATAATAATGATAATAAAATAATAATAATAATAATAAATAATAATAATATAATAAGACATAACAATAATAATAATAATAATAATAATAATAATAATAATAATAATAATAATAATAATAATACAAATATTAATGATAATAATAATAATAACACCACCACAACAAGAATAAAAATAACAATAATAATAATAATAATCATCATAATTTAGTTACAACAGGATTCTCACACATTCGTAATATGATCCGCTCATTCTATAACATTTACGTAGTCAATTATCCACCTCATTTTACACCCTAATTAATCGACTCAAGTCAAGCCTGGAATATGACTCCAGGTATAAGATGCCTGAGTTACATTATAATGAAAAGACACGTAGTCACATGGATTATGATTTCATGCATATAATGTACTCGGGACGGACGGATGGACGAAATACAAGCAGAATTTTGATATGATGTTTATTATCATTATCATTATTACTGTAAGGATGATGATAATAATAATAACAATAATTATTATCGTTATCATTATTATTATTATCATCATTATTTATATTATTACTATTATTACCAATATTATTTATATCATTACTACTATTATCATTACTATTATTATCATCATCCTGAATGTCATTAACATCAGCAGCAATATCTTCACTATCACATATTATCATCATCATAATTTTACTGATATCATCATAAATCACATTATAACAATTATTGATGTAATTGTTTATCACCATCATTATCATCATCATTGTCATGTATTAAAAGCATCATATTTTCTATCATAATTGTTACTGTTATCATCAATTTCATTATCACACCACATTTTCATTTTGATTGCAATTGTCTGCAACAAGCATCGTCTTCTTTCACAAATAACATTATTGCTATCATAATCAGTGCCATCATTTCCAGTACCATCATCATCATTGGTTAATAATCATTAAATGTATTACTCTTTTATCAAACAATTCACCTTTTTTTTACGCGTGGACAAAATATAGATGTCAGCTTCCCCTTCTTACCCTCCCCCCTTTTCAGTATTCCCCCCCCCCCCATCCCTACCTCTCCCCTTCTTATCAGAATTCACCGAATCTCGTCCCCCGCACCCACTCCCCTCCTTTTCCTCTCCCAATTATCCACACTCACCTGTCCCCCTCTCCACTCCCTTTTCTACTCTCGGTTATCGGTATTCACCTGTTCTCCTTCCTTCCCCCCTCCCCCCTCCCCCCCCCACACGCGAACCCCCACCTCTTCCCTCTGCACTTATTCTTTCTCTTCCCTATCCTCCTCCCGCTCCCTGTTCTCCCCCCCCCCCCTATATCCACCATTCTCACCCCTTCCCTCTACCCACTCTCTTCCTCCCCTCCCCTTTCTCTCCCTCCCCCATAATCAGATTGTTTTTTCCCTCCCCCCTATACCCAGCATCCCCACCCCCCTCTTTCCCCCCCTATATCCAGCATCCCCACCCCCTCTCTCTCTCCCCCCTATACCAGCATCCCCACCCCTCTCTCTCTCCCCCTATACCCAGCATCCCCACCCCCTCTCTCCTACCTTCTCTGTTCCTCCGTACCCCCTCCCTTCCCCCTCCCTCTCTATCAACTCTCCCCGCCCCCATCTCCCGTCCCCCCCTTCCTTCTCCCCATTCACAGCCTCCCCCCCCTACCCCCATCCCCATCAGGATTCACCCAGGGTGTCATGAACCACAAATCACGGAGGAAAGGTTGGGGGGGAGGGGGCAAGGGGAGGAGGAGGAGGAGGAGGAGGAGGAGGAGGAGGAGGAGGAGGAGGAGGAGGAGGAGGAGGAGGAGAGGAGAGAGAGGAGAAGGAGAGAGAAGAGAGAGGAGGAGAGGAGGAGGAAGGAGGAGGAGGAGAGAAGGAGAAGGAGAGGAGGAGAAAGAGGAGGAGGAGGAGAGAAGGAAGAAGAGAAGAAGAAGGAGAAGAGGAGGAGAGGAGGAGGAGGAGGAGGAGGAGGACGCGAGGATATGACAGGGCGTCCCTTGCATTAGCAGCGGATCACGATTGC
>NW_020868369.1:226755-229255 GCF_003789085.1 Penaeus vannamei
CAGTCGCGGGATTACGAGAGATCTGCCTGTCGACGGCGCCTCCCGCTTACGAAAGGTCCTTCAACAGCCTCTCCTCCTCCCCCCCCCCTTTCTCTCCCTCTTTCCCCTCTATCTCTCTCTCTTTACAGCTTCCCCTTCGCCTTCTCTCCTTCCCCCTCTCTGTCTGTCTGTCTCTCTCTCTTATACCCTTTCTCTATTATCTCTTCCTTTCCCTTTCCCCCTTCCACCCTTTCTCTCTTCCTCTTTCCCTTCCGCCCTCTCTCTCTTCCCCCTTCCCTTTCAACTCCTCTACCTATTTTTTCTCTCTTTAATCCACTCTCTCTCTCCCTCCCTCTCTTTTTCCTTCCCCTCTACCTTCTGTCTCTCCTCCTCTTCCCCTCAGACCCCCCCCTCCCCCCAGCCTCCTCTTCCCACTCTCATCTCCTCTCAACTTCAACCCGTCACTTGGGTGCAACTTAGGAACGCAAGAATCCGGGATCTAATTAAAAGTTACAATTACTCTGGCGGAAGAAAATCATAACAGTCCACTGATTAAGAGTCCGAGAGGAGCTGTCCTTTTTCTCCTCCCCCCCTCCCCCTCCTACCTACTTCTCTGCTACCCATTTCCCCTCTGTCTCTGTCTGACCACTCCCCTCTTTTTACCCCTTGCTCTGTTTTTGTCTCCCCTTTTCTCTACTTTCCTCTCTTCCAATTCCCTATTTTCTCGCCCTTCCCTAGTCGTGATGTCCTCCCCCCCCCCCAGCAAGACAAGCCCCTCCGGACCTCAAGACAAGGACTCTAGGACACCAGAGTCGGCCAAAATGCGTGTTCAAGGACTCTGCTCTTGCTGTCCTCTCCCACCCCCTTCCTCCCCTACACCCTCCCTATCACTCTGTCCCTTCCCCTTCCCCTTCCCTCCGCTATACCCTCCCTGTCACCCCGTCCCTTCTCCTATCCCCCATGTCCCCTATTCCCTCCCTGTCACCCCGTCCTTCCCCNCACAGCGCCAATGAATGTCTCTGTAAATAAAGCTAATGAACGATTTTTTCATTTTATTTTTTCAACTATTTTTTTCGGAAATAAAATTTAGCTCATCTGTGGTACTCCATAATCAGCCTGAAATTAAACCTTAGCCGAATGAACATTGTCATCGACAGGAGAGGTTAAGAAAAGAGAGGAGGGGAGGGAGGGAGGGAGGGAGGGGGAGGGAGGGAGAAGAAGAGAGGGAAGAAGGGAGAAAGAGAGGGAAGGAGGGAGGGAGGGAGGTAGAAGAGAGGGGGAGTGAGGGAGAAAGAGAGGAAGGAATGAAGGAGAAAGAGAGGGAAGAGGGAGGGAGGAAGAGGGAGGGAGAAAGAGAGGGAAGGAGGGAGGGAAAGAGAGGAAGGTTCAAGAGAAAAGAGGGGAGGACGGAGGAAGGGAGGAGAGAGGGAAAGAGAGAAGTGGGAGGGTATGTTCAAGAGAGAGAGAGGGACGGAGGGAGGAGAGAGGAGAGAGGGATGAAGAGGATGAGAGGGAGAAAAGAAGATAAGAACGTGGTATAAAATAACACAACACACAACACACACACAACACACAACACCACACACACATATATATATATATATATATATATATATATATATATATTATATATATATATATAATATATATATATATATATATATATGTATATATATATATATATATATATATATATATATATATATATATATATATATATATATGTATATATAATGTATATATATGTATATATATATATATAATATATATATATATATATATATATATATATATATATTATATATGATTATATATATGTATATATATATATATATATTATATATATATATAATATATATATATATATATAAATGTGTGAGAGAGGCAGAGGCAGAGGCAGAGGCAGAGCAGAGGCAGAGACAGAGACAGAGACAGGCAGGCAGAGGCAGAGAGACAGAGAGAACAGAGAGCAAACAGACAGAGAATTCATGACCCTAAAAAAAACACACACAGACGATCGAAGAAATAACAAACAAGATAAAGAACCACCCCTCCCCCCACTCAACCCGCGTCCCTCACACACTCACTCACTCTCCTTCCCTCACTCTCCCGCCACAAACTCAATTTGAAAAAAAAAGGAGTGGGGGGAAAAAACTCGGATTTACAGGATTGCCGTTGGAAATGGTGGATTAGGACAGGGAAATTGTCAGACTCGCCTTTTAAATTGCTTTTTTTTCTCGTAGGTGTTGATGACGTAAATGCTTTGTTGATAGATCAGGCTGAGGGAGAAGGGAAGGAGGAGGAAGAGGGGGAAGGGGAGGGAGGGGAAGAGGGGGAAGGGAGGGAGGAGAGAGAGGGAGAAGGGAAGGAGGAGGAAGAGGGGGAAGGGAGGGAGGAGGAAGAGGGAGAAGGGAAGGAGGAGGAGGAAAAGGGAGAAGGGAGGGAGGAGGAAAAGGGAGGAGGGAAGGGGAAGGGGAAGGAGGAGGAAAAGGGGGAATGGGAGGGGAAGGAGGAAGAATGG
>NW_020868369.1:239255-249255 GCF_003789085.1 Penaeus vannamei
CCCACATCTCCTCTCCTCCTAGCGTATGGGCGGGAGTAGCAGTTCAACAGCTAGGTGAAGAATCAATACGGGAAACGTGATATGATTCTGTGACGAGCGTGAGAACGAGGCTCTTTATTACGTCGTCTTTGCGTCTCCTTACAAGCAGCGAGGAAGATTTTGTCGTATTTAATTTTATTTTATTTTATGTTTTCTTTTTTTTTGGGGGGGAGGGGAGAGGTGGGGGATTTTTTTCTTTTTGTTTTGAGAAATAAAGATGGAGAGGTATAGGTAGGAAAAGTGTGTTTGCTTTTAGGATTCCGTTTCGGTGAAGTGATTGGAAAAAATAAAAGACCTTTCTTGTGGTTATTGGTGTTTTGGTTATCGTTATCTTCTTTCTGCCTCTCACTTTCTTTCACTTTTCCTTGTTGGCTTTCGATGCCAGGGAACAAAGACACGAGATCTCGCTTCCCTTCCGTCCCCTCGTGCTGATGTGGGGAAGAAACAGTGAAATCGATCTGAATACAATGGAGGATTTACATTCCGGGAAATAATTGACCGAAGTCCCGGAAGTAGACCAGAAGAAACTCATTCGGTCCTCCAAACCCAAACAAAAACAAGTGAGCAGCGGCGGAGAGCAACATGGTGACGGTGGCTGGACACGTAGCCCCCTCCCCTAAAAGCCCCCCCCCCACCTCAATCCCCCCTCCACTTCTCCCTCCCCGACGCCCTCCCCCCCCCCCTCCCCCAACCCTTCCCCCCACCCCCACCCCCCCTAGGCTTTCCCGCTCATTCCTCATTTCACATGGCCCTCACGCGCATGGCTCGCCCAGCGTTGCCGTCTCTCCCGACTCGCCCCGTTTCCCTCCCCGTTTATTCCCGAATCTCGCATTTATCACGGATTCTGCACGCCTCTCCTTCTGTCTAGGACGAGGCGGCGTGACCCCCGTGCGCTTACTGCCCCGGCGGAAGTGCCTACGTAACAAGGAGTCTCAAAGTCGTGCACCCGAGCATTGTTTTTCTTTCCTAGCTCGTGCTGACATCTGGTGCCACGGCGAGCAACTAGTTGACGGTCGTGCCTGGCGTGTGGCACCGCGGTGGTCGTACACATCCCACCCGAGAGGCTTCGGACCACAGAGAGGAAGTGAGTGAATGAAAAAGAAAAGAAAAGAAAAGAAAAAAAAAAAAACATTTACAAAGTGATAATAATAACTAGGCATTTTTGTTCCATTCGGCTGTTCACGGAGTCAGGACCAAAAGGCGAATAATGTCGGTAATGTCAACGTAAAAAAATAATTCTATTAAATGAGAATTCAAGTATTTTGGGAGATTAATAATGCTGAGATTACCTTTATTGTTATTATCATTGTTGCTTTCATTATTAAAATTAGTATCATTATCAATATCATCATTATTACTATTGTTATAATTGTTATCATTTTATCCTTATAATTGTTAGTTTATGTTATTAATAATAATAATAATAATAATAATAATAATAATAATAATAATAAATAATAATAATATAATAATAATAATTAGCATAAATATCATCATCAATCATATTATTATTACTATTATTATTATTACTCGTATTATTATTACTCTATTATTATCATTATTATTGTTGTTATTATTATTATTATTATTATTATTATTATTATTATTATTATTATTATTATATTATTATTATTACTATTATTATTATTATATTATTTTATTACTTTATTATCATTATTAATACTATCATGATTATTATCATTATTTTCATCATCATTATCATTATGACAATTATTATTATTATTAGCATTATTATAATCATCCTTATCAGCCATCATTATTCACATAATAATGTCATTGCTATTACTGTCACTATCATTATTATTCGTGGTAGTATCAATAGTATTATCATCTTTGTCATTGTAATCATTTTCATCATAATTGTAATAATAATGATACTAAAAATTATTATAATAATAATATTAATAATAACAATGTCGATAATAATAACTACAACAATATGATAATAATAATAATAATAATAATAATAATAATAATAATAATAATAATAATAATAATAATAATAATAATAATAATAATAATAATAATAATAATATAATTAATAATAATATAATAATATAATAATAATAATAATAATAATAATAATATAATAATAATAATAATAATAATAATAATAATTAATAATAATAATAACAAACAATGATAACATTAATAACAATAATAAATAATAATAGTAATAATAATAATAATAATAATCATCATAATAAAAACAATTGTAATCATCATCATCTCATCATGACTGTTATCAAGATCATTATCATCATACAAATGACAAAAACAATAACAACTAGAAGCACAGAGAGCGCATACCTCCGCCAAGGCAATAGGGTCACTGATGCAAAATAATAATAATAATAAATAATAATAATAATAATAATTACACGAAGAATTACATTAAAATCACTTCTTTCTTAAGTAAACTGGTAACTGATGCAATCCTTTAAAAAAAATCTTGGACCCGGATCATCAAAATTTAATGGCATCTTAGTTAGGCTGACATACCTCTGGTAAAAAAAAAAAAAAATAATAAAGAATAAAATAAAATAAATAAAAAAAATAAATAAAATAAAAAATTATTCATAATTTGTTATCCCTAACCCCGAACAAGCAAACTAACCATCTAACTAACCAACGCGACCAAAATCATAACCTCCTTGGCGGAGGGAACAATAATAATGATAATAATGATGATGGATGAGATTGATGATAATAATAATAACAAAATGATGATGATGATGATAATGATGTGATGATGATGATGATGATGATAATAATGACAAAAAGATGATGATGATGATGATGGTAATAATAATAATCAAAATAATAATAGCAAAATGATGATGATAAGGATGATGATAGTAATAATAACAATAATAAAAATGATAACAATAATAATAGTAATAACAATAATTATAATAATAACAATAATAATGATGATATGATAATGACAATAATAATAATAATAATAATAATAATAATAATATTAATAATAATAATAATAATAATAATAATAATAATAACAATAACCATAACAATAAAAGCAATAAAGACAACAACATCAATGACGATTTAGATATATGGATAAAGGGATAAACATGCGAAAAACAGGGAAAAAAGAAATAATAGTGATGATAACTAACAAGGATGCTGTTAATTGACACAGCATCAAAAACAACAATGATAAAATTTAATATAATAATAATACCAAAAGCATCAACAATGAAGTTAATAGCAATATTAATAAAAATAAGAAGAATGATGATAATGATACTAATGATGATAATCATTATCATTATCAGTATCTCTGTTATTATCACTACTATTTTCTTAATATAAACAATAATAACGATACGGACAGTTCTAAGAACAATGAAGATGTAAGCTATAATAATGATAATGCTGATGATAATGTCGATGATAATGACAACATCGATAATATAAAAATACTAATAAAACTAGTATGCGAAATAACCGTTTACTTTTTGCATTCATAACTATAATTAAATAGACGAACAACCATAGAGATAACACACACGGTAAAGAAGAACAACCATAGAAATAGCATACACGATAAAAGAAAATTACAAAAAACAAGCAAAACGTTCTTCGACCTTTCTGATTTACTTTATAGTCCATAAAGGTCAACATACCGTACACTATAGCGCAATATCAGCCATTGATACGTACGTGATTGCTAGGTACATAACGTAAGTATAAGTCGTCTTTTACAGTTGATCTCCAAGGGGTATGATAGTGCGAGACCAACAATTTAAAAAAATGTGTTACGCACGTACACATGTGTGTGTATAAATATGAGTATATATGTGTGTATATGTGTATGTGTGTGTATATACGTGCATATGTATAAATACATACATACATATATATACATAAACATGAGTGTGTGTGCGTGTTTGCGTGTATGAAACAAGGAATATAACTACAAGGGTTGTGGTACAATCAGAATCATAACAGAAATGAAAGCGATAACCTCTACAATGACCACACCAGTATTAACGACAACCATCAAACTGAGGTGTTTTAAAGCTTAGTGTAAACAAAGGGAAAACAAACAAATAATACAAAATTTTTGTTTAGACTGAATTGAAAAAAGGGAGAATTAAAGAGAAAATTATCCAATTCAATTATCTATTCTTGTAAGGAAGTCCACGGGTTTGACTTCCCCATTTCACTACTCCTAGAATACAAAACCTGTTACAATAAATTCAATACACAATTTTCTCTCACGTTAGTATTTTATGAATACATTAAAATCACAAACTTTGTAAATGTCTCAATGAATCATGACTGCACACTATTAAGAATATCATTAATAGGTCATATCTCCCACATAAAAAGGGTCAAAAGAACCATTAATACTCTCTGCATTCACAACATCCAGAACTAAAAAAAAGAGAGAAAAATCAGCAATGAGCCACATAAATAACACATAAATAACATCAATAACAAACGACACGAGACGAATACACAAAGATCTGCCGCGCCGCTACAAATCCGAACAGCTCGTTCCCATTTCAACGACCCGCTTTCAAATCACCCTAAGGGTCATTACGCCTATAATACGCATACAATAACGACCGTTCGCGCCTCAACCACGCCAAAATAACCGCGCCAAAGTACCAAAGCCTCGCTCCACCACGCGGACATTCAAAACCGGCGAAATGGACTAATCGGCAACCGCATCGGGCCGCAGTTCCCAAAGGTAATAATTTGTTTTATTCATACAATCTGCGCGCTTAATGTCTCTCCAGCGAGCCATAATACAAATCACGAGTAAATAGAGAAAGTCTTGCTTACCACAGAGTATGTTATGGGTGGGGAGGGGGAGGGAGGGAAGGAAAGGGGAGAGGAGGGAGGGAGGGAGGAGGAGGGTTGGGGTGGGGGTGGGGGGGAGAGGGGGGGGGGGTAGGGAGAGGAATTGAGGAAGGGGAAATCAAGCCGTATGTGCTTGATTTATTGCTTGTATGTAAAGTGCGTTGAATTTGTTCGAATGTTCTCGTCTGCTTTAATGTAATGGTATCGTGTTGTTGCTGTTCATACTCGCACGCACACGCAAACATATACGCATGCTGACGGTATTCACTGACACACACACACACACAACACACACACACACACACCACACACACACACACACACACACACACACACACACACACACACACACACACACACACACATACACACAAATATACACACATGAACGCACGCACTAACACACAAACAAATAAACACAAAAGCTCATCAAACAAACAAACAAACGTGTGCTCAGAAAGAAACAAAAACGCACACTCCATTAAACACTCCAAACAGCAATAAAAACACGCCAATAGCAATAAAGATAAGCAAATAAGAAAAACATATGATAAACGCCGACGCGGAGAAGAAAAAGAAGCAAAAATGCAAATAAATGAGGGAGATACGAAGAGAGGGGAATAGCAACCGAGATAAAACGAAAGGGTGCTTCCAGCCGGGCAAATCGGGGAATAATGAGGAAAATGGCAATAAAGACGGGGAAGAGAAGGCCGAAAGTTGGTTGTTAATGCGGCGATGGAATTGTTATGAATACTGAATGAAGGGATGAGAAGGAAGTAATTAAAATGGGGATCATCGTGGAGAGAGAGAGAGAGAGAGAGAGAGAGAGAGAGAGAGAGAGAGAGAGAGAGAGAGAGAGAGAGAGAGAGAGAGAGAGAGAGAGAGAGAGAGAGAGAGAAGAGAGAGAGAGAGAGAGAGAGAGAGAGAGGAGAGAGAGAGAGAGAGAGAGAGAGAGAGAGAGAGAGAGAGAGAGAGAGAGAGAGAGAGAGAGAGAGAGAGATGAGAGAGAGAGAGAGAGAGGGGAATAAAGGAGAGAGAGAGAGAAGGATGGGGAGAGGAGAGGAGAGAGAGAGAGAGAGAGAGAGAGAGAGAGAGAGAGAGAGAGAGAGAGAGAGAGAGAGAGAGAGAGAGAGAGAGAGAGACAGAGAGATAGGGAGAGAGAGAGATAGAGAGAGAGAGAGATAGAGAGTACGAGAGAGAGAGAGAGAGAGAGAGGAGAGAGACAGAAGAGAGAGAGAAGAGAGAGAGAGGCGAGACAAGAGAGAAGAGAGAGACCGAGACGAGACAGAGACAGAGACAGACAGACTGAGAGACCGATGCCCAAAGGCCAACCAAACAAACCAACAGACAACCAAAAACAGACACACAAACACACAAACATTCCTACACACTTTCCTCCGTGCAAGTAAACATCCAAGCAAGAGCGAGGGCCGGAAAGTGCCAGAAACAACAGCCCAGCGCGAGGTCTCCCGGGCGGCCATAGATTATTTGAGAAGCGCGTGCGAGGCGTCCATAGAGAACGGCGGTGGAAGGGGAGACACGGCCAATGTAGATGCACTGAGGGGAAAGGGAGGAGAGGAAGGGGATTGGAGGAGAGGGAGGGGATTGGAGGAGAGGTGTGGGGGAGAGGAGAGGAGGAGGAGAGGTGTGGGGAGAGGAAGGGGATTGGAGGAGAGGTGTGGGGAGAGGAAAGGGAAAGGAGGAGAGGAAGGGGATTGGAGGAGAGGTGTGGGGAGAGGAAGAGGAGGAGGAGAGGTGTGGGGAGAGAGAGGAGGAGGACAGGAGGAGGATGGGGAGTGGGGAAGTATGGGGAGTAAGGATAGGAAGAAGGGGAAATGAGGACAAAGGATGATAGAGATAAGATGGACGATTAAGTATACACACGCATAAACACCCATGAGCGCACCCAAGCATACATACACAGACATATATCCTGCATACATACACACACGCACTTATACTTTCTCTATCATTAGCTCATGTATACATACATACACATGCACTTTCTCTATTATTAGCTCACTGTATACACGCATTTACGAACATACAAAATTCACCTCCTCATACGAATACATGTAAAACCTACTTACAAAACACATACTTATTGAACTTACACACGCTTCAGTATTTCACAACAGAATCACCACAACATTACTAAGGAAATATAATCAATTCTACAGAAATTCGAACTTACCTGCTAAAGCTTTCCTGAAATCTTAATCCATCTAGCATCTTAATGTGTGTGGAGAAATTCGTGATCACTCTAACGACCACGAATCTTCTTATAAAAGTACCGTTTTCGTTGTTGTTACTTGGCCAGTTCGCTAGTTAACGTGTAATTTCACTCATATACATTGTTCTTGAAAACTTTTAACCATGTGATAAATTTGTGATATGACATGATAATACTAACAATAATAACAACAATGATAATGATACTAATAATAACAGTAACAATAACATAAACGATGATCATAATAATAATGATAATAACCGTAACAATTACAATAATAACAATAATGAGGATAATAACAACAATAATAATAAAGATAATGATGAGGAGGAAGATAAAAATACTGCTAAAATTGGCAATAATAGAGATAGAAATGATAATGATAACAATAATAATAATAATAATAATAAAAATAATAATAGTAACAATAACAAAGATAATAAATAATAATAATAAAAATGATAATAATAATAACAATGATAATAATAAAACAATAAAAACAATAATCATAACAATAATAACAATGAATAAATTATAATAATACACAAAACAATAATGATTATAACAGTAATAACAAAATAATACTGAAAAAAATAGTATGACAATATCCAAAATAACATGATAATAAGAATTATAATAATGATAATGATGATGATAGAGGTGGTGGTGCTGATAATGATGATAACAATAACAGCATTAATGATAATAAATGTAAATAATTATGATTTTAATGGTAATAATGAATAATAATAGAAATAATGATAATAATAACAATCATAATAATAATGATACTATTGCTATTAACAATAGTGCCAATGATGATGATGGAGAGGAATGATAATAATAATAGTAAGATCACATGGTTATAACAATAATGGTAATGATAATAATAATAAAATCATAATCTTATTATTATCATTAATGGTAATGAAAATAATAATAACAATAATGATAATCATATTGATAATAATATTAATAATAACAATAATAATAATAATGATAATAACAAAATATTCGTATCAATAATGATAATGATAATGATAATAATGATAATGACAATAATAATAATAATGACAATATAATAGCTATATAATAACTGTAATAATGATAAATAATAATGATAGTAATGATAACATTGATAACAACAAAACGAACAATAACAAAATTACCAACAACAACCACTGAAAACATAACAATTATGCCGATGATTATAATAAAAACAAAAAAGATAATGCGGAATAAAATGATAAAAAACAATAATAATGATAAAAATGAAACAAAAGCAATGTTCACAACGATAAAAGATAATAATAAAAACACCTGAAGCAAATCCTCGAACATGTAACAACCACAGTTTTTCAAATGCGACTCGAGACGTGACACTCCACCCTCAAGGTCGTCCTCCAGGCGCCCACTGGCTCGCCCTCGAGAAAAACACACACGATCGAGAAAAACGCCGCGCGGGATCTGAGGATGAGTGGAGTGTGACACGGGTCATCGTAAGTGGGGGCGGGGGGGGGAGTGAGGGGGGGGAGTAGGGAGAGAGAGAGTGAGACTTGGGGGTGGGGTATGAGGGGGGGAGGAAGGGTAAAGAGGGTGTAGGGGGAGGGAGTGAGGGGTGGGGGTAGGGGATGGAGTATGGGTTGGGGGTATCAGGAGGGAGTGAGGGTTGGGGGTAGGGGAGGAAGGGTAAAGGGTAGGGGGAGGGGTCAAGGGGATGGGAGTAAGGGGAGGGTAGGGTAATGGGTAAGATGGCAGTCTTAGGGGAGGGGTATAAGGAAAGGAAGGGGAGTGGGGGGGGGGTATGAGAACACACACGGTAGGAGGAAGGGGGTAGGGACATGGGCAAAGAGAGGGGGATAGGTAGAAGGATCGGAAGGGAGATAGGGAGGACGAGAATAGACGAAGGAGGGAAGGTAGGACATCGGAGGGGGTAAGGAGAGAGGGGGGGAGGGGAGGATGAGTGCTTGGGGGGGATGGGGGAAGGGGGGGAGGTGAGGACTCGAGACATCGTTACCTTAACCCTACAAGCGCGGTCAAGGCCTATCATACAGCCTTCCTCTTTTTATGTACTTTCTCCTTGTTTCTCACGCTGGGTAACAAATGTCCGTATACAACAGGGGTTTTGTGGCGGCATCTTCAGTTTATTTATATATCTGTATATTTGTATATTTGTATCTTATGGACTTATATATCTGTATATTTGTATCTTATGGACGAATGACCATTTTTTATGCTTTATTGTCATTGCAATCATTCATCCATTTTTCTTGTACTTATTATCACCTCTCTATACCAACAGATCACGAAAATAGATTTATTACGAATGTTAATGTTTATTACCTCTCTGTGATAGTAAAAATATGTCTCGAACAGCGTCCCGTCGACAAGCCTATAAGAATAAAGGACGGAACATTTTTGAAGGACTATAGGCCTATCCGAAAACACCGTGAGGTCAAGTCTAACCGTAAGACGTGAAAGGGTGAAGGAAGATGAATAAAAACAACAACAAAGACAACAGCAACAACAACATAATGATAACAAAAAAGACAACAGCAACAACATAATAATAATAACAACAAAGACAACAGCAGCAACAACTTAATAACAACAAAGACAACAACATAATAAGAACAAAGACAACAGCAACAACAACAAAATAATACTTAAGAACAATAAAAGGATATATAATTTATTTTTTGGAATATTTTTTTCTTTCTTCGTGTATTCCTTTTTCTCTCTTTCACATTTTTCTCTTCCTTTCGTCATTTCCTCTATTTCTTCCGTCCCATACTTTCACTCATTCTTCTCCTCCTTCCGGCCCTCTCTTCTTCCCTTCTTCCTCTTTTTCCCTCCTCCTTCCTCATCCCT
>NW_020868369.1:254255-259255 GCF_003789085.1 Penaeus vannamei
CTCGGGGAATAAGATCGCGGATGACTCGGTAATTACGCGATGACCGAGGACCGCAATAGCGAAATTATGTAAGAAAAAAAAAGAATGTAATAATAAGAAGAAAATCTTAAAAAATAAAAACACAGAACCGAATTAAAAATCGCAAGTGGGCTGCCAAGTTCGTTAGCGCGGACACTAATTACTTTGAGTTTTATAGCCGTGAGGTAATTATTGGCGGTGTCATCCTGTGTAATGTTTATATCGATTACATTTGAAGTTGGGGTTGTAATAGCATGATAATCATAGTAATATTGATAATGATAATTGTGATAATGATGATGAGTAATTCATGGTGGACATACTAGTAATGTTAATTATAATAGAAACGATTATGAAACTATCCATATTGATAATGATGATGATATCAATGAAAATAGTAATAGCAATATTCATATTAATAACAGTGATACTGACGATAATCAAATATAACAATTATGATAATATTGCTAAGAATAATTATAATAATTTCCTTGTGATTATAATGTTGGTGATGATGATGATGATGATAAAATAATAATGATAATGATAGAGAAAATTATGATAATAACGTAAAACAATAATGATATTATCAATAATAATATTAATAATCGTGACGACGTAAATAACAACAATAAAGATACTATTACTCTCGCATCAACGATATCAATGAGGCTTGTAATAATAACTAGAATAAAACCAACAACGAAGAAGTATAAAAAACAGAAAAAAGAAAATGCCAAGTTCACTCGTCAGTAATAAAAAAAAAATACTTAATAAAAAGATAATTATTGATACAAAAAAATGCAAAACAGTTCTGCAAGTACTTCCTGTGGTACAACTACTGGAACAGAACGGCGAGCAAATACATTGGCTATTAACCCATAAATCGAGACCTCTTTTTTATTATTTCAATCCACAATCGACAGTTTCTTTTCTTCCATGCACGTGTCCTCGTAAACAGTATTTGCACATGGCTAAAGAGCTAACCTTTTTTATCTTGACACTTAAGCACAAAACAGCAGTTTCAAACAGAATACCAATGATCCTTTTGGGCTTATATAAATTTATTGCCTGCAAGCGAGTCACGTGATCTTGCAAGGTATGACGGCGTGTGAGGAGGTTCTCCGATATTCACTTTTGTTGGGTAAAATAACCGTCTGATTTGCATTCTTCGCATTCTTGGAAGATGCGGCCAAAAAGTGATTATCACCCCGCTACCCAAGATGGCCGCTGGATGGCATATCTCTGAGCGCGGCGGATCCTCGGCAAATATTTTCTTAAGACATTTAAACAGGGTTTCATTCTGTGTCACGGGTTAGTGTGTGTGTTCTCTCTCTCTCTCTCTCTCTTCTCCTCTCGTGTGTGTGTGTGTGTGTGTGTGTGTGTGTGTGTGTGTGTGTGTGTGTGTGTGTGTGTGTGTGTGTGTGTGTGTGTGTGTGTGTGTGTGTGTGTGTGTGTGTGATGTGTGTGTGTGTGTGTGTGTGTGTGTGTGTGTGTGTGTGTGTGTGTGTGTGTGTGTGTGTGTGTGTGTGTGTGTGTGTGTGTGTGTGTGTGTGTGTGCACCTGGCAACTTCCAATAATAAAGGCACTGGAGCATGAAGTCAAAACTATAATCAATATAAAATTCGGCGCAGGCAATATTGCAAAGTACATACATAATTGTGATTACGACCTCGCCTCATATCATTAACAAGCATAAAAACAAAGAATAACTTTAATAGAATAGAATATCCTCCATTCAGTTCATTCCACCTGACTTCCCTCTTCCTGCATTACGCTTTTTTGCAGCGGTTTCAGATCAGGCGGAGAGCGGCAGAAAAAGGCGGTCACGTCCGAGCGGGATCTGTCCAGCTGGCCGAGGAAATGGCGGGAAAACACCGCCTCTTTTCCCCGCCAAAAATCCATCACGTCGGCCGTCGTTAAAACAGGGCTGCGTGTTGTTACGGTTAATAAAAGAAAAGAAAGAAAGAAAAAAAGAAGAGAGAGAGAGAGACAGAGCGGGAGCGATAAAAAATAGGCGAAGGATTCACGCGTCGATGGCTGATAGTAGCAAAAAGGGAAGAGTTTAGACGATGAAAAAACGAACAAGACGATAAAAGTGGACCGACTGTCAAAAGCGCCTGCCCTAAGTACACTTAAATGACCCATTGAATAACGCTCATAAGAAATTATCGTTCAAAATGCAGACAGCGAAGGAGAGAAGGCAATGTTTCCTCGCAAGAACCACGTGTAACTATGTCTTCGGATATAAGAGTCTTTGAACTAACGGCCGAGAGGAGAAATTCCGGACGTAAAGTAGAAATCAATGTCCATGAAACAAAAGTCTTTAACCTCCGGAATATATAATCGTAACACTCTCATGCGCCGATCTTCTTCTTTCGGAAAACATTTCTAAGCAATGCCTTCCCGCCCTTTTTTTCCCGCCAAGATTCAAACACCAGAAGGATTTTAACTGCATTTCTCAAAGGCGAAAATTTATGATAAGCCGAATTTATAATCTATGCATAAACAGCTCGACAATGCAGGCGCTGATTATAAGTTGTGTGAGGCGCCGAGAGAGAAAAAAAAAAACTAATCTTTTGACATATATACAGATATTGGGTTCTTGAATGGCTGCGTCGCCGGCATAACAAGCGAGCGTCCACGTCATTTTCCTTTTTATTAACCTCTTGCGTTATCTCTTAATCTCATTCCAAATTGAGATCATGTCATTGCTTCTCTTTTATGCGTCTTCTTAATTCATTGGTGTGTGTGTGTGTGTGTGTGTGTGTGTGTGTGTGTGTGTGTGTGTGTGTGTGTGTGTGTGTGTGTGTGTGTGTGTGTGTGTGTGTGTGTACATATATATATATAATATATATATATATATATATATTCCTTATTTCATTGGGTTTACTTTCTTTTCTTTGTTTATTTCTTTTGGAGAGAGAATAAAATAAAAAAGTAGTGTAAGAGATAGAGTAAAAAAAAAAAAGAAAGAGAAACCACATACATACATACAAACACACACACACACACACACACACACACACACACACACACACACACACACACACACGCACACACACACACACACACACACACACACGCACACACACACACAAAATAATAATAATAACAAAAAAAATAAACGGAAATACCACACGTGACATAAAAAATCTCGTTTCGGACAGACATCCATTTCAACAAGGACAAGGACATCAGGGGAGGGAAGGGGAGAGGGAGGGAGGGAGGGGGGAGAGGGGTTGTAGGGCGGTGATAAATATTGATCAGGAAGTCTAGATTAGGATGAGGAAGGGGGGCGGGGAGGGGGGAGGGGAGGGGGAGGGGATTAGGCGAACAGACGGCGTGGAGGAATATATTAAAAATAGGAAGAAAAGAAGGGAGTCGAAGAGATGGTTTCCTGGAATATGTATATATGTTGTAACTGTATCTATATTCATATCTACATCTATCTTTCTAGTTTTCTCTCTGTCTATTTAACTATCTACTACCAAGCCATCTCACTCTTTGCCTGTATGTTTACCTATTCAGTGATCTTTCTGTCTATCTATCTGTCTATCTACTTAACTCTCTCTCTCTCTATCCATCTATCTATCTATCTATCTATCTATCTATCTATCTATCTATCTATCTATCTATCTATCTATCTATCTATCTATCTATCTACCTATCTATCTATATATATGTATATATATATATCATTCTTTCTCATTCAATCTGTCTCTCTCTCTCTCTCTCTCTCTCTCTCTCTCTCTCTCTCTCTCTCTCTCTCTCTCTCTCTCTCTCTCTCTCTCTCTCATCCACCATCCAATCCTTCCTACCCTACTTCTATCCCCCCCCTACGTCCCACTTCATCACGGCCCGTACACTGTGGCCTTATTTGCCCAAGACTAGCAATACCTACGCCCACACGAGGTCAAGTGAGGGTGGAGGAGGGAAGGGAGGAGGAGAAAGGGAAGGAAGGGAAGAGGAAGAGGAGGAGAAAGAGGAGAAGGAGGAAGAGGAAGAGGTGGAAGTGGAGAAAGAGGTGGAGAAAGAGGAGGAGGAGGAAGAGGAGGAAGAGGATAATGATATGACTTTAGTGAAGCAAAAAGAAAAAAATAAGATAATTCATTTCTATCTTCGTCTTATAAACGTCAAAACCAATCAGTTTCTTGTTGCGTTTAATCTTTGTTTTTCTTTGCATTCCTTTTCTATTCTATTCTCTTCTTTTACCATCCTTTACTCTTCTTCAACTTCCTTAAATAATATTCATCATCCTTCACTATTTTTCATTATCCTTCACTATTTTTCACTGTCCATCACCATCCTTCACTACAGTTCACATTCGTTCACAAGTCACCGACCTGTCACACGCCTGTTCATTCATTCATTCATTTTCCGGAAACGAAGATGAAGTCTCTTTCTAAAGACTTTTTTACTGTATTTTCTTGAACGATTTGTTTTGGTGTGTGTATGTGTTTGCGTGTGTATGTGTGGGGGGGTTGTGTGTGTGTGTGTGTGTGTGTGTGTGTGTGTGTGTGTGTGTGTGTGTGTGTGTGTGTGTGTGTGTGTGTGTGTGTGTGTGTGTGTGTGTGTGTGGTGTGTGTGTGTGTGTGTGTGTGTGTGCGTGCGTGCGTGCGTGCGCTATTGTGTGTGTATGACTGATTTATACCCATATAACCTGTTTCTATTGCCAATAATATTGCTATTATTCTTATCATTTCCACTGAACATTTCTGGAATACCTACCTTTTATGCGAGCGAATGCCCGAATGTATGCATATCCGTGCCTCTTTGTATGTGAGTGCCCATGCGTATGTATGAATGTGTCTGTATGTGTATAAGTGTATGTGTGCTCACGTGTTTGTACAGACAACAATAGAGGTAATGATGACACATAAAAAGTTCTGTGGAACGTAGCCCCGCCCATTGTGTAGGAGTGATGGGTGGCGTAGAGTTACACCCCCTATAACCCTTTCGCCTCCCCCCCCCTTCCTACG
>NW_020868370.1:13666-23666 GCF_003789085.1 Penaeus vannamei
AGAGAGAGAGAGAGAGAGAGAGAGATGGATAGATAGTGTAGGAAGGAGCATTATATAGTTTCATTTATTTAATTGTTCATTTTCCTTTTTTCGTTTTGTTAATTTGGTTAATCGAGTTGTTATTCTACTGATTATTCCCTTTCTGGATTACAGTTTATGGAGGCTATGGTAAGTTTGGGTGTTTTTGATGTGATGAAACAGTAAAGCCTTCAGTCTTATAATGAATATTTTGGTTTGTATTTACTTAACTCGTATTATTTGAAATAAACTTGTTTTGTTGCCGTCACACTAATAGGCCTTATGGGATATCATAATTAATAGAATGTGTAAAATGAAAATTGAAAATGTGTATGTATCATGTTATTGACGGTATTGACTGCCTTGAATACTAATTAACTGTTTTCTATTGATATGCATTAGTTATATAATGAAGTATGCATGGTAAATGTAGTTAGCATCAGGATGTACAGGACAGGTATCTTATTTTGCTTTTTTTTTTTCTTATCATTTCTTATAACTTATCATTGACTTTGGACTGCCATATTAAGCAGATTGATTTTCGAGTTATTACTGTTAAAATTAATATGTTTAATTTTGTCTTGTTAACTTAAAGAAATTTATAGGTGCATCATTACCATTAACTTGAGTAAGGTTGATAGTACTATTTGATTCTTTGATTACTGAATTATTTCATTGTCATTTTGAATGATGAAATTGACGGATTATTAAATCTAGGTAACTATTACTGAATCTGGTGAAATATGAAAATAGATCAAGTCGGTTGCTCATAGTTTATAGGCATTCTTGATTTATCATTTTCTTGTCATGAAATTTGATTGCAATTTCGGTATAAAACTGTTACATCTGGTTTGTTGTAAGATTATTTTATTAATACCTGGGTTTTTAAGTAAATTTGAGGATTTGGTTTTGTAATCATTTATTATTAAGATATTGAATTGAGATTATAAAATTATTACATTTATAGATAATTTAGTTAAATCATAAGGATATTGTTATAAAACTGCCATTCATCATAGAAGATTAGATTTGATTTCATTTCTCAATTTTGGATTGTTAGATATTGATCAAGTCATTTAAGTTTTATGATTAGTAATGCTTATCAATATTATCTGAAAAGAAAAATAATAGTAATGAAAGGAGAGTGAAGCATGGCAATTGTTGTTTTCATACATGTGTACACACCTGACAAAACACGGCAAAATTTGTCAAAAAACGAAACTGCCCAAATTTTTCCAGTTATAAATGTATAGATAAGAAAAGTTTGATTTGAAATCTTTGTATATTAAAGTGTCTAAGAGATGTGTTTACCCTCAATCATTTGTGCAAACAAAGCTCCAAAGTGTACCACCCTTTAGGGATTAATGGTCATCAAATGAATGGTATAGTTATTATACGTAAGTTACTAACAAATTTTTAAAGGATATTCATTCCTTCATCATCATCATACCACCCCAGACAACTGGATTGGCGCGATCACCAGCATGGTTGTCATCGGCTTAGTGGGCCTTGCGTGCATCATGTTGATCCCAGCCCTGAAGAGGAGCCAGTACTATGATCAGGTGAACCACTTCCTCCTCGCCCTGGCTGTTGGTACCCTGGCTGGAGACGCCTTGATTCATCTTCTGCCGCATGTAAGTTGGAAGATGTTGATATCTCTCTTTCTCTCCCTCTCCTTCTCCTTTTCCACCTCCTCCTCCTCCTCCTCCTCCTTCCCATCCCTCCCCTCTCCTCTCCTCTCCCTCCTCTCCTCCCCCTCCCCCTCCCCCTCCCTCCCCTTCTCCTCCTCCTCCTCCCCCTTCCCTCCTCCTCCCCCTCCCTTCTCCTCCCCTCCCTTCTCCTCCTCCTCCCCCTCCCCCTCCCCCTTCTCCTCTCTCCTTCCCCTCCCTTCTCCTCCCCCTCCCCCTTTCTCCTCTCTCCCCTTACCCCCTCTCCCTCCCCTCCCCTCTAGGTTCATGTTTGATTATGTATATCAAAAATTTGATTATATCTAATTTTATGCAGAGATTTTCAGCCATAAAGATAAGAAAGATATTGAAAATATTTTTTATAATAATCAGAGACTTCATTAGGAGAAATGGTGTCACTTAATATTTATCATATATATCTTGGTAAATCACTTTTCAATATTTGTGTAATGAGATGTTTGATTTAGGCAAATGTTGTCATATATTTTGATGGTAAACTGATTTTCCATTTGGTTATTAAAGTTAATTGGTTCAGTCTCCATCTTGTTTCTTCTTTTGTTCTTTCTTCTTTCTCTTTTCTCTGTTGACTTTTTCCTTTAAAGAAACAAACATTTCTTTCAACTTTTCTTGATCATCTATTGTCCATTTGTTATTGTTGCTACTGTTGTTGTTGAGGATCTTTCTCCTCCTGCTCTCCTCCTCCTCCTCCTCCTCCTCCTCCTCCTCCTCTTCTCCTCTCTCCTCCTTTCTCCTCCTCTCTCCTTCTCCTCTCCTCCTCCTCCCTCCTCCTCCTCCTTCTCTCCTCCTCCTCCTCCTTCCCTCCTCCTCCTTCCTCCTCCCTCCTCCTCCTCCTCCTCCTCCTCCTCCCTCCTCCTCCTCTTCCTCCTTGTCTCTTCCTCCTCCTCCTTTTCCTCCTTCTCCCCCTTTTCCCTCTCCTCTTAATTCTTTCATAACGTCCACCACTATCTTCTGAATTAATTCAACCAATCAGCATAGTCTAAATATCATTATTATATGATTATGAGAGCATTATTAAATATCAAACATTATTACCCATTCTAACCCCAGGCCATCAGCATGGAAGCACCCGAGGTAGCAACCCTACCCTCTTGCATTCCTTCTACGGCTTCACTGCCCTTGGTGGCAATTGTCGATCTCTTCCTGTTCCTGGAGCGCTGTCACAACCTCTTCTGTGGACACGCCGGCCATGGCCATGGGCATAGTCATGGCTTGGGGGCTTGATCTCAGCAAGAGTAAGGTGAGTTGGTCGGGTGGCCTGGTAGGTAGAGGAGTGAAACTGATAGTTGAGGAGAATGAGCAAATGAGGGATGGACGGGAGATGAATAGGTGTGGTACGAGGGAAAGAAAGGGGATGGGAGAAGGAAGGAAGGAGTGAGGGAATGACTGTATGCAGAGGAGGAAAGGGTCAAGAGAAGACTGAGTGAGTGAGGGAGGAGGAAATAACTTAATTGTATTCATAATTAGTGAATTAATGAATCAGTGGTTGAGTGAGTGAGGGTGGGAGTGTGAAGCAGGTAGGAAGTCGGTGTATCTCAATTTATTTCAGTTGTACTGAACACTAGTCTTTATTTTTGTTGTAAAGGTTGTATGTATATATATAATTAATTTCTTTGAGTATTTGGTACACTATTTATTATATATTTGTTGCAATTAATTTCATATCATATGATGTATATGTAACTGTATTTTGTGTTAACCTCAGGAGGACATAGACAAAGAAACAGTTGGTACAACTACAACTCTTGAAGATTCGGCCACGTCAGATAACAGACAAGATTGGAGAGAAGTTATCAAAACATTCCAAACACAATTCCTTTATCTATGCAGAAAGTACCATGAGTAAGTTGTCTATTTTTGCTGTTATTATGTTAATAGATAGCTACTTGCCTCTCATTACAGATTGATTATCACTGTTTATAAATTTATTGTTAGTTTCTTTGTAATGAAACTGAAGGTAACAACAGCTACTTGTTCTTTATACTGTGTGAAAGACAACATATTGATTGTGAATATTTTGTAGTATGGTTTCATACTAATTGCAAAGAATTAGAAAATGTTTGTTTTTCAGATATTGTGATATGTTATTTTATTTCTTAAAGAAATATGAGATGCATTAGACTTTAGATAACTATTGTTTTTATCAAAGTAATAAAGAATATGAAAGATTTGTAAAGAATAATTTTGAAATCAACATTTGTAGAGAAAAAAAATATCTGAATTGATCATATGCACATAGTTTAAAGTGATACATACCACAGGTATTTCTTAAAGGTACTCCAACCTTTTTCCTCAATTTTCGCAGCACTAGAAGCCCAGAACTGTTTTGAGGGTTGCAGCTCAAATGTGAGTCCAAGTAGTGATGCCAATGGAAACAACGGTCCGAACAGAAGCCGATTCGGAGATGACCAACAGCCAACCCTTCCTGAGAAGCAGGGCCTGGTCTCATCAGGTGACAGGGATTCTGAGGTGGCATCCATTGACAAACACGTGGCAATGTGCGCAGAGAAGGAGAAGTTAGCTTGCAGTGCATCAGAAAAGGAGAGCCTGGTCACGACAACAGCTGATAAGTCAGAGATAGTGTGTATTTTTTACTTTTTTAAAAAAATGGAGGTTAGCTGTATTCTGTACTAAGATTGCTAAGCATTGGGGGTCTTTAGCAAGTTGGATAATGCTGAATGAACTCATCAGGTTTAGATCAAAATTACAATGTTACATTACTTGAGGAAATATCTCATAATAAATTCCAATACCACAAAAATTTTGGCTTTAGGCATTTGATGGAAAAGAGATATTTTGAGATAAGTTTAAATCTCTCTCCAGAAAAGGAATTTTTTGTCTTTTTTGATTTTTAAAGAGGAAAGTATATTATATTTAAATCTTTGTTTTATGCTATTTTTTGGTGAGGAATTAATCAAAGGACTTCCAGTTAATCTTAATTCCATTGCAGGGAAGAGAACTCTCCCTAATTCTGGACACCCCATCATCTGGGAGGCCAAAAGTCCTTCGACAAAAACAGCTCCAGCTTCAAACATGGTCTTACAGGAATACCATGTTGGCCATCATGGTCATTCTCACCATGGCCATTCTCATGTGACAGGTGAATGAGTGCTCTTGAATATTTTGTTTTCGTCCTTATATTTTGACAATACACTGAATTTAAATAGTAAATAAACTGTATTTGAGAGCTCATTGTTTGGTCTGATAAAAGGTAAGATTCAATTTTCAGGATTCTGAATTACATTTCTTGCTTTGAAGTATCATTCATTCTGAATCATAACTTTACATTTTTCTATATTCCTCCTTTTCCTCCAAATAGGTCGAAAAGATTCTCTCCGAGCTATGATCTTAGTAGGTGATGCAATGCACACGTTCCTAGATGGCATGGCAATTGGGGCAGCTTTCGGAACTAGTGTGACAGGGGCGTGGCAACCTCTATTGCAGTTTTATGCCATGAACTGCCACACAAAGTTGGTAAGTTAGATGTGTGTGTAAATTTGTGTGTTTGTATGTGTGCATGTGTATGTATATGTAGATGTGTGTAGTGTGTGTATGCAAATTTGAAGTTTAAAAAATAAATTCATGTAGTGAATATTTCTTGCATTGGAGTCATGGTATTCTTTTCATGAAGAATTCAATCACCTGAAAATTATTGAATGTATTATTTATTGTTTATTAAGGAATTCATAGAAAGTATGATCAGATCTTTAGAATAAATTCACTATAATACTGGGACCTGATCCTGAAAAGCCTTAAAGTTAAGGTGCGCTGGGGCCTCGACTGTCCTATGATAGCCTGTCATGGCCCGCCTATGGCGCCTTAACTCGGGCTTAGCTACGTATACACGAATGTTATTTCCAGCACTAGATCCCCGCCTTATGACCCTGCTCCCCCCAAATCATTATGGCATCAGATCTTCATTGGCTAATTATAGCTACTGTTTCAGGTGGCTCTTAGGGAATCTTGAGCAATCATAAGCTATAAATGCTAATCAGTGAGTTTGGTATGTGTCTAGCCCATGGCATAATGAAACTTTTTAACTAATAAGTTTTAGAATTAGTAACACAGAAGAAATATGTTAAATTCCTTATAGAATAGAGTGATCTTATTAACAGAATGCATGAGTAATTCAGAACAAAGTATTGTCTCCTTGAAAGCAAGACCTTGCTCGAATGGATGGCTTCTATTACAAGAGTAATATTAGCTTTGATTTTCATGCCAGTTACCAAGTTTAACAAATGATATTTGGAATAAGTTTTAAAGGCTTAACTTATATACACAATTATCTTTTTCTCTGAATCATGATGATGTCCAACCACCCAAAAACTATGTTAACGATAATGAAAATAATGACATTAACAGTAATAACAATAAAGACACATAAGTAAAGCCATTACGTCCAAAGTGAAGACAGTACTTATGCTAGTTTTAGTATAATACCTTGTCTACAGCTACAACATGGGTTTGAGTGAGATATATGCCTAATGGTAAAGGCAAATTACATAATATTGGAAATTAACACTTGCTGCCTTTTTTAGTTGTAGCTTACATCATGCACACATAATAGCAATATAACTGAGTAAAACACATAATATAAAGTTGTACTAATTGTTCTAAGGCTGCTCTCCCCTACCTTAATCTATGGCTCCTTGACTTTTACCAAATGGCGGGTCCCTTACTCTGAGTATGGGTCAGTGTAAGCAAAGGTGTCTTAAGGAGATACGGTGCTGTAACATATTTGAGTATCCAACCCTGATGTCAAAATAATTTGTCATACCTGTAAATCATTTGCATAGGAACCTACATTTTGCAGTAACTGGTTGTTGAAAAGAGTGGTAGTGTATCTCTCTTTACTTGATATTCCTCACTGATTGGATGGAAGTTAGTCTGTGTTTCTATTTCCCTGCTGGATAATACTTGATTCTTGAAATCAGTCAATATTCCATATAATCAGTATTCCCTACATACTTAAAATTCCTTATTTACTTAGTATCCCCTGTTTATTCAATATTAATCATTTCTGACTAGTACTAATTCCTTTAGTATTCCCTTTTTATTTAATACTCTATTTAATCACTCTTCCTATATTCAACATTCCTCATTTACTCAATAAATCCCAGTTGACTCACCATTCCCCAGTTATTCTCCACGTAATCAACTATTCTCCTTTTAACTAATATTCATTATTTACAAAAGAGTCCCCATTCACTCACTCTTCCCCCTATTTACTTACCATTCTAGGGGACTTCGCACTACTCTTTGAGATGGGAATGCACCTACAACAAGCGATAAAGATGATGGCCCTCCTGTGGGTGCTGAGTTTGGCTGGCCTTCTCTTAGGGGTTATGCTGGGTTCCATCCCAACTGCGTCGCCTTGGATCTATTCTTTCACGGCTGGAGTATTTATCTACCTGGCGCTTGTGGATCTGGTAGGTTTTAGTGTTTCTATTGTAATGATGGTAATAAATGATAATGATGATATTGGTAATGATAATGATAATGATATTACTGTTAATAATAATGATGATGATAATGTTAATGTCAATGATAATGATAATGTTAATATTAATGATAATATTAGAGTTGATATTAATGATGATATCAATATTGATATTGTTGATGATTATAATGCTAATATTATTGATAATGATAATGATGATGATAGTAATTATGATAGTAATAAATGATACTGATGATGGCCTAAGTACTTCTGAGCCTAGTATTTTTGAATTGTTAGATTTTAAGCTATATAGCAGTTTTAATTAGTTATTCAGTGAGCAGAGTTTGTATTCATGTGTTACATATTCATGTTGTTTATTATATACTTAAAAGAACTAGATAAAAGTTTTATCACCATTACATGGAATTTTCAGTAAGAGAAGATTGCAAAACAAATATCTTCGTAATATTTGACACTTTTGCTTAGATATCTCACATCTTGCACTCATATTCCTAAACATAATAAAGTTAACAAAAACATGATTCTATTGTGGTAACTTTACTGAAATATATTTTAGATACAGAAAGCTTGCGTGAATAGCTACATGTGCCTCTCAGTAATATGTAGACCAAAAAGATGCTAGTTTGACTGTTGATTAATTTGTTGTGTTAGTATTATTTGACTGAATTATATGAATGAGAGAGAATTTGTTCTGTAGAAAGTGTATGTGCCACCAGTGCTGGACAACAAGTGGACAGGGTCCCAAGTAGCCAAGTACGCCATTAAAAAGGGCTGTTCTAAACCTTAGTTTTTCACCGAGACATCATCATGGAAGCTAGTGGTGTATTCTCTGACCATGCTTTAAATTCCCAGTTCTTTTATCGATTTCAGCATCATGGCAAGTGATATAGTGTTATGTATATTGTTTGGTTTAAAGTAAAGTGGGTCAAGAAGGGAGAGCTTACTGGTCATTGTTAACCAGGCCCCATGGATCATAAAAGTGGCCCTACTCAGATCCATTTTTATTTTTTAATGTATATAATACTTCACTTTATTATAGAGTAGCTGGGAGTCGTGATGTTCTGTCTCCCTTTTTTCTCAGTAAATCCTAGATGCCTTTTGCTTATCATTGATGACGGAATTTATTGAAATGTATGCCTTTTATTCATCTGTTTTCCCTTTGGTTGCATACCCAAGAGACAAGAGACAGAGTGAGAGTGAGTGTGAGACTGAGATTGAATATGAGAGTGAGACTGGAGATGAGACTGAATATGAGACTGAGACTGACAGTGTGAGAGAGTGAGTGAGAGAGTGAGAGAGAGAGTGAGAGAGAGAGTGGAGAGAGAGTGAGAGAGAGAGTGAGAGAGAGAGTGAGTGAGGAGAGAGTGAGAGAGAGAGAGAGAGAGAGAGTGAGAGAGAGAGAGATGTGAGAGGAGAGAGTGAGAGAGAGAGTGAGTGAGAGAGAGAGTGAGTGAGAGAGTGTGAGTGGAGTGACGAGTGAGGAGTGAGTGAGTGAGTGAGTGAGTGATGAGTGAGTGAGTGAGTGAGTGAGTGAGTGAGTGGAGTGAGTGAGTGAGAGAGGAGAGAGTGGAGAGTGAGTGAGAGGTGAGTGAGTGAGGTGAGTGAGTGAGTGAGTGAGTGAGTGAGTGAGTGAGTGGGAGTGAGTGGAGTGAGAGAGTGGTGAGTGAGTGAGTGAGTGAGTGAGTGAGGTGAGTGAGTGGTGAGTGAGTGAGTGAGTGAGTTGAGTGAGTGAGTGAGTGAGTGAGTGAGTGTGAGTGAGTGAGTGAGGTGAGTGAGTGAGTGAGTGAGTGAGTAGTGAGTGATAGTGAGTGAGTGAGTGAGCTAGTGTATGTATGTATGTGTGGTGTGTGTGTGTGTGTGTGTGTGTGTGTGTGTGTGGGTGTGGTGTGTGTGTGTGTGTGTGTGTTGTGTGTGTGTGTGTGTGTGTGTGGCGCGCGCGACGCGTACATGCATGAGTTTTGCACATGTAAAACACACACACACACACAACACCACACACACACACACACACACACACACACAACACACACACACACACACACACACACACACACACACACACACACACCACACACACACACCACACACACTCACACACTCACACACTCACACACACTCACACACACTCACGCATACAAAATTATGTATTATATTGTCTTATTCTTTTTTTCTTTGTCCAGCTTTCAGAGTTATCATGCAGAGAGGGAGAGTTTGGTGTGCAGGCCAATTGCTCCTCCAAGGACTAGGCATGCTCACAGGTGCCGTCATCATGCTTATCATCGCCATCTACGAGCATGACTTGGAGGACCTTCTCAGGGGCTCCTTCTAAAGGCACACTGCAATTATGCAGCTAGTGTGGTGCATAGACATCACATGATGCATCTTCCACAAAGTTTTTTGGATAAGAAAGGAAAAGGTCTTACTTTTTGTTCTTTGCTTTTATGCGTGGTTGTACTGGCATTGGCAATGTGCTTGTGAGGTGTGATATTTATTAATTGACTCACAGCGTTCAGATCGATGTCTGGTGTGGTGAAGTTTGCGTGGAGATTGTCTAAGCTTTCAAACATGACAATAGTAAGTGTACAATAAACACTAAACAAAAAGAAGGATAAAGGTTGTATTTCTTTAATGACTTAAGAATTACCAGATAAGGAATTTTTTAAAGATACTATTGTGATATAAACCCAGTGACTGCACAAAACTAAACCCACATAAAGTGAGCCTAGCAAAAACTCATCTTGACTAATTCCAGTGAGGAAACTATGTTGGATCCAAGGCTTTCAAGTCAGAATCCAAACAGCTGGCAGATGCAAAA
>NW_020868370.1:29597-34597 GCF_003789085.1 Penaeus vannamei
GATAAGAAAAGTTTGATTTGAAATCTTTGTATATTAAAGTGTCTAAGAGATGTGTTTACCCTCAATCATTTGTGCAAACAAAGCTCCAAAGTGTACCACCCTTTAGGGATTAATGGTCATCAAATGAATGGTATAGTTATTATACATAAGTTACTAACAAATTTTTAAAGGATATTCATTCCTTCATCATCATCATACCACCCCAGACAACTGGATTGGCGCGATCACCAGCATGGTTGTCATCGGCTTAGTGGGCCTTCGCGTGCATCATGTTGATCCAGCCCTGAAAGGAGCCAGTACTATGATCAGGTGAACCACTTCCTCCTCGCCCTGGCTGTTGGTACCCTGGCTGGAGACGCCTTGATTCATCTTCTGCCGCATGTAAGTTGGAAGATGTTGATATCTCTCTTTCTCTCCCTCTCCTTCTCCTTTCCACCCTTCCTCCTCCTCCTCCTTCCCCATCCCTCCCCTCTCCCTCTCTCCCCTCTCCCTCTCCCCCCCTCCCCCTCCCCCTCCCCCTCTCCCCCTTTCTCCTCCTCCTCCTCCCCCTTCCCCTCCTCCTCCTCCTCTCCCCCCCTCCCCCTCTCCTCCTCCTCCCCCTCCCCCTCCCCCTTCTCCCCCCTCCCCTTCCTCCCCCCTTCTCCTCCTCTCTTCTCCCTTACCCTCTCCCTCCCCCCTCCCCCTCTAGGTTCATTTTGATTATGTATATCAAAAATTTGATTATATCTAATTTTATGGCAGAGATTTTCAGCGTAAAGATAAGAAAGATATTGAAAATATTTTTTATAATAATCAGAGACTTCATTAGGAGAAATGGTGTCACTTAATATTTAATCATATATATCTTGGTAAATCACTTTTCAATATTTGTGGTAATGAGATGTTTGATTTAGGCAAATGTTGTCATATATTTTGATGGTAAACTGATTTTCCATTTGGTTATTAAAGTTAATTGGTTCAGTCTCCATCTTGTTTCTTCTTTTGTTCTTTCTTCTTTCTCTTTTCTCTGTTGACTTTTTTCCTTTAAAGAAACAAAACATTTCTTGCAACTTTTCTGGATCATCTATTGTCCATTTGTTATTGTTGCTACTGTTGTTGTTGAAGGTCCTCTCCTCCTCCTCCTCTCCTCCTCCTCTCCTCCTCCTCCTCCTCCTCCTCCTCCTCCTCCTCCTCCTCCTCCTCCTCCTCCTCCTCCTCCTCCTCCTCCTCCTCCTCCTCCTCCTCCTCCTCCTTCCTCCTCCTCCTCCTCCTCCTCCTCCTCCTCCTCCTCTTCCTCCTTGTTCTCTTCCTCCTCCTCCTTTTCCTCCTTCTCCCCCTTTTCCTCTTCCTCTTAATTCTTTCATAACGTCCACCACCTATCTTCTGAATTAATTCAACCAATCAACATAGTCTAAATATCATTATTATATGATTATGAGAGCATTATTAAATATCAAACATTATTACCCATTCTAACCCCAGGCCATCAGCATGGAAGCACCCCGAGGTAGCAACCCTACCCTCTTGCATTCCTTCTACGGCTTCACTGCCCTTGGTGGCATCGTCATCTTCCTGTTCCTGGAGCGCTGTCACAACCTCTTCTGTGGACACGGCCATGGCCATGGGCATAGTCATGGCTTGGGGCTTGATCTCAGCAAGAGTAAGGTGAGTTGGTTGGGTGGCCTGGTAGGTAGAGGAGTGAAACTGGATAGTTGAGAGAATGAGCAAATGAGGGATGGACGGGAGATGAATGGGTGGTACGAGGGAAAGAAAGGGGATGGGAGAAGGAAGGAAGGAGTGAGGGAATGACTGTATGCAGAGGAGGAAAGGGGTCAAGAGAAGGACTGAGTGAGGGAGGGAGGAAATAACTAATTGTATTGATAATTAGTGAATTAATGAATCAGTGGTTGAGTGAGTGAGGGTGGGAGTGTGAAGCAGGTAGGAAGTCGGTGTATCTCAATTTATTTTCAGTTGTACTGAACACTAGTCTTTATTTTTGTTGTAAAGGTGTATGTATATATACAATTAATTTCTTTGAGAATTTGGTACACTATTTATTATATATTTGTTATGCAATTAATTTCATATCATATGATGTATATGTAACTGTATTTTGTGTTAACCTCAGGAGGACATAGACAAAGAAACAGTTGGTACAACTACAACTCTTGAAGATTCGGCCAGTCAGATAACAGACAAGATTGGAGAGAAGTTATCAAAACATTCCAAACACAATTCCTTTATCTATGCAGAAAGTACCATGAGTAAGTTGTCTATTTTTGCTGTTATTATGTTAATAGATAGCTACTTGCCTCTCATTACAGATTGATTATCACTGTTTATAAATTTATTGTTAGTTTCTTTGTAATGAAACTGAAGGTAACAACAGCTACTTGTTCTTTATACTGTGTGAAAGACAACATATTGATTGTGAATATTTTGTAGTATGGTTTCATACTAATTGCAAAGAATTAGAAAATGTTTGTTTTCAGATATTGTGATATGTTATTTTATTTCTTAAAGAAATATGAGATGCATTGGACTTTAGATAACTATTGTTTTATCAAAGTAATAAAGAATATGAAAGATTTGTAAAGAATAATTTTGAAATCAACATTTGTAGAGAAAAAAAATATCTGAATTGATCATATGCACATAGTTTAAAGTGATACATACCACAGGTATTCTCTTAAAGGTACTCCAACCTTTTTCCTCAATTTTCGCAGCACTAGAAGCCCAGAACTGTTTTGAGGGTTGCAGCTCAAATGTGAGTCCAAGTAGTGATGCCAATGGAAACAACGGTCCGAACAGAAGCCGATTCGGAGATGACCAACAGCCAACCCTTCCTGAGAAGCAGGGCCTGGTCTCATCAGGTGACAGGGATTCTGAGGTGGCATCCATTGACAAACACGTGGCAATGTGCGCAGAGAAGGAGAAGTTAGCTTGCAGTGCATCAGAAAAGGAGAGCCTGGTCACGACACCAGCTGATAAGTCAGAGATAGTGTGTATTTTTTACTTTTTTGTAAAAAAATGGAGGTTAGCTGTATTCTGTACTAAGATTGCTAAGCATTGGGGGTCTTTAGCAAGTTGGATAATGCTGAATGAACTCATCAGGTTTAGATCAAAATTACAATGTTACATTACTTGAGGAAATATCTCATAATAAATTCCAATACCACAAAAATTTTGGCTTTAGGCATTTGATGGAAAAGAGATATTTTGAGATAAGTTTAAATCTCTCTCCAGAACAAGGAATTTTTTGTCTTTCTTGATTTT
Source organism: Penaeus vannamei (assembly GCF_003789085.1). NCBI lineage: Eukaryota > Metazoa > Arthropoda > Malacostraca > Decapoda > Penaeidae > Penaeus > Penaeus vannamei. Next base: position 32,853 of record NW_020868370.1, read on the forward strand.
TAAAGAGGAAAGTATATTATATTTAAATCTTTGTTTTATGCTATTTTTTGGTGAGGAATTAATCAAAGGACTTCCAGTTAATCTTAATTCCATTGCAGGGAAGAGAACTCTCCCTAATTCTGGACACCCCATCATCTGGGAGGCCAAAAGTCCTTCGACAAAACAGCTCCAGCTTCAACATGGTCTTACAGGAATACCATGTTGGCCATCATGGTCATTCTCACCATGGCCATTCTCATGTGACAGGTGAATGAGTGCTCTTGAATATTTTGTTTTCGTCCTTATATTTTGACAATACACTGAATTTAAATAGTAAATAAACTGTATTTGAGAGCTCATTGTTTGGTCTGATAAAAGGTAAGATTCAATTTTCAGGATTCTGAATTACATTTCTTGCTTTGAAGTATCATTCATTCTGAATCATAACTTTACATTTTTCTATATTCCTCCTTTTCCTCCAAATAGGTCGAAAAGATTCTCTCCGAGCTATGATCTTAGTAGGTGATGCAATGCACACGTTCCTAGATGGCATGGCAATTGGGGCAGCTTTCGGAACTAGTGTGACAGGGGGCGTGGCAACCTCTATTGCAGTTTTATGCCATGAACTGCCACACAAAGTTGGTAAGTTAGATGTGTGTGTAAATTTGTGTGTTTGTATGTGTGCATGTGTATGTATATGTAGATGTGTGTAGTGTGTGTATGCAAATTTGAAGTTTAAAAAATAAATTCATGTAGTGAATATTTCTTGCATTGGAGTCATGGTATTCTTTTCATGAAGAATTCAATCACCTGAAAATTATTGAATGTATTATTTATTGTTTATTAAGGAATTCATAGAAAGTATGATCAGATCTTTAGAATAAATTCACTATAATACTGGGACCTGATCCTGAAAAGAGCCTTAAAGTTAAGGTGCGCTGGGGGCCTCGACTGTCCTATGATAGCCTGTCATGGCCCGCCTATGGCGCCTTAACTCGGGCTTAGCTACGTATACACGAATGTTATTTCCAGCACTAGATCCCCGCCTTATGACCCTGCTCCCCCCAAAATCACTTATGGCATCAGATCTTCATTGGCTAATTATAGCTACTGTTTCAGGTGGCTCTTAGGGAATCTTGAGCAATCATAAGCTATAAATGCTAATCAGTGAGTTTGTATGTGTCTAGCCCATGGCATAATGAAACTTTTTAACTAATAAGTTTTAGAATTAGTAACACAGAAGAAATATGTTAAATTCCTTATAGAATAGAGTGATCTTATTAACAGAATGCATGAGTAATTCAGAACAAAGTATTGTCTCCTTGAAAGCAAGACCTTGCTCGAATGGATGGCTTCTATTACAAGAGTAATATTAGCTTTGATTTTCATACCAGTTACCAAGTTTAACAAATGATATTTGGAATAAGTTTTAAAGGCTTAACTATATATACACAATTATCTTTTTCTCTGAATCATGATGATGTCCAACCACCCAAAAACTATGTTAACGATAATGAAAATAATGACATTAACAGTAATAACAATAAAGACACATAAGTAAAGCCATTACGTCCAAAGTGAAGACAGTACTTATGCTAGTTTTAGTATAATACCTTGTCTACAGCTACAACATGGGTTTGAGTGAGATATATGCCTAATGGTAAAGGCAAATTACATTTATATTGGAAATTAACACTTGCTGCCTTTTTTAGTTGTAGCTTACATCATGCACACATAATAGCAATATAACTGAGTAAAACACATAA
>NW_020868370.1:50644-55644 GCF_003789085.1 Penaeus vannamei
AGAGATGAAGCCAGAAAGACACACAAAGAGACAAACACGAATACGGAAGGAGAGAGAAAGGAGAGATTAAAGATCAGAGAAACCAGACAGACAGACCAAGCCTGACAGACCAGAGCCATGAGCCAGAACCAGACCAGAGCCAGACAGACAGAACCAGAGCCAGACAGACAGACAGACAGAACCAGAGACCAGGACAGAGCCAGACAGAGAGACAGACAGACAGAGCCAGAACCAGAGCCAGACAGACAGACAAACAAACAAAAGCGACAGAGAAAGAGAGGAAACGAGAGACAACAAGAAAGAAAGACCCGCCCACACGCCGCGTATATTTACAGCCCAACGGACATTGCCTCGCACTTTTTCTCTATTAGACCGACAAACACAAATAACAAAGTGCATGGAAACAGGTGTGTTTACGTTCGGCAATATGGTTTTATTCGTTCCTCCCAAAATAAGAATTCGGTTAACGGGCGGCATTTAGTTTTGAGTACGATGTATCGCGGGGCGTAACGCATTAGATAAAACGGAATAAAAAGAATAAAAAAAAAAAAAAAAAAAAAAAAAAAAAAAGAAAAAAAAAGAACGTTGCATAAAATCTATATAAGAAAATGTTTCTAGGAGACTTGTTTGAGTAAATAAAATTACAGTTTCTTTACCTTTTTCGTGAGTTTTTTTTCTGTTTTCTTTTTGTCTTTTCTTTTATCAGTTCGTGGATATTCGCCGTTTCTTATATTTATACAATTCACAATAAATCATTGACGTTTTTCTTCTCCTTTACGTCCAAATAAAAATAGTCATTAAGTCATCTCTCTGTTCATTTATCTAGTAAAGACAATAATTTCACACAATTTCCTCTTCTTCACAATGAATAATTGATTTTTTTCCTTCTTGCACATAAAAAAACCCTCATAAAGTCATCTTCCTCTTCGTTTTTTCAAGCAAAAAATAACAATTCCACACATTTTCCTCCATCGCCTCCTTATCTCCCCTGCCCATCCGTCACGCCTTACAACAAACAAACAAACACTGTCTCTTCTTCTTTAACTCGCAGCATCACCTTCCTCTTTGCCTGTTTTGCGATATATTTACCAAGCCATACCCGCCGCCCTTCTTCAGCGTGACGAAACAGCCTCGGGAGGGTTTTACGACGCAGGCGGTGATTCGCGTGTTATGAACCCCGCGAGCGAAACATGCTTCGGAACAGCGAGCGAGCGAGGCGACCGTGATAAAGCGCGCTCCAAAAATGATATTCGGAGAGTCATCAAGGGCTGTGATTCGTGGAACATGATTTTTTTTTTTTTTTTTTACTTTTTTTTTTAGGGTGAGTTGGGAAGGCTTCTCTCTTCTCTCCTCTCCCTCTCTGTCTCAGTCTCTCTCTCTCTATCTAACTCTCTCTCCCTCTCTGTCTCTGTCTCTGTCTGTCTGTCTGTCTCTCTCTCTCTGTGTCTTTCCCTTTTTCTGGAGGATGGGGTTGCTCTCTCTCTCTCTCTCTCTCTCTCTCTCTCTCTCTCTCTCTCTCTCTCTCTCTCTCTCTCTCTCTCTCTCTCTCTCTCTCTCTCTCTCTCTACCTCTCTCTCTCTCTCTCTCTCTCTCTCTCCCTCTCCCCTTCTCTTCCTTCCTATACTTCGCTCCAAACTACATAAAACCCAATCTCTCTTGACGTTCCATCCGCGCTGCCATGATTGAACGAAACGATGCCTTTGGTCGCGCCCCGCTGCCGGAGAGTGCCAATAAACGGCGCATACATTAGCGGGTTATGGTCGCGCCGACGCTACGTACACGGGCCGCGTCTGCCTCGTTACGGAGCCGAGTTAAACCCCCGTTGGAGAGTTAAACCCCCCGTTGGAGGAGTTAAACCCCCCCTTTGGAGGAGGGTGCTCGGCGCGCTCTCGCTTCCCCCCCGTCTGTACCTGTACGTGTCGCCGCCGCCTCTCGTAGCGTCTGTACCTGTATCTGTCGCTGGTTGTACTGTCTGTACCTGGGCTCTCGTCTCCCGGGCATCACCTGTGCCTATAGCGTCGGCGTCTGTACCGCTTGTACCTGGGTTCTTACTGCTTTTACTGTCTCTACCTGTGCATTATCGCCTGTACCACTCAAATTATTATTATGCCGCCTGTACCACTCAAATAAAATTATTATGCCGCCTGTACCACTCGAATCTACCATCACCACCTGTAACGCCTCTAACTGTGCCACCTATATAGTCACTATCACTGTCTGTACCACCTGAGTCTCTACCATCACCGCCTGTACCGCCTGTACATTCGTTATCGCCGCCCGTACCACTCGAATCTCTACCATCGCCGCCTGTACCGCCTCTACCTGTGCCACCTATATATCACTATCACCTGTAACCACCTGAGTCTCTACCATCACCACCACCGCCTGTACATTCTTTATCGCCGCTGTACCACTCGAATCTCCACCATCCGCCTGTACCGCCTGTACTGTACCTACCGCCGCCTGTACACTCGAATCTCTACCATCACCACCTGTACCGCCTGCACATTCGTTATCGCCGCCGTAACACTTGAATCTCTTACTATTGCCGCCTGTACCGCCTGTACTGTTACCTCGCCGCCTGTACCACTCGCCGCCGCCGCCTGTACACTCAAATCCACCATCGCCGCCTGTACCGCCTGTACCTGTACCTTACGCCGACTGTACCACTCAAATCTCTACCATCACCACCTGTACCGCCTGCACATTCGTTATCGCCGCCCGTAACACTTGAATCTCTACTATTGCCGCCTGTACCGCCTGTACTGTACCTGCCGCCGCCTGTACCACTCAAATCTCACCCATCGCCGCCTGTACGCCTGTACCTGTACCTACCGCCGACTGTGCATACACAATCCACACTTGTGCCGCCTTACCGCCTGTACTGTACCTGTCGAATCTCTACCGCCGCCGCCTGTACCACTCAAATCTCACCCATCGCCGCCTGTACCGCCTGTACCTGTACCTACCGCCGCCTGTACCACTCGAATCTCTACAATCACCACCTGTACCGCCTGTACATTCGTTATCGCCGCCTGTACCACTCAAATCTCTGCCATCGCCGCCTGTACCGCCTGTACCTGTACCTACCGCCGCCTGTACCTGTACCAGCATTTCCCTCCCACGACGGCGAAAAGGTCGAAGCGATGTTTCGAGGGCGGTGTTGACGCCGGGAGAACGATCATTTCTCGTCGTCTCTCCTTCTGGGCGTCGCCTTTTAGTGTTGTGTTTTGGATTTTTTTTTTTTTTTTTTTTTTTCTTTCTTTCTTTTTTAATTACCACTAGATGTCGACTTTTTTCTTTCTTGCTTTTTCTTTCTTTAACATCTGCGACCATTTTTTTTTCTTTCATTCTTTCTTTCTCTTCACTGCTCTGCGATTTTTTTTCTCTTTTTTTTCTTTCTATTTTTTCCTCTTTGTTCTGTGACTTTTATTCTCTCACTTTCTTTCTCCCTTTTTTATCAAGGCACAAAAAATCCTTTCATTTTTTTTCTTTCCTTCTGTTATCTTTATCATTGTTGAGATCAAGACACTTAAGTAACACCTAAAAAAACGCTGGAATCTCATTTCTGATAAACAATGACTATAATGAAATAAATCTGTCCATTGTGAAGACACTTTATATCCAGAAATGAAGTTGGAAGCATTAAGGAAACCGTAGGAATAAGCATTGGATAAACATGCTGTATGCTTTTTTTTATTCTCTCATTTATATCCTCAAAGTTGTACATGTTCTCTGTGTTCATAAAGTTCTCGGTGTGAACAAGAGAACATTACACGTGCTTGTAACATCAAACAACGTAGATTTGCGCAATAACATCATTGAAAAATTAATCTCTTTGTTATGCATTGAGGTTGCACTTCCCCCCCCCCTCTTGCCTCCCTCCCCCCCTTCTTCCCCCTCCCCTTTGCCTCCTCTCTCCCCTCCCCTCCCCTCTCCTCCCTCTCTCCCCTCCCCCTCTCCCCCTCTTTGCCTCCCTCCCCCCCTCTCTCCCCTCCCCTCTCCCCCTCTTTGCCTCCCTCCCCCCCTCTCTCCCCTCCCCCTCTCCCCCTTTGCCTCCCTCCCCCCTCTCTCCCCTCCCCTCTCCCCCTCTTTGCCTCCCTCCCCCCCTCTCTCCCCTCCCCTCTCCCCCTCTTTGCCTCCCTCCCTCCCTCTCTTCCCCTCCCCTCTCCCCCTCTTTGCCTCCCTCCCTCCCCTCTCCCCTCCCCTCTCCCCCCCCTCCCCTTCTCTCCCCTCCCCCTCTTTTGCCTCCCTCCCCCCCTCTCTCCCCTCCCCTCTCCCCCTCTTTGCCTCCCTCCCTCCTCTCTCCCCCTCCCCTCTCCCCCTCTTCCAGGCATTTATTACCTCCCACTCTCGCTAAAAATTACGAGAAAGAATGTCGATAAATGTTGGGAAAAAGGAGAAAAATATGAAAAAAGTGAAAAGAAATATGTAAAAGAAAACAATAACAACGTAACGAGACGTAAATAAACCAACCAAAAAATAGATAAATAGATGATAAAGAAGGAGAAAATATCCCCATCCCCCACAAACGAAAAATAACGATACAACAAAATAAAGAAACAAAGCAAAACAAAACAAAACAACGAAAGCGAAGAGAAGAGAAGAGAGAGAGAAAATGAAATCAGAAGAACCTCTCGCTAATCACGAGTAGTTACAGGCCTCCCCAGTATAATTCCTGGCACTGCCTTCTTTATAGCGGTAATCAAGAAATTTACCAGCTTTAATCAGGGTGGTCGGTACTAACTGGGTCTGGTAAGGAGGTATTTTAGCAGGTAATTCACCAGGTAGTAAAGATCCGCGGAGATGGTAGCAAAATGGCGAAAAGAAGAGGGTGAGAGAGGGAGAGGAGGTGGAGACAGGAAGTGGAGGTAGGAGGGAAGGTTGGAGGGAGAAGGAGAGGGAGAGGATGGGGTGGAGACAGGAAGTGGAGGTAGGAGGGAAGGTTGGAGGGGGAGGTGGAGGGAGAAGGAGAGGGTTGAGGGGGAGGTGGAGGGAGA